>JAUPMG010000011.1:7887297-7928392 GCA_031762675.1 Pachysandra terminalis
AAAAAATTAGATCAATCGGATTGGCTGTCGGATCGATGGTGTTGGTCAGAATCGGTCGATACCTAATTGGTCCAAATTTATAACGGTACAAATTGGCCAGTATGGACCAGATCGGACCGATCTAAACCCTGGTCTATCCCGTTTAGCCCACATTATTGACATCCCCATCATGCACTTCATCAAGAAATGATCGAGGACAAGTTCCTCATCTCTATCATTGACGAGCTCGAAGATGAGAATCTAACCTTCATGTCCAGATTTTCTTTTGATATATCTACTCTCTAGAATAAATGTATACAAATTATGGATTACTAGCAAGGTTTTAAGGATCAAACCGATCCGATCCGTACTGGGATCGGTCAAGACCGGTCTGGTCCTAAAGCCACGATACAACTATTGTATCAAGTGGCTTGGGATCGAACTGATCAAACAGATACAGACCTGGAAAAAAACACACAGGGAGCTGTAAACTGGCAGAAAATCAGTAACTTGGAAGTCATTGAATCAGAATCATTTTCATCCATTTCTTGTTATATCTCAAATGTTTTCCCGCTCCATCACCACACACATCTTACTTTACAACTCTGTTTTAATGGGTTTAACTTCAATTCATGTATCGGTTACTATTTTATTGGGTTTAACTTCAATTCATGTATCAGTTATTCTTAACTACATCGGATTTCATCTTCTTTTTTTCCTGGCTCTATGTTATATAATTTAATATGATTTTCAAGAGATATTTAACTTTGTTAATCATTCAAGGTTCTTGAAAAAGTATTCCACTGACTGAAAAATATAAATACTACAGCGAAGATTACTAACCTGAAAAAAAAATCGCTTATAATCAGCTTGACAATCTATGGTTATGGTACAAATTCTCCTTTATCCTTTCATGTTTATGACCATGCACTTGCACGTGCCTAATACCTAGTCTTTATATAAAAGTTAAAAAAGCATTAAAAACTTGATGATTATCCGCATTGAATAGACGGTTTGGATTATTGTATAATTTTTCATGTGACAAAAATGACCTAGTCTCAGCAACCAACTAAAAATATTGTGGCAAAGCAGAACTTTTCTCCCCAAACCAATCTACTTTGCACTGAAAATTAGCCATTCTCAATAAACTTACAAACAGAATCAAATCTGACCGTTGGTTTGGTGGGTCATGAGTAGTACATAGATGGAACGGGATCCTCTCAAGTTACAATTACTTGTTAGATGATTTGAAAACAATAAGAAGACGACACGTAAGATGAAAATGTCAATCAGAAGACAACACGTAGGATCCATGATTGTAACCTATTCAATAAAGATCAGAGAATCTGTAACTAAAATCATGAGAATTTTTAAACCTTGAAAGTTAAGAATGATTGAATCCTTTACGTTGAAGTGAAGTCATAGTGATCGAACGGTCATGATCAATATCAGGTAGGCCACATGGCGGCTACACGTATCCGCGTTCCTACCAAATCAGGATCACAAAAGGTCGGTTCATTTCAATGCGTGCATGTTACCCAAGCCAAGCTTTTCTCACAACAGTGATAAAACAATTCGAAGACTAACCTGCACGTCCCTTACACTTATATATAAATTGCTACAATGTTATAAGCTAAAATGGCTTCCAAGTCTTCTGGTCTAAAGCTTAAGCTCTTCTCCCTTTCTCTCTTCTCTCTATCAGTACTCTCCCTTCTGATTCTTACCTCAATAATCCAGCTAAAAAATTATGGGATTGCCATCGATCGCCTCGAAGAAGAAGTCTTCCGTTGGTCGATCAATAGCACGAATATTGATACAAAAAAGAAGAATTTGTCGTCTCAGATTGAATTTTTTGCGAAAGAATTCAAATGGAAGGAGATCAATATTGGTTTAGTAAACATTAATGAAGGAGGAGAGGAACAAGAATATTGGAAAAGGCTAGGTGAAACTAGCCTAATAAGGTTCGACTGCGTGACCGACGAGCGACAATGGGAGGACTTTTTCCTCGAATGGATCAACGAAGAGCGATGGCCTCTACCCAAATGCCCAAAAGTTCCGATGCCGAGATTCGAAGAATATAACAAGTTTGATGTAATTGTTTCCAAGGTCCCTTGTGGTAAAGGAGTGAAAGATGAAGGGGTAAGAGATGTGTTTAGATTACAGGTTAATCTAGTGGTTGCCAATTTGGTAGTGCAAAATGGCCGGAGACTTGGCGATAACAATGATCGGCCGGTGTACGTCGTGTTTATGGGGTCATGTGGACCTATGTGGGAGATCTTCAGGTGTGATGATCTGTTGAGGCATGAAGGAAACTTCCGGGTTTACAGACCTGATTTGAGGAGATTAAAACAAAAGGTGCTTTTGCCTGTTGGGACATGCCGGCTAGCTCTACCTTATTATATCAAACAAGGTGTGTTGGATCTTTCTGTTTCTACTTTATTAAAATTAATATTAAATTATTACTTTAATCATTTTTCTTTTTCTTAAATGCATTTATTGATATTCTAATCTCCTTGGACTCTAGTGATTATTTAACTAAATGGACCTAACTTCTAACCACCTCCTTACCTTTTCTTTATTTTATTTTAATTTTATTTAATTTGAGATAGTCTAGAAAATCCAATGAGACTAAGGGCCCGTTGGCCAAGCTTTCTACAAATGCAAGGACTTCGGTATAAAGGGCTTTGTTAAAAAGGGCTTTGAATTAAAGTTATTGGTTAATTATAATGTTTGACGAGAAAAATAATATAAAAAAGATGTTCTTGTACATAATTTTAGGTTATATATATATGGATATTTTTGTCTTTCTAAAGAAGTATAATGTAAATGAAAAGATAATTTTGTATTTTATAAGTTTCATTTAAATTTAAATTACTGTTAACCGCTTCCTGCAATTTAGTTTATGGAAGCAACCCCACTACTACTGCTTCACCAAAATAGACTTCCTAAAAAGTGCTTCCATTCAAAACCACTTTTAGAAATTTCACCAAACACTCAAGCATTAGGTCAGAAACCTTTTCGGATCTAGGAAAGGGCTTCCTGGCCCTACTAAAACTATGACAAATGGAACCTAACCTTTTTTATGAAGATCAGATGATAATGGATAATTGTGACTCTGATATGTATATATTTATTTATTTATGGGGGGTGGTGGGAATCCTCAAATGCTTTTCTATTTGCTTACTATTCTTATAAATTTTGCTTTGTTAACTGCAGATGGGAAAATCCAATATAACCTTTCAAGACTCGGCAACCCCATTGATCACCCAAGGGAAGCCTATGTAACAATTCTCCATTCTTCTGAAGATTATGTCTGTGGTGCAATAGCATTAGCCCAAAGCATAATTCAAACAAACTCAACAAAAGATCTCCTCCTCCTCGCCGATAAATCCGTAAAGATGAAAAGCAGACAAGCCCTTCAATCTGCAGGATGGAAGATCAAGCTTATTAAAAAAATTCGAAACCCGAAAGCAGAGAAATACTCTTACAATGAGTGGAACTATAGTAAGCTTAGGATATGGCAACTCACTGAGTATGACAAGATCATCTTCATAGACTCTGATTTGATCCTACTTAAGAACTTCGACGAATTGTTCGTACTCCCCCAGTTGACGGCCGTGGGGAACGACAAAGTATTGTTCAACTCCGGGGTCATGGTGATTGAGCCATCGCAGTGTATGTTCGAAATGCTAATGAAGAAGAGGCAGAGCTTAGTGTCTTATAATGGAGGAGATCAGGGATTCCTTAATGAGGCATTCACATGGTGGCACCGTTGGCCTAAGTCTATGAACTATCTCAAGATGTTCGATTTGGCGAACCGGTCAGAACATGATCATCAACTACCGGAGTCTCTCTATGCCATTCATTACTTGGGGTTGAAGCCTTGGATGTGTTATAGAGACTATGACTGTAATTGGAATGTGTTGGATCATCAAGCTTATGCGAGTGACTCGGCTCACCGGAGGTGGTGGCAAGTTTATGACACCATGCCAGAGAGGTTGCGCGGGTTTTGCCGGCTTTCTAGGAGTACGAGTTCAAGGATACAAGAGGAGAGAGCTTGGGCTAAGGGGGAAAGATTGCCTGATGGGCATTGGAAGATTAAGGTGAAAGATCCTAGACAACATGATTTGTGTTGATAGAGATTTAAACAAAAAGGTCTAATTAATAGTTCTTAGTGCCACTTAGAGCTTGTTATGAAAATCCCTACATCCTTGTTGTACCACACTGGAAAGAATATACATAGAAAAAGTCAGTGTACAACTGTACATGCTAATTAAACGCCCAATTTTATTTTTATTCCTTTTTTTACTATTTTTTTTTTCTAGATTACACAATTCAGTTTACTATTGATTGTAAGACCCTTTATTGGCAAAAAAAAAAAAAAAAGTAATCAATAATATGTGATTTTCATAAGAATTATAATTAGAACTATTTATCCACTAGATTTTTCTCATTGGAATTTTTTTTATATCGTTTGACTTTATCTACTTATTATTTTTCTATTTCATGATAATTAATCACAACAACTAAGACAATTGATGGTAATACAAAAATGGTGAGCATTATTCTCTGATTTTTATTTTAACTTATTTGTGCTTTTCTTTTCTACTCCTTTTTCTGAGGCCAAAAGTGAAAAAAATAAAAAATAAAGATTTAGATCGGATCTGATTCAAAGATTTAGTTACCTTGAAATCCAAGGTTTAACAAACTGGAACAGGAGACCGGATCGATCCTGTCCGATTCCAGTTCCAGTCTGGATCCGGTGCATAAAGCAAAAAAGAAAAGAAAATTTAAAAATTCAGACAGGTTGCCAGAGGTCCGGACTGGCAGAACTGGTGGGACCGATCATCGGACCACCGCAACCGATATCTGGACCGGCGGTACCGGTCACCCCGGTCCATAACCCAGCGATACAATCCTTTGTATCGCTGGTTGGAACCGAACCGCTATGGTCTAGTCCGGTACAGATCGATATCATCCGATCCGTGAAACCATGTTGAAATGAATAACATTGAGGATTCAAAACTTCTGAAATCAATAACATTGAAATGGTTCAATGTTTTTTTAATAACAATTACTTTATGTTCCCTCACAACTTCAATGTTTTTTAATAATATTTAAAAAATAAATAAATAAAGATTCAAAGATTTTGCTACTTTGAATCTGTTTATTGGGATGTTTTGTATATGGGAAGAAGAACCACCACCACATGTTTGGTTTAAGTGTATACTGCATAGATAAAATTACTACATTTACAAGAAAAAGAAAAATTTGTGTCAATCCTTATGTTGAATAATAAATGATTTATGAAGTTTTGAACAATTTTTACAAGTCCAAGAAGTTTTCACAAAACAAGGGGTAAATTATATTAACCTTCGTCCTTAAGCTTTAAGTAAAATTATAGATAACTCTTTTTATATTTTTATAATAATACTTTAGATCTTATGGGTTAACATTTACCTCCCCTCGATCTGTTATGTAACAATTAAAATTGTTGCGTGAATATTCTGAATTCCATTAATTTTGGATATTTTTTCCTTATAAAGTTAGTTGCTTAAGCAAATGACATTCTAGACTTAGGTTGTGTTTCGCCCGCTTTCTATTAGTACTTACTGTTGCTTATAGCTTATAGAAGCATTTTTTAAAATTAAATATGTGTTTGGTAGAGCTTATGGATAAGTGCTTGCCCAAAAGCACTAGACGAAGGCTACCCATAAGGAGAAGCTGCTCCCAAGCTCTAATGCATTAAGCCATTTCACAACTTCAGTAATCTTTTTAAAATACTTATTTTACCCCTTAACTTTTATAAGCACTTAAATAAACGTTATTTCTAAATTTTAATAGTATTTTTATAATACCTATTATACCCCTAAGCTTTCATAAGCACTTAAATAAATGTATTTACCAAACGCTATTTTCTTCAAATAAGCAGTTTATTGTTGCTTTGGATGAGTGTTCCCATTGAGCAACTTATCCAATGAGTGCTTATCTATAAGCACAAGCCCGGCCAAACGTAGCCTTAAATGACTACTTATTCCCTTCGTAAATTTCGATATTCCCATTAATTTTGGATCATTTTATCTTTATAAAGTAAGCTCGTTAAGCAAATGACCATTATAGTCTCAAATGACTATTTATTCCCTTCAAAAATTTAGATATTTGTTTTGGATTAGGATAAAAATATTAGAAGAAAACCGTCTACAATATTTCGCTACGATTTTTCGTACAGTATTAACCATGCGATGCCATGTGTACAAGCCAATACCAGTTAAGTGAAAGCCGATTAAGGTAGAAGCCAGTTTGAAGTCAATATGCCTCTTAAGGTTTTGGAAATGGTCAGTCACCCGTTTTAGTGTTGCTTGCGCGGTGCTATCCGATTGGTACCACAAGAAACATCGCACCAAATACTGCAAACAATTTTCGCCCCAAAAAATCATTTATATAAGTAAACAACTAACTTCAAAGCAATCATAATTAATGAAATTTACCTTCCAAAAAAAAATAATAATTGTGGTGGGTGGTTTTGTGAGGAAGTTACCAACGGTAGGATTATTGATCGACGCGAACCTAAATCAACTAGTGACCGTATCCCGTCTCTAGAAGAATCAAAGAGTAAAGCAAAGCGACCGTTTAGCACGGGTCGAGTAAGACTAAGGGAAATAATGGGTCAAGGTGTTAGAGATTCTCCAACCCTTATGGCTCTAATTGAGATTATTACTGGACCTTTTGAAGGCTGCCTGCGTACCCAAACAAGGATCAAGTCAGACATAGTTCAAGGTCTGGGAATTTCGTCAGCGGTCTCCCCTTTTTGTTATCTCTCATCATCTCTGTTTCAAGGAACGTGAGCCACTATTTATAGAATTTTGGATAAAGATAACGGAAGTTAAGTTTTTTAGAATCGTTTCTAACGGTGTTAAAATTCTAACCTGAGGTAACATGCATAAATTACCCCAATCGCTTAGGTGGATCAATCCCGAGTCATATTGACGAATTACATGTTTGTCACTGAAAATCGTGGTACACAACGTATAGTTCATAACATGTTAAGAGATTGGTGAGCCCCCCTGTATCTCACGCTCATAACGCCTCGAGATGGGCATTGGCGATTAGTAGGGGTGCAATTTGGGTTGGTTAAAATCGAAACTGAACCAACCCAAACCGATTTCGGGTCAGTTTGGGTTGGGTTTCTAAAGGTTTGGTTCGGTTTTGGTTCTGAAAATACGAAACCGAATCAAAGCGGTTCGGTTTTGGGTTTATAGTACAGTTAAACCGAACCAAACCGAAACCCGACATATATATATACACATTATTCTAAACCGAACCGAAACCGGTACATTCTTGTTAATAGATGTTAATTATTTTGTTATAATTTGTTGACTAAGGTTGCTGTTAAGCTACATAATTTCTATTTCTACATTAACTGCCCTTGTCAATTAGTCTAAATCATTAGTTTGTACTAAATCGAACTAATCCAAACCAGACCAAATCGAAATTAGTAATTTCGGTTCGGTTTGGTTCGGGTTTAGGGTTTCTTAGCTAACTTCGGTACGGTTTTCGGTTCTCAATTCGGTTCTGTTCTGGGTTGATATGTATACACCTTGGCTTAGTTTTTGGATTGAGATCAACCCAGACCAAACTGAACCAAGTTGCACCCCTAGCGATCAGTGTGAATAAGTGATCATGAAAGCTGTTTAGTCTTGGCATCGTCGAGACTGTCTAGTCTTGGTGCCATCGAGGTTATTAGTCTTAGTACTTTCGAGGTTCTCGAATCTTAGTACTTTCGAGACTATGCGACCTTCTACGTCGTCAAGGTTCCCTCTAGACGAATGGTTTCCTTTTACGTCGTCAATGTTCCTTATAAATGGAGGTTATTAGTTTTAGTACTTTCAAGGTTCTCGAACCTTAGTACCTTCGAGACTGTTTGACCCTTTACGTCGTTGAGATTCTCTCTAGACGGAGGTATGTATTATCTTCTACGTTGTTGAGACTCTCTTTAGACGAAGGTATGTACCACTTTCTACGGCGTTGAGACTCTCTCTAGACGAAGATATGTATCATCTTCTACGTCGTTGAGATTCTCTCTAAACGGATGTATGTGATCATCGGGACACATCTCTTATGTGACTATTGGCATCCTATCATGGAGTATAGAGACGCATCTTTTAATCAGCATCCTGCCGTGGATTATGGGTTGATATTAGCTTTGGTGTGTAGTCATTATAAACTTGTTGGTCGCCTCGCGACTTGTGCAATGTCAAGAGTCATTGTGGTAATGCACTACCTTTCCTTCATATCCGTGTCTTAATTCTACGTTCCTTGAACCGGCTGAGACTCTTATTCATGAAGTTCCCGAGGGTCTCACTCGGGAGTATCAATTCGACCTTGCTATGTATTGATCATAGTCCTAACACATGCGAGTCTGTCATTGGGCTATTTGTCCCTACCATTTTTTTTTTTTTGGTCAGAGTATTTGTCCCTACCATTTTTCATATCTACACTAATGAAATTTAACAGATGGAGTTAAAGCCTTGACTCATCACTTGACAAAGGGTGATAAATGTTATAAATAGCAAAGTCTTAATGGAGATTAATATTATATTTTAGAAACACGAGGGAGGTATCTCTTAGTTTTTCAAACCTTAAGAGAGGTTTGTGTAATTTACCAGAAAAATAAAAAAATAAAAAATAAATCCAACCTATAGAAGACCAAACCTCACACTTTGTCAGTGACGACCGACGCGCCCGGCGTCATAATAGAGAATGTCGGAGATGTCTAAGCAGTGAAACACGGACGCCATTCTTCATTTTCAGTTCCAAAACTGTTTACCTAAGGCTAACTGCTGCTCCATCTTCCTCGCCTTCTACGTCTCTCTAATTTCTTAGTTTTTTACTTCAATTCGCATGGCAATTTACAAGCTCGCGGTGATCATCAAGAGCTCTTCGAACGAAGATGAATTCCTTCTTGCAAGACAGACGCCTCCACCGAAATTTGGGGAAGAGGAGTACGTTTCCTACGTTGATTCTGATCTCTGGGACTTTCCTTCGGCTCCGATGAATCAATTGGAAGGAGAATCTCGACCTGGAATCGTCATTGAAGGAGCGGATTCTTGTATTGATAAGCTAAATTTGGATAGATTCGATGTTGAATCGGCTCTTGACAAGGTAGTAAGGAAATTCGAGTATGTGATGAGGTTTCTCCGAACAATTGCTTCTTTTCCGACCTGTTTTTAATGCTTAAGGTCGTTTTTGTTTTTCCTACTGGAGTTATTCCGTATTGTACAGACTTGATTATTTTTCTAATGGTTTTGGCAGGTTCTATCTCAAGTGGGTTTTCAGCGACCCATTGGTAGCGGACACTGGGCATTCTGGAAGTATGTTGAAGAAGCTGGATTTGGCCTTGGGTCTCCTGTTCAGACAGTGTTCATCCTTGGAAAATTGATACCTAACGATGACAATCTACAAGGTTTGCTCTGGCCAACAATGTTTTCTGTATTTTAGCACTGTGCTGTTAACAATTCCCTTTTAAGCTTAAATTTTTCTTTGAATCTTTTACCCCATTGTTGATACCTTCAAAGTAATCTTGAAATAAACCTGGAGAACTTATGTATGGTTATGTCCTATCAACAGTAATGGATAGTCGTGAATCTCGAGGTTGAAAAATAAGTATATTGCTCTTGTCGTTTTAAATTAAAGCATGGTTTTAAATTTTTCTGTGGTTTTGCGAAATTTTGCAGAATTTTGGTTTTGGACAGGGCAGGCGGAACTGAGATTGAGATATTTCGTAAAATATATTGGCGAAATGTCCAAAATTTTATTGAATTTTGGTCATAGACTTTAGAAGACTTCACAAGTTAATATTTTTTATTCCATAAATACTTGAAAATTTTAATAAATGTCAAAATTTTCGGTAAGATAATGAAAGTTTTCCAAAATTTTGTTTTGGTCCAAGGGTCCAAATGACCGAAAGTTGTTGCATTGTTATGTAAGTGCAACTTAAACTTAGGTGGAGATCTGGAGGAATGTGCTGCCCTAATGGCTCAACCGTTGCTTTTGTGTGTCAAAATTAAGTCACGGTGTGATGGCGAAAGTGGTGTGTTTCAACAGGGTAGACAGCCTCATCTTTTGTTTCTGAATTTAGGAATTTTAGTCTATACTTAGAGTTAATTGAAAAAGGCTTATTTTGGAGGAAATCAATAGACTTGATAGCTTGGAGGAAGGTAGAAAGTTTACCCCACAAGAATGGGAAAGGAGAGCGAAACTTGGAGAAGAATTGAAAGGGTTTTCTAGGAGGGAGGAAATTTCTTGGTGGAAAGAAGTCCATATTTATATGGCTTAGGGAAGGGGATGAGAATATATATTTTTTTAATAGGTTGGCGAATGGGAGACAGGAAAAATAGGATCACAAATTTGGAGGAAGGTGGAGAGACGATTTGGTTCAAATTGAGGAGCTGATTGTTGAGTTTTATAAAAATATTTATTCTTCTAATACAAGTTTCAGGTTTGATATTAAGAATGTGAATATGGGTTCAATCTTATATAAGCAAAGAGTTTGGTTAGAAAGACCTTTTGCAAAGGCAAAAGTGCAATATGGAAATTAGAGATAAGGCACCTGGCTCAAATCAATTTACTATGATGTTTTATCACGGGAATCGGGATATAGTGAAAAATTATTTGTTGCAGTGAGTTTTGGGTGAATATGGTTGTAAAATTTGAGTACAAATGCTACTTTATTATCAAGAAGATTGTGCTAAACATATTAATGATATTCTCCCAATCAACTTAATGAATAGTCATTATAAGATTATTGCCAAGACTCTCTATAAGACTACTTGATGCTTTGAGGTTGATCACTTCAGCTAATCAAAGTGTCTATATAAAAGGGAGACTAATCTTGGATGGTGTTCTACTGACCAATGAGGTAGTGGAGGAAAGTAGGAGGTTTGGTAAGAAAGGCGTGATTTGTAGTTAGGCTTAGAAATAGACTATTATAGAGGTGATTGGGTTTTGTTGGATCATAATTTTGAACCTCAAAGGACTTGGTGGAAAATGGAGAAGATGGATTTGGGGGTATGTTAGCAATGTGCATTATTTTGTGTTGGTCAATTGGGTTTGGGTGGTAAAGAGTTTTTCTAGGCTACTAGAGGTATTCGATAAGGGGATCCCTTTTCTCTTTGTTTTTGGCTACCGTACGAGGCTTTTTTAGTAGGTTTATGCATTTAGCCGAGGATTTGAATCTTGTTAAAGGTTTGGAATTTGGAACAGACAAAATGAGGATTTCTCGCCATCCGTTTGTGGATGATACTATGGTGTTTTTGGAGGTTTCAGAGAGAGAAGTTTGTGTTATAAAATCCATTTGAGTGTGTTGAAAAAATATCAAGATTCAAGATCAATTTGGAGAAAAAGTAGTGTGTGCTGCGGGGTGAATGTAGATGAGGAGAGGCATGAACTTAGATGAGGAGAGGGGTGAATTTAGATGAGGAGATTCTCAAACTCAAGAAGGGTACAAGTGTTTTAGTCCTTCATTGCGTCGCTACTGTGTCAACCGATGTTGAATTCTTTGAGTTGGTTCTTTGCATTTCTGATGAAAGTCAATTTGTTGATAATTGAGATGGATAGCTTTCCGACTCTTTACCAGTTTCATTTTTTTCTTCTAAAGTGTCTCCCCTTAACTGATCACCTATCACCAAAGCCTTCACAAGGTGTACTGGTGATATGGCCCCACCTCTCTCTTCAACATTTGAAGATCCGCCTCTGGTAAGTTAATAAACCATCTGTTGTCCCCACTGACCCTATTCCTTCCGATCTTGATATTGTCATTGCTTAAAGGAAAGAGAAGCGTACTTGTACTTTGCTTTCTTAGTATTTTAATGCTTCCATGATTGATTGTTTTGCTTCATGCTTGTGTATCCCCTATATATTACCTCCTTTCTTTCATCCTTGTTTGTTCCTAAGTCTGTATAGGAGGCTATTATTGATCTGGATTGGAGGAAAGCTATGGAAGGGGAAATGGCTGCTCTTCATCTTATTGACATTTGAGAGTTGGTTGCTTTTTCTCTTGGAAAGTAGACAGTAGAGTGCCATTGGGTTTATACGATTAAATTTCATCCTGATGGCACAATGGAAAGGTTGAAGGCTAGATTAGTTGCAAAAGGGTATACTCAAACATATGGTGTTTATAATGCAGAAATTTACTCTCTAGTTGTGAACATTGCCTTTGTTCGGATTTCTTGGTACCACTTACTCTAAAAGCTAAAGCTGTAGAGAACGGCAAAACAATGTATATCAAATGGTTTGCCCCTGCCCCTCCCCCCTCCCCCCGTGTGGGCCCGGTACGGGAACAACACACCCGAGGGAGAACGCAGGGCACTGAGGCAAACACACACCCCTGGGATTCGAACACTCAACCTCCCTCTCCGGTACCATACTGGCACCACTTACTCTAAAAGCTAAAGCTGTTAGAGAACGACACAACAATGTATATCAAATGGTTCAACAGGATTATTATCTTTTTGGCTGCTAATCTTGATTGACCTCTCTTTCAACTGGATGTCAAAAATGCCTTCTTGCACGACTATTTGGAGGGGGAGGTCTATATGGAGCAACCACCAAGGTTTGTTTCTCAGGGGAGCCTGGGAAAATATGCATATTAAAGAAAGCACTTTATGGTCTTAAAAACATGGTTTGAAATATTGTATCGTATCGACAGATATGGTCGATACGTATCATGTTTCGACCGGGTCGATATGATACACACCCATACACATGATATGAGTAAAAAAACACCGTATCGGTCGATACATGTGCTGTATCGACCGATACGGTTCGATAAATGTAGATGTATCGACTGTATCGCTCGATACAATCGATACATGTACTAAAAAAACAGAATCAAAGAGATATGGTTCGATAAATGTAGATGTATCGACTGTATTGTTCGCTACAGTCGATACATGTACTAAAAAAAACAGAATCAGAGAGAGAGAGAGAGAGAGGTATGGACTTTGAAGGGTAAGCATTATTTACCCAGTTAAGAGAGAGAGAGAGAGAGAGAGAGAGAGAGAGAGAGAGAGAGAGGTATGGACTTTGAAGGGTTAGCACTATTTACCTTGTCTGAGGGTTATTTAGTACTAATCCCTCCCTCCCTTCGAAGGGCTAGCACTATTTACCCTGCCTGAGGGTTATTATATCCCATCCATTGTAGAGCAAAAGGATAAAACAAGGGAGCAAACAAGGAAATGGACTTCGAAGGGCTAGCACTATTTACCCTGCCTAAGGGTTGTAATGTCCCACCCATTGTCATGAATGCAATACTTAGTACTAATTATTTTGAATGACAGACTTTCTCGATAAATTTTTTTTTGATCAGTAAAAGAGATATCTATATTCAAAAGAAAGGGAAAAAATAAGGGAATGCAAAGCAATCTAAAAGCACAACACCAAACAAACCATGTGCGCAAAATGTGTACAAAAGCAGCAAAAGAGGAAGAAAACAAACAAAGCAGAAAAGAAATAAAGATAAAGAACAGACAAAGCCCAGAACCACCAACTGTTGCTAAGACCACAAACTATAAAGACTCCTAACTCTCTTTAGCTTAACCAGAAAAAAATGGTAGAAAGCACCTGATCCGCAAGACTGGCCACTTTGCATTCAGCATCCTCGAAAATTCTTCTATTGCCCTCAGTCCAAATGGTCCAACATATTGCGAAAGGGCACACATTCCACATGAGATTTGTTATAGAATTCTTCCTTCTCATGCCCCAAACCTCTAGGAGCATATCAATGTCTCTCGACCACACTCTCCTCGTTGTCTTTGCACATCACACATCTATTTGGCATCACCCAACCCCTAGGGTTCAAGTGATTAATGGTTAAAACCTTGTCTTTAGCCAAAGTTCACATGAAGAACTGTACTTTGGAGGGAATACCAGACTACGAAAGAACACTGCCCAGATTACAAGGTTTCATCTGATGGAAAATTCGACAATAATAGGCTTTCACCGAGAAAATACCTTTGGAATTACCACACATAACCTCAAATCCTGCCTGTCAGAGAAAGGTTAATCCTGAATCAAAGAAAGGAGATTGGAAGCTGATTCCAACTCTCTATCAAACAGCCTCCTTCTCAAACCTAAATTACTAGAAAATCCACCCTGATTCCTCAAAATGATATTACACACTCTGCTATCCTTAAAAAAGGATAAGTTATACAGTTCTGGGAATTGGTCCTTTAGATTGCTAGTGCCGATCCAGTTATCTAACCAGATTAAGGTCCTCTCTCCATTCCCCACCGCCATTCGGACATCTGCCTCAAAGTTAGATCCAGCTGACATGATGGCCTTCCAAAGACTCATACCGTGGGAATTACGCACCAATAAAGTTGACCAATCCCCAATATTACAACCATATTTTGCAGCAATGACCCGCCTCCAAAGGCTGCTCTTCTCCACCCCTAATCTCCATAACCATTTTTCCAATAAAGCTTCATTAAATTCCGTCATCCTCCTTATGCCTACATCCCTCAACTCTTTGGGTCTACACACTTCTTCCCACTTCACTAAATGATACTTATGGGCATCACCCTTCCCTTTCCATAAAAATTCTTTTTGAAGCTTCTCTAATCTCTTGGCCACGGATACTGGAATCTTCAATAAGGATAGAAAGTATGTAGGCGAATTAGCTAAGGAGCTGCGAATCAGAGTCAGCTTACCACCCTTAGAAAGAAATTTTGATTTCCATAAGGAGAGTTTCTTTTTTGATCTGTCCACCACTTTATCCCAAACAGATTTCAGTTTAAAGGAAGCACCAAGGGCTAAACTCAAATACCAAGTAGGTAATTTACCTACTTTACACCCCAGGATTCCTCTAAGATGATCTAAGTTCACATTCTCACCCCCTAGCTCAAACATACCACTTTTAACCTTCAGCCCAGAAACCGCTTCAAAACAAAGAAGTATACATCTCAGCACTACAATATTGGATTGAGTAGCTTTGCAAAATATAATAATGTCATCTGCGAACTGAAGGTGAGAAATCTCATCACTATTACCTCCCACCTTAACCCCTTCCAACAAATCCAAATGAATTGCCTTAGACGTCCATCTACTAAAAGCTTCCGCAACTATTAAAAAAAGGAAAGGGGATAAGGGGTCTCCTTGTCTTAGGCCTTTATTAGATTTGAAGAAGCCCACCACTGCCCCATTCACCAAAACTGAGAAATATGGTGTGGTGATACTTGATACAAGCTTTGATCCAATTCGTCCATTTTAAACCAAAACCCATTCTATCCATAAGGTACATCAAGAAATCCTAGTTCACGTTATCATACGCCTTTCCATATCAAGTTTACAAATAACCCAATCCCTATCCTTCCCAACCAACTAGTCGATACACTCGTTTGCAATCAACACCCGGTCCAAAATCTGCCTACCCCCAATGAACGCACTCTGCAATTGGGAAATAGCGTTAGGCAGAATTTTTCTCAATCTATTCGCCAATACTTTAGATATAATTTTATACCGGCTTCCAACCAAACTAATTGGTCCAAAATCCTTAATATCCGTCGTCTCTTCCTTCTTAGGGATTAAGGACAAAAAAGTGTAAAAAAGTGGCGTTCACACTTTTTTCAAACCCACAATCACTGTAAAATTCCTCTACTGCCTTCATAAAGTCTCCCTTAATCGTGGGCAAGAAATTTATATAAAACACCATGGTAAAGCCATCCAGGACGGGTGCCTTGTCTCCCTCCAAGTCTTTGATCACCCCCAAGCCTCCTCCTCTGAAAAAGTTTTCTCCAAATGATTACTCTCTTCCTCTCCTGTTCTGTCAAACTCAATACCATCTAGAAAGGGCCTCCTGGGGTTAGAACTTGAAGGAAGTCACTCATAATATTGTTCCACAGCTTTCTTGATCTCCATTTCCTTATCATAGATCTTGCTGTCCACCTCTATTCTCCTTATAGAGTTAATTCTATGTCTGGCATTTGCCATTCTGTGGAAAAATTTAGTGTTATTATCCCCTTCCTTCAGCCAAAGCATCCTCGACTTTTGCCTCCAGCATATTTCCTCCATTTTAGCTAACTTTGCAAATTCAGTTTTGAAACCTTCCTTAACAGACTTGTCTGCTTCCAGCAGTTCCCCCTTCCCTCTCCAAATAATCACTCTCTTTCTCAATCAATGATGCTTCTCCAAACCTGTTTGTAGAGCTGCAACTATTGTATTTCTGAATTCAAGACCCCTATAATGTTGTATGTTGGTGTATCTTAACGGGTTTCTTTGTGTATTTAAAGAATAATAATCAAAAATACAAGATGCATACCCTAATTTGAGGTTCTGGACAAGTACAATAATCCTGATATTGAAAACCATGCTAATATGTGAAAGTATAGTCGAAGTATATTGATTAAGACTTTATGGATATTTATGATATGTTTAGAGTGAAGTGTTTATTTATGATTTCAAGTAAATTCATCAGTGCCTTTTTGTTTTTTCTGGAAATATTGTTGCTTTAATGTGGATGTACTTTTTATAGATACGAGTCCCATCTCAGGCGATTCTGTTTTCTTGCAAATATTTCATACTGTTTCATCATTCAAAAGTTGCATGCAGCTAATGTTGTAAATGCACGTGCAGATATGTCTAAGTGGATGTCTATCCAAAGTTGCCTGAATTTGCTTTTGGAAGTGAAACAAAGTAGTGACCGTGTGGGGCCTTTGGTAGTTATTGGGCTTCTAACTGGCTCAGCACAGTCTGGAAGGTGGAAAGTTCCAGCTACTCTGCCTTACCAGGTTTGCTATGTTTAGACTGAAGAGTGTATTTGTAGATGGAGCAAACATGCTAGGAAGATTAATGTTGTAGGTCATTCTCTTGAATGAGTGAAGGTGAAGAATTTTTCATGGCCTCTGCATACCATAATTAATGAATCAGAATTAGATACAACATGCTGATGCTATTGTAATTTTGAGTATTATCTGTATCCATCCATCTATACAATGTGGATGCATGGCTGCTTAGATCTTATGTATTGCTGATCTCCTTTTGCATCTCTCCTTGTGTTTATAAACTTACTACTTAGTAAGCTACCTATATGCTCATTTTTCAGGAATACCCCCCTGGTGTTATAGTTCTTTCTATGGGAAGTAGAACACTAAAGCCTTTTCGTACAACAAATTAGGTTGTATTTGCACCTGAGAATGTTACTGAGAGCTGTGGAGGTGACAGTTTTGTTGTTTATGGAGACGCACTGATAGTGGATCCAGGATGCCGGTCTGAATTCCATTCAGAGGTATTGGTCATTAATTATTTCTTCATAGTGTTTAGATTGTGTGCTTAATATCTTTGATGTGTCTTTTTTTTTTCTCTGCCCACATTGAAGCGAGTAAAGGAAAAATGTTTTTTGTAAATTAAATTTGTTAATATTTGCAGTGTTTATGTTTTATACTAGTAGATGAACTTCTGAAATTAATCATGGAAACGAGATATAGTGGATGTGTATTGGTATCTTAGTGACATCTTATATAGATCATCAAAGTGTATTTGCTGGGTGGAAACAGAATTTTAGCAGATCAGGTTGTTTGGCTTGAGATACCATTTGAGTTGGAGGAGATCAAAGAGGCAGTGTGGGATTTAGAAAGAGATAAGGCCCCAGTTTGTGGGGTGAGGTGCCTCTTTCTCAAAAGTTCTCTAGACTTTTCAAACTTGCTGGAGACCGAGAGTCCTCTGTATTTCAGATCTTATCCTGGTCCTCGGATGGCATAGGATGGAATCTTGATCTCAGACGAGATCCTAGGCCAGCTGAGATATTGGAGTTAGCCTCTTTCTTTGATTATCTTAAGGATGCTTTCATTGATCAACATTCCTAGGATTCAGGAACTTGGGTTCCAGATGTTAGAAGTATCTTTTCTTCCTGTTTCTTCTTCAGTATTGTCCGTAGAGATAAACAGTTCTTACATTCGTTTGGTTAGCACTTCTTTATAAAATCAACACCTTTGATCTGTTCAAGAGGAAGAGAAAACACCTGAAGATGTCCCCTCAAGTTTGTGTAATGTGCCTAAGGCAAGGGGAATCAGTGGACCATTTGTTTCTGGAGTGTATGATGGCATGTTCCATCTGGTATTTTTTTTTGCCGGTGATTGAGATGTGTTGGGTTATGCCGTCACGCGTAGATGTGTTATTGAACCAATGGCGCTTCCAAGGACTGGGGAAAAGGGGAAAACTGATGTATAATGCTTTCTTTCAAGCAGTGATGTGGGTCATCTGGAAGGAGAGAAATATGAGGATTTTTGAGGATAGAAGAAGGGAGGTTAGGGTGCTTATTGATATGATTATCCATCTAGTCACATCATGGATGATGGTTTAGAGTTCAGAGGGATATCGTGTGGATTTTCTTAGAGATTGGGAAACAATAGCCAGATCATCCTCTCTAGCATCTGCTGTCCTAGTCATCTGGAAACTGCCTAGGGAAGGATTCATAAAGCTCAATTTCGATTGATCATTGCTAGGCAACCATGGTCGATCAGGACTTGGGAGTATTTTCAGAGATCATCTTGGGGCCATCCTTCACGCTTATTCAGGGCCTCTAAGGGATGGGGGTTTGGTTTTTGCAGAGATTTGGACGTTGATTGTGGGCTAAAGGAAGCTAAATATAAGGGCTTTCCATCTTTGGAAGGAGGGGGGTTCTCAGATTGTGATTGATTGGATGCTGTTTTCTTCTAGGACTGCTTGGAGATACAGGCATCTTTGTAGCCTAGCGAGATTCCTATCCAGGGATTTACATGTTTTTTTCAATCATATCCCTAGACGGGCTAATGGCCATGCTGACAGACTAGCTAGGGGTGGGGTGGGTAGGGATGTTTTGTTCATTGGGGTAGCTACTGAAGATATGTTTGAGGGTGGGGTGTGATGCTGATACAGTTCCCATATCCTTTCCCTTTTTTTGTTTTTGTTTTTATCTTTCTATAAGTCCACCTCGGACTTATTGTACAATACTTTTCTAGTTTTTTGATGTTAATATGCATTGCGATGTGATTCATAAAAAATGATGTTTTAACTAGTGTGAGAATAGTTAGTGGTGAGACCAATTTTGTTAACATTTTGCACCATGGGCCAGCTATGAGCCACTATCTTTTTTTATAAATTGTGGAAGAATGCACAACTTATACTTATAAGAAGGTTCCTTAATGTTTTTTCTCCAGACCAAATGGTGTTGGTGGGCCAATTAAGGAGGGAATAAATGCAAAACTAGAGTTATGGTTGGATATATTGGAATGAAAAGGTTTTGGAGTTACTTGAATTAAGATCAAATATATGGAATGCAACTTAAGTACAAATTGAAGTGCAGGGTGAAGCTCTAGTAAGAATTGAGCGTGACTGAATTAGTATAGCTGATCACTTCAGTGATCTCAAAACAGTAACACATAAAGGCGGAGATTCTTAGGAGGATGTTGTACATAGAATTAGAGCTTGATGGCTTAAGTGGAGAGGTGCTTCTAAAGTGTTGTGTGATTGATACATTTTCACAATCTGAAGTTTAACTTTTAGACGTTTTCATGCTCTTCAAATAAGAAAATTATATGTTGAATTTGACTCCTGCATTATGGTGGAAGTTGTTGAAGATATCATGAACCCCCCTTGGACCATTCTTTTCTCGGATCAGGCAAGTTAATTCTTTTATATGTTGCTTGAATAATTGCCATGTATATTGTGAAGCTAATCGAGTTGCAGACTCCTTTACCAACATGGGTTGTGATAATGGTTTTAATTGTATCCATTTTGATTATAGCACTTCTTCAACAAAAGGAAAAGTTGCTTTGTTTATGGATGGAACTTGTCTTTTATTATGCATTAGTTTCATGTATTTTGGATTCAATTTTTTTATAAGGGATGGTTATGGTTTTATTTTCATCATTCTTTAATCCCATGATAGCTTTATTTCAAGAGGTAAGGTGGGAAAATCCCCCTGGATAGGTGTAGGTTTTTCCTGTTATCAACGAATGGGTAGGGGTCTGCCTCAACCCACCTCCTTACTTTGGAGGCTTGTAGAGAAAAAATAAATCTCGGAAGATCTCCAAGGGGGGATAAAATAAAGAAAACTTGGTTGAGATGTTTGTGCATGTTAAATGGAGACCTAAAATGCATGCGTGGTTTCAAGTATTAGCCAAAGCCTACTGTATTGGTTAATACATATTAATTTTGAGAAGCCGATACAATACCATAAATTATGGTATCCTCCAATACTTACGTATAGTTCCTCTGATTCTTCATGATTACTTTCGATACCGGATACATAGGCTGGTTCGTAGTAATAAGTTTTAGTATCATGGGTAGTCAAGGCCCATGTGGATGTTGTAACTTTAAACCTTGGAGACCTGTATGAGAAGGTGTGGGGTGGTAGAATTTAAAGGACTCCAAAGGGCTATAGGACGACCATAAAGGATTTGGATGGAGTTGATTAGAATTGATTTGAAGGTACACATGCTAATTCAGGATATGTTCTTGAGAGGTTGTATGGTAGAGTACGATTCATGTTGCTGACCCAACCAACTTGGAAGGGCATTATTGTAGTTGTTGGAGATCTTACCTTTAATTTCCTTGACTTGAACTTGAGGAATTTATTATTCCTTAATTTATACCATAACGCTTGGCACACTTTTATTTTTGAACATCCTTTGTTTTGTTTTACTTCTTCTGTACTGTTGCCTTCCATTCATATATTGGTGTTTATGTGACCAGCTCAAGGAAATTGTTGCTGCTTTACCAAGAAAGTTGGTGGTCTTTGTTACCCATCACCACAATGATCATGTCGATGGTAAGTTTGCAAGAATAACTATAAGTAGAGCCAAGGGGCTTTTTGTTTTGTCCTTGTATTTTTCTATTTATTTGCTTCCACTCTAAGAACTTAAGAAGAAGAAAGTCCTTCGGAGGAAGTTATTTGCTGGTCCACAAGCAAGTTGCTTGCAATGAAGATCAGAAGTGGAAGCTTTCTGTTCTACAGAAGAAACTTCGGGTTTTTAGGAAGTTAAGCATTTCTTATACTAAAGAAAGTCAAATTTCAAACTACTGCAACCTGAATCCTTGCGTAAACTACTGCAAACTTCGGAGGAAGTTATTTGCTGGTCCACAAGCAAGTTGCTTGCAATGAAGATCAGAAGTGGAAGCTTTCTGTTCTACAGAAGAAACTTCAGGTTTTTAGGAAGTTAAGCATTTCTTATACTAAAGAAAGTCAAATTTCAAACTACTGCAACCTGAATCCTTGCGTATTTGTAGAATATCAAATGATAAAATGAAAAAAAGAAAAACGGATCAAGCCTTGCCCTATATGTCATACGTTTTATATCTTCTCCATTCCTCCTTTTGTTGCGTTTTTTCTCATAGTATTTACTTTCTTGAGCTTGGTGTCAGTATAAGAGGCTCTCGAGCCCTCTCTCTCTTTTTTCATCTCTGAAACATTTAATTGCATGTAATTTTCTCTTAAAAATTAGCAAAGAGGACTAATTTTTTGGATTTCATTTATCAGATTAAGTGAGCCTACTTTGAACTCGGATTTGACTGTAACAGAGACAACCTGGCCCATATGTGTCTGGTAGGACGATCCATGGATACTCTAGCTGATTCATGGATTGTCTAGCAATCATTGTTGCCTTTAGGATAATTTTACTGTTAATAGTTTGTTTTATTTTTGATTCTATATTTTATTTTCTTTTCCTTTTTTCTTCTTCTTGGGAGTTATGTTTGGATGCAATTTTTTTGTTGTGCTATTCTTTTTTGCGTTTTGAGTTGTAGAGGGAAAGCTTTTTCCTATTAAAAGCCTTGTACTGCATCATGCAAAGAGCTAAGAAAGGATGGGATTTAAAGCCATAGCATTCTGGAAGTGTGACTCCGATTCTTCGTTGGTAGCGGTTGGACTCCATTACTGACCTAGATCCACAAAGGATTTAGGTCTGGCAGTGAGACTCTGTGGGTGATCCTATCTTCTCCCTTCTCCTTTCTCTTCATTTTTCGTTTTTATTTTAATCTCCGTTAATGCAAGAATTGTCAGTCTGGCATCAAACTGAACTTGTGTTGATAGTCACTTTTAGTCTAGACAATCTAGGACTGCAAACAATCTCAGTATGTCACTTAATGTGGAGCACCTGAATCTGGATTTGAGAAGTGAACTATGGGTGATTTTACAATCCATTCTTTATTGTTTGATAACTGTATGCATTATATTGTTTGTCCAAATACAGAACATACCGACATCTCCTCTTGCTATACTTGAGGATTTCACATTAAGAACTTTCCTCTTATTGCCCATTGCCATCTTTTTTTGGTGGCTTCTTTAAAATGAAATTCATCAACTCTCAGAATTTGTTGGAGTTAAGTTTAGCATGATGACATACTTAGCTTTCTTGACTGTCTCCTAGTTTAGTAGATACATCAAAATCCAGATCTTTAGGGGTGATTACTTTCTCATCATGTTTTGCTGAGCAGCTTCTTAAAGTGCCTTTCAATATGCTATGTTGGTGAGAAATCCCATGAAAGGTGCTAAATTTACTTTGAGTAATAAGCAGGTTGGATGGATTTTTCATTACTGCAGATTGGGATTAGGAGTTCTTAGATTGCATACAATAAACATTGAGTAGATAGATATCAGATCATTGCCCTATCTTGCTGAGAAATTTGTCCTTTTCTAACAAATCTAGGGCTTCTCGTTTTGAGGACTTATGGCTTGAAGACTGGGGTTGGAAGGTGGCAGTCTTTCAAGGTGCAAAGGTGGGCGGGGTTTATAATGAGAATAAATTGAAGCTCTTGAAGGAAGCTTATTTTTATGGAGCGAAACATCGTTTAAGATTATTGACTCTAGAAAGGAGGATTTCTTGATTTTTGAATGAGTTCATGAATTTGATGAGGAGGAAACCCAATGTATTTTCTTTGGAGGAGAGATGTTCTAGGGAAGTGTTAAAATCTGATCTTGAAGAGGTCAGCGGAAGGCAGAATGTCGTGGAGGCAAAAGTCTAGGGTCTAGTGGATGAAGAAGGATCAATTCCATCAGTAGGTTAAAAGTGGGGGAGGAGGTATTTGATGGGGAAATTGAGCTGAGTAAAGATATTCTAAAGTATTTCCATGATTTTTTCAAAAGAGGAAAATGGTTGTCTCTCTCAGGGAATCATCATTAATTAGTGATAAGGCGAAGTACTTTGAAAGAGAATATTAAGGAGGATGAAACCTGAAAGGCGATTTGTGATTTGGGTTAGGATAATGCTCCTGGTTCGATTGAGTCACCATTTCATTCTATAAGGAAAATTGGAAGGTGGAGAAGGAAGATCTAGAAGGGTGTTTATCGAATTCTTCGATAAGGGTTTACGGTATATGGCTCCAAATGAGACCTTAATCACTCTTGCCTCAGAGAAGGAGGGGACAGAGGAGATTGAAGATCATAGACCAATAGCCCTGGTTTGTAGAACCTATAAAATTGTGGCCAAATCTTGGCTTTCAGAATGAAAATAGTGCCGGAAGATACAATAAGGGTCCACCAGGGTGCGTTTGTGAGTGGCAGGTGGATTCTGGATTCCCCTTACAATGCCAAATAATGTATTGATTCCAAAACTAATACAAATGAGGGAAGTATCATTTGTAAGATTTATATGGAAAAAGCATATGATCGTGTGGATGGGATTTCATGAAGGATATTTATATAAAGATAAAGAAAAAGATTAGAAAAGAAAGAAAAAAAAAGAATAAGAAAAATATTAAAGTAAAAAAAAAATTATGCTAGGATGAAAACTGACATTTTGCAATCCAACTTTCTTATGTTGTCAAATGTTTTATTTGTATAGTTAGTTTTGAGTCTATTTTGAGATTTTTTGTCAAGGGTATTTCGGTCATTCTTTCTATGGTCTCCCTTAAGTCTCTCCTGAACATGTGAAGGGTTTTTCTGTTATTTTTTTATATATGGCAGTCATATTACTTATTTTAAGAAGTATTTGGAATGTTTTAGGAATTTTGGGGTTTCTTGTATAAGGGGTTACAAGTGGGTATTTAAAGGGTCAAATTCTCTGGAAAGGGAGATTTTTTAGGACTAATATGATATTTCTAAGAGAGCACAGCTCCCCTTGAGCTATGGCTTTTGAGGGATTGGAACTTGGAAGGGTCTTTGAAGTTTGAAGCCTCAAGACATTCTGATCTTCTTGTTGCTATAATTCTAGCACGAGGCTCTAGTTCTTCTTTGCACAGCTGCCTTTTTACAATTTCCAGCAAGGATTTGAAGAGTTTTCATGGTCAGATACCTGTTGTGGCTAGTCACACACCTCTACGCTGCATCTTAGGATGAGAGAAACTATACTCTTCTTCTGCTTTCTCTTTCCAGTAGCATTGTTTTGGTTTTTTTGCTTGGATTTATAGTAGTATTCTTGCGATCTCAAACTATTTAGTTATGAAATTTGGATAGAAGCCTAATACATATAATTTTTTTTATTGTTGCAACTCATTTAGTATTTCTTGTAGTTGCATACCCTCCGTTCTTATTCTTCCTCAATATTTCGGATTTGTATAGTTTGCTTATCAAAAATATTTCTTTCCCTAACTTGATTTTCTGCTTTATGACTTGATTCAGGTCTCTCAATTATCCAAAAATGCAATCCTGATGCTACTCTCTTAGCACATGAAAATACCATGCGTCGTATTAGAAAAGGTTATTACTATCATTGTTTAAGTTAGATTTGTGTGTCTTCAATGTTTTGTTATTACATCCTTCTTTGAATAATTTAAACAGAATCTTAAGCAGATTTCTTTTTCTTCTCGAATCCTGGGGAGTTTAAGTTGAAGTAATGTAGTTATTATGTAGATGGAGAAGAAAGTATGACGAAGATACAAGCTATCTTTAGCTAGAAAAAAAAATTAGTTGTAGTCTGAGGCATTTATTTTATAGCCTTTCACGGCCAGTTAATGCTATCTATGTAGAGGTGATGTTTTCACAAGGAGGAACATGATCTGTGTTTTTTTTTTTTGATCAGTAACATGATCTGTGTTGTTGACATCAACTAGTAAGGCATTTTGTTGATTGATAGTTTATCAGAATAGCACATTGCAATAGGGATATTTAATGGATAACCTTATGTGTTTTTAGTATTAAAACATGTTTACCAATATAATCGTCCATTTTTCCTATGTGCCCTAAATTTTTATCTAATTATGAAGAGAATAAATTTATGAAAAATGTAAAAGAAGACGTGATGGTTTGGGCATTACATTAAAAAAGTTATACTATTCTGTCTCTGTCAGGATAGTATGGATTGGCAGTAGTAACAAAATCCGTAAGGTTGGTTAAGTATATTCACACTCGGTCTGAGGTTTTGTGAATTGAGTACGAAATCCTCCTTAATTTGCATATTTGAATTAGAAGTTCATTTTTATTTCAAAGGCGCCTTATAATTAAAAAAAAAATCTATCTTGCACATCTCTCCTTTTTGTAAACCCCACGCTTTGTCTTCTCTTTTTTTTCTAGGATCCCACTTATCTTTTCTCGTTCTCTTTGCACTCAAGCTTCTCTCTCTCTAACCCAGACTTCCCCTTCCCCACTCAATCTCTCTTTGAGCCTACTAGTCCTTTTTTCTTCATGGAACCATCTCACAATTTGTGCATGTCATTCTTTTGCGGGGAATAAGAATAACATTTGGACCTTCTTTTTGAACCCACTCTTCCCCTTCCCCATTTCTTGAATTGTGCATGTTATTCTTTGGAGCAAACATTTGGAACCTCTTCTTGAACCTGTTTAATCTTGCTTAGGTATGCCCAAAATTGGTTTGTGGCAAATTTTGTGGAAGTCCAGTGGGCCCTCTTAGTGTTAAAGGCAATGTTTTATGGAGCTTAATTCTTTCTGTGGGAAGAAACGAATAGGAGGATTTTCTATAATAAGGAAAAGTCAGTGTATGTGCTTTGTACATATTTGGGCACCAGCTGGCTCGCTGGAATTGTCTTTTATATGGGGTTTTGAGTGTAAATGAGTAGGATTTTATGTATAGGCATGAGTTGCTGGTGTATATGGCTGTCCATTGGGGGATGGATTGCTTTTATAAGTGGTTCCTAGGAAATATTTGGTCTTTCTGTACATCTTTGCTTCATTAGTGAAATTTGATTTCTTCTCCAGAATTCTTATAACGGGACCATTTTTTTCGATGAATATATACCGGAACCATTGTTCATATTGTTGAGTGCCATTCTTAGGACTCATTCATCATCTCCCTCTCTCTTTTGACTTGAACCATTTTTTTTTAAAGGGAAATCTTGAATTGGAGTAAGAACTCTATAACGACTCAATTCCAACAAGTGACAGTTGTAGTTTGCATTGGCAAAAGATTGAGGTCCAAAATCTGATGGGTATATTAGATCACAAGTGCCAAAAGTCAGTTTGATCTGTTAATTTTAGCCATTTGATTTCAATCAATTTCTTTGGAAAGTGGTAAAAATGTGGAAGTTCTTGAAGAAAAAGGTGTGCAAATCAGATGGCTAAAAATAATCTAATTATGCTGATTTTTGGAACACGCTCTCTTAAATGTGACCCATCAGTTAGTTCTTTGCATGAAATTCCAAATGCTCAGATGGTTACAAACATCTGGTACTCAAATGCGACATGCCCTTTTCCGATTAATAAGAATTTTTTTTTTTTGATAATTTATGAAAGTATATATAGATGAGAAGAAAAAAGTACAGCAACCAATGTTTTAGCAAAGTGCTAAAAGCAATGGAGCAAAACATCGAAGAAAAGGAAAAACATCAAAGAAAAGCAAAAATACAGAAAATAGGCTCCAAAGTACTCTTATGGAAACCAAAACAAAAACAATCGCGAAGAGCGAGGAAACTCGAAGCTAGGACAAAGAAATCGTCTGCCACTCTATCAAGATGTCCAGAACCGATAATCCCATAAACTGACTCCTGACAGAGGCGCAGGACGCCACCGAGGTTATGATCCCCTCACACACACTCCCCACAGAGGACGAAGCATCATAAAAGATCCGCTGGTTTCTCTCTCTCCAAATATGCCACAAAACAGCGTGGAACACCAAGCGGAAGAAACCCGGGAGACGCCACTGAGCCAATAATTGATCAATACCCTCCGGCATCACCCACATCCTCCCAATACTCTGTAGTAAGAAACCCCAAGTCACCGTGGCCAAAGAACAATGGATGAAGATATGATCGATAGACTCCTCCTATGCTCGGCACAAGAAACACATGTGAAGAGACAAAACCATATACCTCCTCCTTCTTTGAAGCATATCCGCTGTGTTAATCCGATATAATAGTGCAGTCCACGAAAAAGCCCCGACTCTAGGAGGAACCAGGGGGTACCACAAAGAGCGGACCGGGAAAGGAAAAGGGGTCCCGACTCTATCCGGGCCAAAACAGACTGAAGAAGGACTGACAAGAAAGCACCCTTCCAGGATCAGGAGACCAAAGTAAACGATCCTCCCGATCAGAGAATACACGGACCTCCCCAACAGCCTCAATAAGGGAATACAACTCAGTGCAATTAGACTCCCTCACAATCCTACGAAGAGGAAGATTCCAAACAAGACCCGACTCGGACCATGACAACACCTCGCCCAAAAAGGAAGACTGGACAGATACGACTCTGAAAAGTCTAGGAAAACGAATGAAAAGAGGAACCTCACCCAACCATAGATCCTGCCAGAAAAAAACGGAGGCACCATCCCCCATCGATCACCTGACCATAGGCAAAAAAGAAGGGGCGAGAGTTGGGCACCAACATTGAATCGGTCCTACCTAAGTAGAGCTGGCAATGGGACGGGTTCAGGTGGGTTCAAGTTGGGTTGATATTTGGTATTACTGGTGGATGTTCAACCTGAAGCTGCCCTTTTAATAAAGGGATCAAGAAATAGAAACCCTAACCCAATATCCGTCTTGACCCGCATAACCTGTTTAATTTTTTTTTTCAGTTTCTCTTTTAATCTCATAATTTCGTACAAGCATAAACAAACACGCATTTAATTGCCCTTCATTTTTTTTTAAGTTACTCATTTAATCTCCTAATTTCCACTCTAGTTGCAAGATCAAAAAGGCAAAAAAATAAGGAAAAAGGAAGTGAGAATGAAGATGACCAAGATCAAGCCCATGAATGATTGCAGTCTTGCAAATCCAAAATGAGAAGAGAGAATTGCCTATTGTTTATGGCTGAGCTTTGGGGTGAGTTTCTGGATGTTGAAAGTTGGGACTTTGTTTGCCCTAACTATTTTATTGCTTGATATATAATCAGAGGATTATACCAAACACCTTACTACACTGTTATTTAGGTACATAGGCATATAACGCATAATAACAACCCATTAGGTCAAACCAATCAAGAGTGAACCATTTATGGGTTGACCAACCCGAAATTGACCCACAATGTAAGAATCCTTGCCCTAACCTCCCTAAAACCGAGTGGATTAGCGGGGTCTGTGCATTAATTGCCAATTTTGCACCTATAGACCATGCATACAAAAAAAGTCGAGACTTTATGTCTACAAAATGTAGATGGATTAGATGGTTTTAGCTGTTTGATTTCATTACTATTGATAGATGGTTGGAAGTCTAAATTTTATTATTGGGAAACTATTGTTCTATTATAGGTGATTGGTCTCTTGGGAAACAAAAGAAATCTTTGCAAGTTAACGAACCACTAATCAACTTCTAACTCTTTTTTTTTTTTTTTTATTGCTACAGATGATTGGTCTCTTGGCTATACCTCAATTTTAGGATCTGAAGATATCTGCATTGGTGGTCAACGATTGCATGTCATTTTTTCTCCTGTAGTACTCATGTATATAAGGTGTTCCTAGTTAAGTCTTAATTCGTTTTGCTATTTAAGCTCATTATTTTTGTGGTCTTAAAATTAGTCTTTTTCTTTTCACACTCACAATTAATGTTACTGATTTTTAATTTTTTTGAAAAGTTGGCATCCTTTTGTATTAAGCACGTTTTTTTTGGTGATTATGCTATTTCTCTTAAATCATTTCTAAATATTTTACTAGAACATTATCTTGGACATCATTCAGATATACAAATCTCATGATAATTTTGTTTTTATTATCAACATTTACTATCACATATTTTTTCATGAGAAGTTTCAAGATAATTGTTGACAATACCGTGAAGATGATACTGATCATGCATTTGTGAAAGAGCTTAAAAAGACTTGTTTCTATAATCTATCAACTAAAATGCACATACACTGCTTGGTCCTGGTTGCATGTTAATTTGTCATGATGACCATTACCAATGTGCTTGACATCAATATATATATATTGTGTAACCAGTCCTTGCTTGAAATGAAGCAACTTATTCATGGATTTAGCTTGATATAGGACTCTTAACAGCTCAGTGACTTATGCGTACGGATGATTATCACTTTAAAACTATTTTCATATTGCGTACGTGGTTCTCATCTGCAATGTCCATGTAATATGAGAAGGTGGAAGGTAATTTAATATGTCAACATATATAATCTATATGTGCCTAGGCATATAGTGTACAGTCTTTTTCAGGATCTTTACATATTCTTTTGTATATCTTCTAACTATATAGTAGAATATCTTTAATGTTACAATATGAGGGAACAAAGCCATTGTATATACATATTGTTAGTGTTGGGTTGAATTGTTTTGTTTGTTGCTTTTGTGTTGTCCATCTTGAACATCTTACTATTTGTTTTACTTTTTTTGTATATATAATCTCCATCATTATTTATCAAAAAAAAAAAATGTAATCAAGAAAACAATACTCTCGAGATTCATGATTTCCATCTTTTATTATACTTTCAGACATCTAAAAATTGCACAGATTATATTTAAACATGCCTGATATTACGAAGTGGAAGGGTGCTTGGGCCTTACCTATGGACCGTTGCAAGATTGACTTTAATGTGTCTGATCTCATTTATCTGGACAAATTTGTTGATGGAATGGGATACTTGTGACCTTCCAGAGCATATTCAAGATATTTGTTTATCATGCTAGCCAGTGTTTTCTGAAGACATTTTTTTAGAGATGAATAGCAGAATTTTATTCAGAAAAATACCAAGTTGGTAAGATAAGGGCCAAAGTTACAAGGAAGCTGGAGACACAGAAAATAAATACACATAAATAAAGAATAGAACTGGAAAACACAGCCGCAGCCCCAAGTACCTCAGCACCTTATTACCCGCTATCGATTCTCTCTTTAAACCCCTCTTTTTTGCGAAATCATCCGCTACTTTATTAGCAGATCTAAGCTCCCAAGAAAACGGCATTCGACATGACAATGTCATGTTCGTAATCAATCATACAATCCAATAGCCCACACGGGTTAGCTCAACTGGCAGGCTCTCTAGCTCAGGAGTTGGAGGTCCCAGGTTTGAGTCCCCGGGCTTACGTGATATATGGTCCTTGTGGGCGGGGCCATATATCCGGGGTTTACCCTGTCCCCACTAAGTGGGGTTGGGGTTCCACGTTACCAAAAAATAAAAAATAAAAATAAAATCATAAAATCCAATCTCCAAAAGCTGATCTCACCACACAATCAAAAGCAAATGGGTGAAGGCTTCAGAGGTGCTCAATTATTGCTTCAAAATTTCCATGGACCATCCCAGGTAGGAATGGCAATGGGGATGGTTACCCCTTTAACCTGCTTCAATCTCCCCCTAATGGTTAGGGTTTGATAAGTCATAAATCAAGTTAAGGTCGGGTTCAGACTTGGTTCAACCCGACCTTAACCCACCTGATTGCCATTCAACTATGTACATTATATATTACATATATCATATAAAATATATATTCTATAAGTAAGTTTGCCAACAATTTACATATTTTACTTGAAAACAACATTATATTTATAATATATGACACCCATCGATAGATTGGGTGTTATTACATCATATATACTATTTTCAAGCAACTTGAATAAGTTTAAAGACATCAAATCTAAAAGAAACACATTTTACCTTCATTGTATTGAGTCAAGAGTTGAATCTTCAACCTTCTACTCCAAGGTACGTTAGTTTGATTTGTGTTTTTATACACAAATCTAATTGCAAGTAGCAAAAAAATAAAATAAAAAACAAGTTTCAAAGAGGTTTTGTGTGAAAGAAATGGGGGAAGAAGAGAAATGGGTGAAATGATCGACATTTCCCCCAAAAGTTGCTAAATTTTCTTTACGTCGGCGATATTTTGTCGACATGTAGCGACAAGTCGGCGATATCAGGGAAAATCGACATAAAGTGATTTCCCCTGATATCTTATGTTGCGTTCATTTTGGGTGACATTTCTCGACATGTCGCCAACATTTCAAACCATGGTTTGGCATTTATTCCCTCTTTAGTTTGGTCCCCCAAAACCGCATCATTTGCAAGTAATGTATACTAAGGACCTCATCTTGAATTTGAACTGTCAATTCCTCCTTATTCAATGCAAAAAAGGTAAGTACATGGTTGTTCCTTGAGAATGGAAGAGTTTTAAATGATTTAAACCATGACCTTTACTTTCTTGGTGAAGCGTACTAGCCAACTGCTCTAAGATTACCTTAATCCAAACTTAATATATATGTATGTATAATGTGATAGGATTTTTGGACTCAGATAGTATTTATTTGCATAGCCCTTGGAAAGCCATTTATGCATTAGCTTCTTGTTTTTATCCTATCATTCGGTTTGGGGTGGGTACAGGTTCTTTAATCCGTTTTTGGCATGACCTATGGTGGGGGGATTCCATTTTTAAAGTTAGATTTTGTAGACTATTTCTGGTGGTACTGCATAGAGATGCTAAGGTTTTTGATATTCTTTCTTGGTCTTCTTCAGGTTTAGGTTGGAATCTTTATTTTAGAAGAGATCTTAGACTGGCTGAGATGGATGAGCTTTCTAATCTCTTTGATGTTCGTAAGTTCTGTTTTATTGATTCTGTGTGTTTGGATTATTGGGTTTGGCCTTTGGAGTCTGGTGGCATTTTCTCCACTAAGTCCGTTTTTTGTTTCCTCGGGAAGGAGGATAATCTGGGTCCTCCTTTTGTGCTTCGAAATTGTGGAAGGCCAAAGTTCCTCCTAGGGTGAGATTGTTTGTCTGGACTGCTATTTTATATCGTGTTAATACCTGTGATATACTGCAAAAGATGAGAGGCAATTTGGCTATTTCTGCACATATCTGTTTCATGTGCAAGAATCAAGGGGAGACAGTGGATCATTTATTCCTTCATTGTTCAGTAGCAAGAGGGATTTGGATGTACTTTCTATAGTCGATGGGAATGGATTGGGTGGTACCAAAGAGCTTGGTGGATTTGTTTGTTCAATGGCGGTTTCATGAATTGGGTAAAAGAGGCAAGGTTTTTTGCGAATCAATGTTCTTTTCGATTCTCTGTGTTATTTGGTGTGAGCGGAATAGGTGTATTTTTGAGGAGCAGTGAGAAGTGTCTTGGCTAATTGATTCAGTCGTGGGTATGGTGCTGGGGTGGATGTCTATTAGACATGAATTTCATGGCATCTCTATGGTCTCCATTATTAGAAGTTGTCATGATCTGATTTTTTCATCGGCCTCTTACTTGAAGAAGAAGATGGTTTGGGAGGCACCTTCTAGGGGTTGTGTTAAACTTAATTTTGACGGATCTTCTTTGGGTAATCCGGAAAGTTCTGGGATAGGGGGTGTATTCAGGAATTCTGATGGTGTCATGTTACATGTTTTTTTTTGTCCGATTGGCATCGCAGATTCTACTACTGCTGAGTTGAGAGCCTTGATTGCAGGTTTGGTAGAAGCAAGGAAACTGAATTTGGAGGCTATACAGGTTGAAGGTGGCTCCTTGTTGGTAATTTCTTGGATGACAGGTGATGGTAGCTATCCTTGGAAATATGCCCATTGGATTAGACGTGCTTGGTACCTTTCTAATGGGTTAAATTTGTCCTTTAATTATGTTTTGAGATCAGCAAATGTGGTTGCTGATGTTTGGGCTAGAAGAGGTGTGGAAAGAGTGAATTTTGAAGCTGGTTTGCCTGTGGGGGAGGAGATCTTGATATCAGATGGATAGAATTTTGTTTTCTATTTCCTTTTGTAATTATTGTTTCTGGTTTGTTTTTTCTGGATCACATTTTATGATTCTTCGTTTTGTACATATTCTTTTTGACGATTAATGAAATTGTTGTTAATGATAAAAAAAAACATTTTAATGACGTAATTAATTTATAAAATGAACATCTAAAACAATTAAACTCTGTTTTTAAAAAAATAATATGTATTTAATTAATTTTATAAAATAATTAAAATAATTTTAAATTAAATTAACTTGTTTTTTCCAATGCATTGAATGGCTCCCAATAAATGCATATAATTGTTAGAATATTAAAGGATCAAACATTGCATATTTAGTTGAAAATCCTAGCAGTTTCATTTCCCTAAACTTTTCGAGGTTTCAATCTCTTAAATTTACAAACTCATAATGAAATGCATGCCCATCCATTACATATGTGAATTGACATGCATTTCCTTGCAATTTAATGCAAAAAGAACCAAGGAAAGCACACAAAAAAGAGTTGAAACATACCTTCACTTGCTTTTAACAATTTTTGGTGACGAACCCGTCAAATATTGCCAAATCTATGTCAAAACAACCTTTGAATTGAAGAATTCACAAATTTACAAAATAAGTGATTTAAAAATTTATAGTGTTTAGAAGATTATTTAAGGGTTTTAAGCATTTTTTATGGATTGAAATGAGGGAAATTGTCCCTATTTGACCTCTTATAATCGCCGCCAATATTGCAATATATCGCTCGATATCGTGATATTCCTCGATAAATTGTAAAATGAAAATTACAGCTTGGATTTATATCGCTCCCTTGGGAAAGGGATATATCGCTCGATATATCAGGGGATATATCGAAATTCAAAACCTGTCGGATTATACTTAGATGGGATTGGGATCTTGATCCGATTGTTTGATTGGCTTACTGATATTTGTAAGCTCATTGATTCTTGCAAAAATATTATCAAAACATAGTTAATGACTCTAGTGGTAGAAGTTAACTTGCCAATATTTTTGAGTAATGAGTCTTGGTTCTAGTGAAAATGCCTTGGTAAACTTTTGTTTGTTTCATGGTCTATTTTTATTAAGGAAGGTGTATATTTTACTATAACCGTTGTTTTCTTGTTCTTTTCATTATTTTTCTTCTTATCCTCTTTGTCCTTCCTAGAATCTCCACAATGGCTTAAGATATTTCTATGGTTTCTTTACTCACAAATTGACTAAACAAACTCTTACATACCAATTTAGTGTTGTAGTGCATGATGTACCTTGATAATCAAACTATTTTGAAGTTCTAAGAGCTTTTTTTTTCCTGAAGTTCCAAGTGCTTCTTGTATGGCTTGTAAAGAAACTCATTGTCAGAGATGATTAATCATTCTTTGTTGTTCAAAATGAATGATCATTTTCGTAGTTTTCTCATCGTTCCAATTCTTATAATTTGAATTAATCAAATTCTGTTTTTCCTTATTCAGGGACATACATATGGTCACATGGCTCTGCTTCATGTTAGTACTAACTCGCTGATTATAGGGGATCATTGTGTTGGGTGAGATTCTATTGAAAAGAGAAATGTTTAACATTCATTCTATAAATTTGGACATGTATTCTCAGAGACTATTCTACAATATAAATGCTCCATTGGATAAGTGCTTGCAAAAGAAATATTTTTTTTCCTTCATTGGCATATTATTGAAAAGTTTTAGAAGCTTTGTGGAGCACAGGATTGTGCATCTAATTCAACCTCAAGTTCTGATGTCAATTAAGGCAAGAACAGTAAGGGGGAAGAAAAAAAAGAAAAAAAAAAAGGAGCAATAGGGATGCCTAACAACCACCAAGAACATGAAACACTTCATATTCTAAGATTAATTTTATCCAAATACCTTCATATTCTTGCTGGAAAAGGAAAACAGCAGCTGGGTCAAGGACAAATATGGAGCCTTGTGCACTGACTTTCTGTGACATGGGTTTACCCAAACCCCATTTGCACTGACTTTTAGATATATTCATTGTACAGTTTTTGGCCTCAGGGCTGCTTGAATAGAATTTTAATTTACTGATAAAATATATATATATAGCCACCAAGTTATTAACTATATTTGAAACTATTAAGCTCCAAACTTCAATCAGTAACAACTCCCATCTTAGAAATGAATGGAATCTGAAGAAAGATACCCTTTCATGCCCCCCTCCAGAACCTAAGTTGGAATAAAAAGAAAGTGATAAAAGTAACCCACAAAGTGTAGTTCCCATTAACTTCCCTACATCTGCATAAACACTAACCTTATAAGAGCAAGAGAATTGGGCTAGTAGCCACCCATTGGGATCCGCCTCCGTGTGAGTTGACATTTTTGCAGCTTTACACTTTTTGGCATCTATTTACACAAATTCTCTTTCATGAATCTGGATTTGGTACACACTTGACCAAGTATTGGTAAGAAGTACCACCTAAAGTTTTGATTTCCAAACTCAAATCTTAATTATCACTTTGTTTTATTTAAGATTTGTTTATGTGGCTTTGCTTTGGAAGATTCCTTTTTAGGCTCCACGTTAGCTTAGTAAACATGAAGATTGACCATGCTGAAGATTAATGATACACAAAATCTTGGAGAAGTTCGACCGCTCATAGATTCTTTTAATTTGTATAATATTTTGTAATCTTCTTGTTCTTCTATTTACGTTAACTGGATTTATTTAAACTCCATTATACTGCATACATCCTGTGTAATTATATATATATATTAATTCCATTATACTACCTATGTCCTGTGTAATTGTATATATATGTGTGTGTGTTTTGTATGTTTGTGTATACTTTTATTATATGATATACATGTGCATATATACATATATGTGTATGTGTATGTGTAACGTGCTTTAACTTGCAAAATACCCTTCTGAAGAAAGTACTTATGCATGTATGTAACTGCACATCACATTGTGTGGTCCTATATGCTTGTAAGTCAAATTGTTATATGGTAGATAAATTTTTGCAAAAAACTAGTTCTTATCTTATTTTGACCTTTTTTTTATGACTTTGTGCTCTATTTGTTATGTATGAATGTATGCATGTTCCTAGTTTCCTATCTATCTATACCGTCCTGAGTTTCAAGTTTAATATTCACAATATTTTGCGGAGCACACTATAATTACAGTGTAGAATGCCCAAGAAAGACACCTTGTTCATTCAAATACACAGTGCATGCCCCAATTAACTAAAGACCACTAAATACTGTTGAGAAGTAGACTAAAATAATAAGTCCTATTTGATATTCAGACTAAAATCTAATAGAACAACTCCGTCGCCAAGGTAATTGAACTTAATAAAAGATATACCCTTTAATGTGCTCATAACAAACATAAAAGAAAAATAAATAACATAAAAAATCAGGAATCTACCTAAATTCTAGAACTCATGGAGTCCTTAGTTGTTAAGGGTATGGGGGTTATGTGGCTGTTTCCTTTCGGGTACAGTAGGAGTTTATAATGCTGGCCTGCTGCTGAAGTTGATCCTATAGCATAATCACCAAAAGAACTCCATGAGCCTCAAACAGCTTAACAAAAAACATGAAAAAACAGCTGAAGAGACCAACTTCAGCAGCAGGCCAGCATTATAAACTCCTACTGTACCTGAAATAAAACAGCCACATAACCCCCATACCCTTAACAACTAAGGACTCTTTTCCCAAAACTGATTTACCAAAACGTCCTTACACACAGGAGACCCAGAAGCCCAAAAATAGATGAGTATTTAGCCTTCCTAATAATCTGAGAAACATCACACTCTCTTCCTTCAAAAATCTGGCAATTTCTTTCCTTCCATAAGGTCCAAGTGATTGTAGCTGGGCTAGCAGCCAAGCAATACCCTTCCTGTTTCCATACTTCCCATGCAGTCCCTAAGCCTCCAGTAGTGAAGAGAAGCTCTTTGACTGCACCCAGGGTATACCAAAAAATTGTACAAACCACCACCACACTAGATTTGCCCCAGTGCAATGGATTAACAAATGATCAACCGATTCCTCATCCCTTTTGCACACTGTTTGGAAGCATCCAGACCCTACTAATCAAATGGTCCACAATGAGTGTTTTATTATGGCCTGCAGTCCAGAAGAAGGGCCCAACTTTTAACGGAATGAGAGAGCACCAGATTTGCTTTGCTGGCCCAAAAAAAGTACCCACACCACACAAATGAACAAAGAAGGACCTAACTGAAAATTTCCCGGATTTGTCAAACTTCCATGTTCTGAGATCACCACCTAAACCAGGCCTCCAGTCGCTAAGATAGAGGATTAAGGATGACGTAGAGTCCAGTTACCTATCAAAGAACAGCCTTCTAGGATGCAAATGGCACTCCAAGTCCCTGCCATTCCACATTAATATGTCTTTCACCCGCACATTCTTTTCAGGCACTAATCTATAGATATCTGGGAACATCTCCATCGGCCTCCCACCAGGCCACAGGTCCTCCCAAAATCGCAAAATCGCACCCTATCCCCATCACCAACAGAAAAAGAGATACCTTCCTTAAAGCTCTCTCCAACTCCCATAATCGCCTTCACCAGACCTGATTCCCAATCCCCAAGACAACTTCCATATTTAGCTGTAATCATTTTTCGCCACCAACTCTCCCTCTCCACCCCAAACCTCCATAGCCATTTACCCAAAAGCACTCTATTAAATGTCACAACAGGCCTAAAGCCTAAACCTCATCCTTCTTAGACTTGCAAGCGGATTTCCACTCCACCAGATGAAACCTATGTTTCTCTTCAAAGTTGCCCCACATAAAGTTTCTTTGGATTTGTTCCAATCTCTTAGCCACTGCAACTGCCAACTAGTAACTTGAGGAAGGACAATAGATAAGTCGGAAGATTTGCCAAAGAGCTCTTGATTAGAGTGATTCTTCCCCCTTTAGAGAGACAACTCCTTTTCCAGCCATCCAATTGTTTCTCCATTCTTTCAATAATGGGAACCCAAGCTGCTTTATTCTTGAAAGAAGAACCTAAAGAGATTTCCAAATATGAAGTCGGCAATGACGATGGTTTACAACCTAGAATACCACTCATAAATCCAAAATTCTCCACCTCACCCACCCCAAACATCTCACTTTTACTGAGATTTACCTTGAAGACCGAGACTGCCTCAAAGCAGAGTAACATACATCTTAACCACAGCACCTGCTTGGAGCACCTCTGCCATCAAGATGAACAAATATGGTGATAGAGGGTCCCCTTGCCTCAACCCTCTCGATGGAGATATGAAATCCACTGCCACCCCATTAACCAAGGCAGAGGTAGATGCTGAGGTTAAGCAAGCTTTGATCCACCCCCTCCATTTTACCCCAAAGACCATCCGGCCCAATTCATAGATAAGAAAATCCTAACTAACATGACCATATGTGTTCTCCATGTCCAGTTTACAAATCAGCCCTTTTCCCCCCTGCTTAAGCTTCAAGTCCAGCCATTCATTGGCAATCAAGATTCCATCAAGGATTTGTCTACTTTCAACAAAAGCCGTTTGGGTTTAAGAAACTACTTTTGACATGACACCCTTCAATCTATTCGTTAAAATTTTAGACACAGTTTTATAGAAGCTGGAGACTAAACTAATTGGTCGGAAATCTTTAAGATGGGTGCCCCCTCCTTCCTGGGAAGGAGAGATAAAAAACTTCATTCTATTACACACATGCACACACACGCAAACTCAATCACACACACCAAAAAAAAAGGGTGGTGCCAACTGTAGTTTTGATTTAAACTGGAGCCTATAAGCTCTATCTTGTATGATGGCTTTAAATGTTAAATTCATAGGAATTATTGAATCTTTTAAACATAGAAATTCTGTGAGAATTTTGGTTTCTAGAAGCAACTGTGCTGACATTCTTTGAATGGCTTTCTTTCAGTCAAGGAAGTGCCGTCTTGGACATTAATTCTGGTGGAAATATGAAGGCAAGTGGATTTCTTCCTTTTCCTATGGATTCTATACTGTAACTTTCACTCTTCCAATTGGGAAATGGGAGTGTTTTTGTAATTTTGTTTCCGGGGATTGTTCCTTTGTGAGGTCGTGTTGGAGTTTCTGGCCTCTTGTGGTGGAGATTTTCTCCCCATAGTATGATTTTTCCCCTTGTGGGGGATCCTTGTCTTTGTTCTTTTTTCATTTTATTACTACTGTACTTTTTCACTTCTTCCTTTGCAATAAAATATTTCGTTATCGATCAAAAAAAAAAATATTGTCAATTTATGATATAAATCCTTCTTTTATGATTTCTTGGAATATAGTTCATTGTTTGGTTCTTTTTTGTATTTTATTAATTCTCAAATTTTAATTTGACTAAACTGTCCAGTTATCCCTGTTTATCATTCTCTGTTGACTTGTAGCCTATATAACTGTTTCTTGGACTTAATAATAACAATTTTGTGAATTTAATTGTAATTATGCCTAAGAAAACTAGCTAATATTTACATTTCCTAAGGTATTCTACATATCAAATATAGGTTTGTTTGGTGGACGAGCATCCTTGTAAAGACAAAAGAATAATTGTTACTCTAATCCGTGTCTAGGGAATAGGGATGTAAGTTATGTTATTGTTAGCAGGAAGAGTTGGTGTTTTACTGGTAGAAAGTGATACTCCTTCTATTTGTGATGTTATATGATCCTTGTTAAATTTCAGTGTAATGTTACTAAAACTTATTTGATTATAGTGGAAATCCTTATAGATCTCTCAACTAGTGTAACCTTGCTGAGGTCTCCAGAAGAACTAGATGGACATGATTATCACTAAACTTTTAAGCTGTGTTATAAAAATTTATTAGATTGTAATTCAAGTTACATCTAGCTTAGATCACTAATAGATGCTGTTGAATATTTGATCGCACATACATATATACTTTACAATTTGAACCAATTTATGTATAACCTCAATTATAATTTGTGATATATCAGATTTAATACTATAAAACCAGCCTGCAGATAATCTTGATCACCCGGTATGTTAGGTCTTTTAATAATGATCAGAAATATAAGAATCACTATATATGAAAAGCAGATCTATTCATCAGTTGATAAAATCATATTTGTTGGTTTAAATGATTTTAGTCTAGTAAGCCTCTTAGATGGGTTTAACCTAGTTTGTTGTCTAAATCAATATTTTGATGTAGTTTTCTAATATAATTCATGGTAACATAACTTTATTAGTATATGATATAAGTAATGTTTACTAATTGTTAGTACAGATAACATAACTATAATGGAACCTGAGCTACCTTATTCCTTTTATATTATTTAAGATATGGTTTAGGATAGTCTAATCAATATACTTTACCAGATAGGAGAAAAATGCTACATGTATAAGAGTGAAAGCGGTTTCTTGGCCTTCCATGGTGAAGGATCCAATATTTTTGCTAAGGAGAAATCGCATCTATATGACCTGAATCTCTGTGAAGGTGTGGGTCTCTTGATGTTTTTTTTTGTTGTATTCCTGCAAAATATTTGGTGATTTGATTGGCTAACCAATCTTCAGAAATGTCAATCAAAAATCACGTGGATGCTACTAATATCAATCAGATTTCTGGTGCTATTGCTGGTAGGTTTCCTCTTTGGATAACTCAAGCTTCACTACACTAAAGTTGAATGGGAGTGTCAAAAACCAAACCTAACCAAGCTAAAGTTGGGGTGTATTCACTGCCAAAAACTGATCATACGAGAGAGAGGTGTTGGGCCCCAATAGGGTAGGTCAGGCTCATTTTCAGCACATACAATGTTCATCTGCAACAAGTACTTCCCTTGCATTTGCATAAGTACTCGTGCCTCTGCTTTTTCAACATCCCAATATTTCCAATTCCACATCATGGATTATTGACTGGTGGCTCAGATCACATGAAGAGTATATCTTAGTATTTTCTACATATACTGTTTCTTCTGGTAGAGAAAAATTCACATATATGATGGTTCACTCTCTTCCATTGCTGGAAAGGGAGATGTTAGTGTTCTTTCTCATATGTCTCTTTCTTCAATGTTAGATGTGATGTTTCAATTTGAGAACACCTCGCAAGTGCACGAGTTCTATCGTAGCTCGGCAAGTACAAGGGTATCGTACCCAAGGGATTGAGATG
>JAUPMG010000011.1:7935646-7958103 GCA_031762675.1 Pachysandra terminalis
TTTAGAACAAATTAATGATTTAGACTAATTGACAAGGGCAGTTAATATAGAAAAAGAAATTATGTAGCTTAACAACAGCCTTAATCAACAAATTATAATAAAAGACCTAAAAGAGTGTCTATCTATGATCGGTTTGGTTTGGTTCAGATAGAAAATTATGTATGTATTAATATACACCGAGTTTCAGGTCAGTTCTGTTCTGTTTAGAAGAATGTACATATATGTCGGGTTTCGGTTCGGTTTAGTTTAACCGTACTATAAACCCAAAACCGAACCATTTAGATTCAGTTTCGTATTTTCTGAACCAAAACCGAAACAAACCTTTAGAAACCCAACCCAAACCGACCCAAAATTGGTTTTGGGTCGGTTCGGTTTCCGTTTTAACCGACCCAAGTTGCACCCCTAGGGGTGTCAATTGGTTCAGTTTAAACCGAACCGAAAGAACCAAACCGGAAAAAAGTTGGTTTGGTTTGGTTTTTTTTTTTTTTTTCTTTCATTGTGGTTTGGTTTTAGGAAAATGAAAAACCGAATTAATTTGGTTCAGTTTATGCTTTGATTAAACAGAACCAAAACAAAAACCGAACTGAACTTAACTAAATATATGTAAACCGAACCGAATTGTACTAGGCTAATATACATATATCTATGTATGTATATGTATGTGTGTGTGTATGTTTTATGTGTATGTGTGTATTTAGTAATTAAAATAACATTAAATTTATCACACCGAATCTATTTTGGTCTGGTTTGGTTTTCAGTTTTGGTCACTATAGTTCGGTTAGGTTCGGTTTTATACTTCGGTTTTTGGGTTACTTCACTATATTTCGGTTTGGTTTTGGTGTGGCCACTAAACCGAACCAAACTGACCGAATTATACCCCTAACAAGAGGTGAACAAAGAAAACACGGCTGAGGGAGCTGAAATGCAGTGACTTATGAGATGTTTGGAGAGATGCAACAACAAATCTAGCAACTCGTCCAGATGGTTATGTGTGTGGCGGAGACCGGTTGCCATAATGATAGTGATAGAGATTCTGATTGTGCAGAGGATTGGGGTGGGATGGGTTTGGGGTTCGATTTCCACATCTCCCCTTTGGGCAAGTGGTTGAGTGACCACCAGCGCGGATACCCAAAAAAAAGATTGTGCAGAGGAGGCGGTGAATGATGTTCATTCTTTGACTGAGAGGGAAAATGGAAGTTCTGGTTGTGAAAGTAGGGTAGAAACTGATAGGCCTGTGGGATGCAATGAAGGACCATAATGATGTGAAGATTGCGTTCTATGTGCTCTATAAAAATCCTGAGTATGGTGTACAGGTTCATATTTCAGAATTTGATGGTGAATTGGAGGCTGAAGAATTTCTGGACTGGTTGGATAGCATAGAAAGTTCCGAAAGAGAAAATAAAACTTGATGGTACAAAGTTAAGAGGACCAGCATTGACATGGTGGATAAAAATGACTGAAATAAGGTGAAAATGAAAGGTAAGAAGATGGGACAAAATGAAGTAGAAGTTAAAGGTTTAATATCTGCCTTAGGTATGAGCAAAGCTTGTACCAAAAGATACAAAATCAGCGCAACTTGATAAGATTCTGAAGGAATATACTCAAGAATTCCATAGACTCTCATTAAGAAGAACCTAGCTGAAAGTAAAACCCAAAAAGTTAGCAGATATGTGAATGGTCTCTGGTTGTCAATACAAGATGAGTAAGACTCTATTGCCTCTACAAAATGAGTTATACATATCAGGTTGCGCTAAAAGTAGAAGTTTTGATCGTAGTGGCAACTTCTAGCCATGGAAACAATATCAACCAAAGAGGATGAACAGCAGTTCCTACACATCCTAACAACCTGCCAAATCCTACTAGTGGAAAGGTGGTCAAGGATGTGGAAATTTCTAGGGATAATGCACCATCAATTGCTATAGGTGTTTAAAAGTTAGACATAGATCAAGTGAGTGTCTAGAAAGAAAAATTGAAGTTCAGATCAATCTAGCAGAGAACGAAGAAGAGGGGCCTGAGGAAAATTTTACAGACAGAGAAGTGGAAAGTGGAAATTAATGATTCTAGTGATGCTGAAGAAGGTGTTGATGCTGATTTAGTTGACGAAGCATTGATCATCCGGTGAACCATGTTGCACCACCAGCTAAATTGAAAGATTATTGGCTGCATAAAAACATCTTTTGTACTCGCAGCACTGCAGGAGCAAATCTTTGCAATCTGATTATTGTTAGTCGGAGTGGCGAAAATCTTGTTGCTTAAGAAAGAATTGACAGGTTGAAGCTTAAAATAATGCAATCTGATTATTGTTAGTGGGAGTGGCAAAAATCTTGTTGCTTAAGAGATAGTTGACAAGCTGAAGCTTAAAATAATCAAGCACCCACACCTTACTGCATTCTTTGGTTCAATTAAGGTAACAGGGTAATTGTTTAATCTAAATGCCTTGCTAACTTCTCAATTGGGGTTTCATTTAAAGAGTCGGTGTGGTATGCTTTTGTTCCAATGGATGCATGCCACATTCTATTAGGCTGTCTCTGGCAATATGATCGAAAGTCTGAGCATCAAAGTGGCAAGAATAGCTAATCTTTCTTCATAAATGGTAAGAAAGTTGTTTTAAAACCAACAAAAGATGATTCCATGGTAAAGGACAGTGAAAGTTATACATTCTTGAATTTGAACAATTTTGTTGAAGAAAGCAAGGAGAGAGGAATAGTATATGTTCTGGTTGGGGAAGAAGAAATCAGTGCACAAGCAGCATCTGAAAGAGTGAATGGATTATTAGACGAGTTTAAGGATGTTATGCCTAAAAAGCTACTCAATGGGTTACCTCCAGTGAGGGAGATCCAAAACTACATTGTTTTAGTGCCAGGAACTGTATTACCAAATCTACCCCATTATAGAATGGGTCCAAAAGAGCATGAATAACTCCTAAGACAGGTTTCTGAATTTCTTAAGAAGGGCTTTATCGGGAAAGTTTAAGTCCATTTTCTTTACCCGCTTTGTGCCAAAGAAGGGTAGGTCTTGGAGGATGTGTTGTGTGTGTGGACTGTATAGGTTTATAAACACGGTAACTATCAAATATAGGTTTTCGATACCAAGGTTAGATGATATGCTTGACATGTTATCTAGTTCTCAAGTATTCTCCAAGGTTGATTTGAAGAGTGAGCATCACCATATAAGAATTTGAGGAGTTGGGTAGAAGACAACAGTCAAAACCAAAACAGGGCTTAATGAGTGGATGGTTTTGCCATTTGGACTCTCCAATGCTCCTAGTACTTTCATCAGATTCATGAATCGGGTTTTCAAGTCATACATTGAAAAATTTATGGTTGTCTACTTCAATGATGTATTGATTTACAGCAAGGACCGCAAAACCCATGTTGAGCAAAACCCATGTTGAACATTTGAAGGTTCTTTAACAGCTTTTAAGACGGAACTAGCTTAATGTCAGCCTCAAAAAGCGTGCCTTCATGGTCAATAAGCGAGTTTGACAGTTTTTGGGGACTGATTTGGGATGCTTCTTGATTAGTTTTCTGTTGTATAGTCTTGACCTTGGTATACTCACTGTATTATATTATCTTACTGCATAGTATTGTCCTTTGGGTCATCTTAATATAAATTACTTTTACCAATAAAAAAAAAAAAAAAACTGAATTTGTGGTATCATCTACAGGTGTGGATTCTGTGGAAGTTAATCAGTCAAAGGTCCAAGCCATCACAAGTTGGCCTACGCCAAAGACATTAAGTGAGATTAGAAGCTTTCATGGGCTGGCAACATTTTTTAGAAGGTTCATTAAGAACTTTAGCACCATAATGGCGTCTGTTACAGAATGTCTTATGGATGAAGGTTCTAGCTGGAATTATCTGGGTGAAGAGATTTTCAAGAAATTAAGAAGAGAATTATGGAAGCACAGGTTCTAGCTCTACCAGATTTTGCTAAGGTGTTTGAGGTGGACTGGCGATGCATGGAAAGTGGGTATTGGGGCTGTTTTGAACCAAGAAAGGAGGCCAATTGTTTATTACAGTGGGAAACTCAATGGAGCATGATGAAACTATTCTGCTTATGACATAGAGTTTTATGCCATAGTCCAAGCTTTGATGATTTGGAGGCATTATTTGATGCAAAGAGAATTCATTTTGCATTCAGATCATGAAGCCTTAAGGTTCTTCCATTTCCAAAGGAAATTAAGTAGAAGAACTTTAAAAACGGGGGCATTTTACAAGAGTATACCTTCATGTTGTGTTATGAGGTTGATTTGCAAAACAAAGTGGCTGATGCTCTAAGCTGAAGTGTTTATTTGTTAAAAACCATGGACGCAACTGTTGTTGGGTTGGAGGTGATTAAAGAACAAATACACGGATGATTCTTATTTCCAAGTCTTGAAGCATATCAAGCCAAGGCAATAAGATAATGACTAATTTTGTTTTAGTAAATGGTTATCTAGTCAAAGGCACCAAATTATGCATACGGGAAAGGTCATTGTGAGAATTCTTGATTTCTGAAGTGCATGGAGGTGGTTTAGGAGGTAATTTTGGTAAAGAATAAGACCCTACACCTAGTTGCAGGACGATATTTTTGGTCCATTTTTGCAGCGGGATGTATATGGACATGTTGATAAATGTTGTACATGCCAATTTTTAAAGGATAGCAGCGAAATATCGTCTTATATGCTCCCTTACTAGTCCCTACAGCACCTTGGTTTGACATCATCATGGATTTTGTCTTGGGTTTACCACGGACTGCAAGAGGTATGGATTCGATATTTTTTGTTACTGACTTTAGATGCTACTCACATGGAAAATCTGTTCTTTCAAGAAGTGGTGCGACTCCACAGGATTCCAAAGACTCACATCTGATAGAGATACAAAGTTTATTGCAAAGGACAATGTTGTGTTGTCTTGTAAAGGACAATGTTCGACAATGGGATTTGACTTTGGGACAAGCTGAATTTGATTGTAACAGTTCAGTTAACAGGCCCATAGCGACGATCCCTTTTGATATCATGTATGGTTGCAATCCAAATTAGCTTATTGACGTTTTGGACATATCAGGTCAGCCATGTTTTAGCGACAGTGCCCTCACATATGCTGAAAATCTTAAGGAAATTCAAGATCAGGTTCAGCAAAAGTTGATTGAATTAACCAACGATATAAAGAAGCAAGTGATTGGCATAGGAGGTACAAGGACTATCAGGTTGGAGAGTGTTTCTTCCAATGGGGCGATTCCCCACTAGTACATTGAAGAGCAAGAAAATAGGTCCATGCAAGATAAGCGGCAAGTTTGGAGAGAATATATATGAAGTTGAGCTTCCTAACAATCTTGACATATCTTCTATCTTTAATGTGGCTGATCTCTACAGTTATCATGGTGATATTAGACTTGAAACAGAATCTTCTGGAGAGAAGTGATATAAGCAGGTTCCTGATAAAGCCGATGAGAAGATTGAAAAGGTGATCCACGTGCGAGAAATCAGAATTGAGCATGAGCAAACAATCTCAATCTACTTTCTATTATGCTATCACCTCTATTGGGGCTGCCATTGGTCACGACTTTAATAGCAATTCCATTTTTTTTTTCAAGTTTGTCTTTTTAAGGACATACTAAGAGGGTCAATGATTATGAACTATGGTGAGTTTAGTGGTTCCTTTTTTCCGTGTTGTTATTTCCATTTCCGTTCTTATGATCAATTTGAGACTAGAATTTCAATTCTCCATGAAGAGAGAAATCTTTGAGGCTTGTGGCATGGGAGACTAGGACATACATTAGTTAATTAAGCAGCAGTGATATCCAATGCAGGCAACTACTATGTGTGTTGCGCTATTGTGGTAGCTAACTGCCACATGGTTTTGGTGATAAGAAGTCTTGATGGGAACACATAGCAGGCAAAATACAATCTGAATTGCGATCTCAAACTCTGTAGTTATGAAGTTTGCATAGAAGCCTAATACATATATTTGTTATTGTTGCAACCCATTTAGTATTTTTTTTAGTTGCATACCCTCCGTTCTTGTTCTTCCTCAATATATCGAATTTGTATAGTTTGTTTATCAAAAATATTTCTTTCCCTAACTTGATTTTATGCCTTATGACTTGATTCAGGTCTCTCAATTATCCAAAAATGCAATCCTGATGCTACTCTCTTAGCACATGAAAATACCATGCGTCGCATTAAAAAAGGTTATTACTGTCATTGTTTAAGTTATGTTTGCATGTCGTCAATTATTTGTTTTTACATCCTTCTATGAATAACTTAAACAGAATCTTAGGCAGATTTATTTTTCTTCTCGAATCCTGAGGAGTTTGAGTTGAAGCACTGTAGTTATTATGTATATGGAGAAGTGAGTATGACGAAGATACAAGCTATCTTTAGCTAGAAAAAAAATTAGTTGTAGTCTGAGGCCATTTATTTTATAGCCTTTCTTGGCCAGTTAATGCTGTCTATGTAGTGGTGATGTTTTCCCAAGGAGGAACGTGATCTGTGTTGTTGACACCAACTAGTTGGGATAAGGCATTTTGTTGATTGATAGTTTATCATAATAACATATTTTAATAGGGTTGTTTAATGGATGACCTTATTTGTTTTTAGTATTAAAACATGTTTACCAGTATTAAAACATGTTTTCCACTATCCAAAGGTATTGATTGATATTTGGTATTACTGGTGGATGTTCAACCTGGAGCTACCTTTTTAATAAAGGGATCAAGAAATAGATACCCTAACCCAATATCCATCTTGACCCGCATAACCTGTTTAAATTTTTTTTTAGTTCCTCTTTTAATGTCATAATTTTGCACAAGCATAAGCAACAATACATTTAATTGCCCTCATTTTTTTTTTTAAAGTTGCTCATTTAATCTCATAATTTCCACCCTAGTTGTAAGATCGAAAAGGCAAAAAAATAAGGAAAGAGGAAATGAGAATGAAGATGACCAAGATTAATCCCATGAACGATTGCAGTCTTGCGAATCCAAAATGAGAAGAGGGAATTGCCTATTGATTATGGCTGAGCTTTGGGGTGAGTTTCTGGATGTTGAAAGTTGAGACTTTGTTTGCCCTAATTATTTTATTGCATGATATATAATCAGAGGATTAGACCAAACACCTTACTACACTCTTATTTAGGTACATAGGCATATAACGCATAATAACAACCCATTAGGTCAAACCAACCAAGAGTGAACCATTTATGGGTTGACCAATCCGAAATTGATCCTTGCCCTAACCTCTCCAAACCCGAGTGGATTAGCGGTTCTGTGCATTAATTGCCAATTCTGCACCTAATAGACCATGCATACAAAAAAAGTCGAGACTTTATGTTTACAAAATGTAGATGGATAAGATGGTTTTAGCTGTTTGATTTCATTACTATTGATAAATGGTCAGAAGACTATATTGTATTATTGGGAAACTATTATTCTATTATAGATGATTGATCTCTTGGGAAACAATAAATCTTTGCAAGTTAACGAACCACTAATCAACTTCTAACTCTTTTTTTTTGTTTTTTATTGTTACAGATGATTGGTCTCTTGGCTATACCTCAATTTTAGGATCTGAAGATATCTGCATTGGTGGTCAACGATTGCATGCCATTTTTTCTCCGGTAGTACTCGTGTATATAAGCTGTTCCTAGTTAAGTCTTAATTCGTTTTGCTATTTAAGCTCATTATTGTTGTGGTCTTAGAATTAGTCTTTTCTTTTCACAGATTCACAATTAATGTTACTGATTTTTTTGTTTTTTTTTTCTGAAAAGTTGGCAATTTTTTGTTTTTGGTCATTATGCTATTTCTCTTAAATCATTTCTAAATATTTTACTAGAACATTATCATGGACATCATTCAGATATACAAATCTCATGATAATTTTGTTTTTATTATGAACATTTACTATCACATTTTTTCATGACAAGTTTCAAGATAATTGTTGACAATACCGTGAAGATTATACTGATCATGCATTTGTGAGAGAGCTTAAAAAGACTTGTTTCCATAATTTATCAACTAAAATGGCACATATACTGCTTGCTCCTGGTTGCATGTTAATTTGTCACGATGACCATTGCCAATGTGCTTGACATCAATATATATATATATATATTGTATAGTCAGTTCTTGCAACTTGAAATGGAGCAACTTAGTCATGGAGTTAGCTTGACATAGGACTCTTAACAATTCAATAAATTATACGTAGGGATGATTCTCAATTTAAAAATATTTTCATGATGCATTCATGGTTCTCATCTTCAATGTCCATGTAGTATGAGAAGGTGAAAGATAATTTAATGTGTCAACATATATATTTGATATGTGCATAGGTATATAATGTACAGTTTTTCTCAGGATCTTTACATATTCTTTTGTATATCTTCCGACTATATAGTAGAATATCTTTAAAGTTACAATATGATGGAGCAAAGCCATTGTATATACATATTGTTAGTCTCGGGTTGAATTGTTTGGTTTGTTGCTTTTGTGGTGTCCATCTTGTACATCTTACTATTTGTATCGCTTTGCTTTTTTCGTATATATAATCTCCATTGTTGTTTATCAAAAAAAGAAGAAAACAAATGTCATTAAGAAAACAACTCTCAAGAATCATGATTTCTCTCTTTTTTTTTATACTTTCAAACATCTAAAAATTGCACAGATTATATTTAAACATGCTTGATATTACAAAGTGGAAGGGTGCTTGGGCCTTACCTATTGACCCTGGCAACATTGACTTTAATGTGTCTGATCTCGTTTATCTAGACAAATTTGTTGATGAAATGGGATACTTGTGGCCTTCCAGAGCATATTCAAGATATTTGTTTATCATGCTAGCCAATAGACATTTTTTTAGAGATGAATAGCAGAAATTTATTGAGAAAAATACCAAGTTGGTACAACAGGGGCCAAAGTTACAAGGAAGCTAGAGACACAGAAAATAATGACACATAAATGAAGAATAGAACTAGAAAACACGCCGCACCCCCAACTACCTCAGCACCTCATTACCCACTACCAATTCTCTCTTTAAACCCCCCATTTTTGCGAAATCATCCGCTACTTTATTAGCAGATCTATCCGGGGCTATATCGATAATTAAAACCCTGTCGGGCTATACTTAGATTGGATTGGGTGGGGGCCATGTGGGAGTATTTTCTCAGATCAGTAGGGGTCGATTGGGTGAGGCCCTATTCTGTTCATTTGCTGTTCTCTCAATGGAGATTTCCATCATTTGGCAAGAGGGGCCCGATCATATATGAATTGGTGCTTTTTGCTATCTTTTGGGGGATTTGGAAGGAAAGAAACAGCAGAATTTTTGAAGACAAGAAAGTTAGCTTGGGGGCTTTGATAAATTCAATAGAAAGTTTGGTGTCTTTTTGGGCAAGCATTTTACCAGATTTTAAAGACGTGCCTAGATTAGATATCTTGAGATGTTGGGAGACTGTAATTCATATGTAGAATGTGAGTGGTTATGGGAGTGTGGATGCCAAACTCTTGGCTCTGTATTTGTTTTGTATTGTAGTTTTTTTCTGTTTTGTTTTCCCCTCTTGTGGAAACCTTATACTTTTTCTTCTCTCTTTTTATAAATCTTTCATTATTTATCAAAAAAAAAAAAATATATTGATTGGCTTATTGATATTTGTAAGTTCATTGATTCTTGCAAAGAGATTATCAAAACATAGTTAATGACTCTGGTGATACAAGTTAACTTGCCATTATTTTTGACAAACGAGTCCTGGTTCCAGTGAAAATGCCTTGGTAAACTTTTGTTTGTTTCATGGTCTATTTTTATTAAGGAAGGTGTATATTTTACTATAACTGTTTTTTTCGTGTTCTTTTCATTATTTTTCTTCATATCCTTTTTTTCCTTCCTAGAATTTCCATAATAGCGTAAGATATTTCTATGCCTTCTTTAGATATTTCTATGCCTTCATTACTCACAAACTGACTAAACAAACTCTTACATGCATATTTAGTGCTGATTGTGCATGATGTAACTCGATAATCAAACTATTTGAAGTTCTAAGAGCTCTCTTTTTTTCCCTGAAGTTCGAAGAGCTTCTTGTAGGATTTGTAAAGAAACTCATTGTCAGACATTATTAATCATTGCTTGTTGTTCAAAATGAATGATCGTTTTAGTAGCTTTCTAATCGTTCCAATTCTTATAATTTGAATTAATCAAATTCTGTTTTTCCTTTTTCAGGGACATACAGATGGTCACATGGCTCTGCTTCATGTCAGTACTAACTCGCTGATTGTAGGGGATCATTGTGTTGGGTGAGATTCTATTGAAAAGAGAAATGTTTCATTCATTCTATAAATTTGGACATATATTCTCAGAGATTATTCTTCAATATAAATGCTCCATTGGATAAGTGTTTGCAAAAGAAACATTTTTTTCCTTCACTGGCATATTATTGAAAGTTTTAGAAGCTTTGTGGAGCACAGGATTGTGCATCTAATTCAACCTCAGGTTCTGATGTCAACTAAGGCAAGAACAGTATGGGGGAAGAAAAATAGGAAATAAAAAAAAAAAAAAAAGCCAATAGGGATGCCTAACAACCATCAAGAACATGAAACACTTCATATTCTAAGATTAAATTTATCCAAATACCTTCATATTCTTGCTAGAAAAGGAAAACAGCAGCTGGGTCAAGGACAAATATGGAGCTCCTAAGTTATTAACTATATTTGAAACTATAAAACCCTGAACATCAATCAGTAACAGTCCCATGACAGAAATGAACGGAAACTGAAGAAAGAAACCCTTTCATGCCTCCCTCCAGAACCTAAGTTGGGCTAAAAGGAAAGTGATAAAAGTAACCCCCAAAATGTAGTTCCCGTTAACTTCCCTAAATCTGCATAAACATTAACCTTATAAGAGCAAGAGAATTGGGCCAGTAGCAACCCGTTTGGATCCGCCTCTGTGTGAATTGACATTTTTGCAGCTTAACACTTTTTGGCATCTATTCCACAAATTCTCTTTCATTTATCCATTAGTTTCATGAATCAGGATTTGGTACACACTTGACCAAGTATTGGTAATAAGTACACCTAAAGTTTTGATTTCGTAACTCAAATTTTAATTATCACTTTGTTTTATTTAAGATTTGTTTATGTAGCTTTCCTTTGGAGGATTCCTTTTTAGGCTTCACGTTAGCTTGGTAAACATGAAGATTGACGATGCTGAAGATTAATGATATACAATATCTTGGAGAAGTTCAACCCCACATAGATTCTTTTAACTTGCATAATATTTTGTAATCTTCTTGTTATTCTATTTACGATAACTGGATTTATTTAAATTCCATTATACTACATACATCCTGTGTAATTAATTATACATGTGTGTGTGTGTGTGTGTGTTTGTTTATGCACATATGCATATATACATATATGTGTATGTGTTACGTGTCTTTAACTTACAAAAAAACCCTTCTGAAGTAAGTTCTTATGCATCTATGTAACTGCACATCACATTGTGTGGTCCTTTATGCTGGTATATCATATTGTTATATGGTAGAGAAATTTTTGCAAAAAACTAGTTGTGATATTATTTTGACACTTTTTATGACTTTGTGCTCTATTTGTTATGCATGAATGTTCCTAGTTTTCTATCTTTCTATACCATCCTGAGTTTCAAGATTTAATAATCACAATATTTAGTGGAGCACACTATCATTACAGTCTGTAGAATAGCCCAAGAAAGACACCTTGTTCATTCAAATACACAGTGCATGCCCCAATTAACTAAAGCCCACTAACATCCACAAAATACTGTTGAGAAGTAGACTTAAATAATCAGTCCTATTTGATATTCAAACTAAAACCCAATAGAGCAACTCTGTCGTCAAGGTAATTGAACTTAATAAAAGATATACCCTTTCAGGTGCTCATAACAAACATAAACGAAAAATAAATGCCATAAAAAAATCAGGAGTCTACCTAAATTCTAGAACTCCGTGAGTGGAAACAATGAGAATCAGGCTGGCATTTTCAATCACCCTTTTTTGTGCATCCCGCTGTTGAGTGGGCAGACCTTGAAAAAAATATTGCACACTACTAAAGCTTTGCAATGAATTTGTTTGACATCTAAATAATTCCAGTTCTTGGCCCAGGCAAATGTTTTTTTTGATCAATCAAAGGACATAATATATATTAGAAAACAAGGAATGAGGATACACCTCGGTTGTACACCAACAGTATACATCAAAAGGGTAGCTCAAACATGAAAAAAACAGCTAAAGAGACCAACTTCAGCAGCAGGCCAGCATTATAAACTCCTGCTGTACCCGAAAGAAAACAGCCACATAACCCCCATACCCTTAACAACTAAGGGTTCTTTTCCCAAAACTGATTTACCGAAATGTCCTTTCACACAGGAGACCCAAAAGCCCAAAAATAGATAGTCTTTAGCCTTCCTAATAATCTGAGAAACATCACATTCACTTCCTTAAAAAATTCGGCAATTTTTTTCCTTCCATAAGGTCCAAGCGATTGCAGCTGTGCATAGCAGCCAAGCAATAGCCTTCCTGTTTCTATACTTTCCATGCAGACCCTAAGCCTCCAGTAGTGAAAAGAAGCTTTCTGACTGCACCCAGGGTATACCAAAAAACTGTACGAACCACCATCACACTAGATTTGCTACAGAGCAATGGATTAATAAATTGGTCAGCCGATTCCGCATCCTTCTTGCACAACACACACCTGTTTGGAAGCATCCATCTACTACTAATTAAATGGTCCACACTAAGTGTTTTATTATGGGCTGCAGTCCATGAGAAGAAATCAACTTTTAATGGAATGAGAGAGCACCATATTTGCTTTGCTGGCCCAAAACAAGCACCCACACCACACAAATGAACAAAGAAAGACCTAATTGAAAATTTCCCAGATTTGTCAAACTTCCAGCTTCTGAAATCACCACCTAAACCAGGTCTCCAGTCGCTAAGATAGAGGATGAGGGATGACATATAGTCCAGTACCCTATCAAAGAGCGGCCTTCTAGGCTGCAATGCCACTCCAAGTCACTGCCTTTCCACACCAATACGTCTTTCACCCGCACATTCTTTTCAGGTACTAATCTATAGATATCAGGGAACATTTCCATCGGCCTCCCATCAGTCCACTGATCCTCCAAAAATCACACCCTGTCCCCATCACCAACAATAAAAGAGATACCTTCCTTAAAGTACACTCGCACTCCCATAATCGCCTTCCATAACCCCAAACCCGTGCAACCCCTAACCAGACCTGATTCCCAATCCCCAAGACAACTTCCATATTTAGCTGTAATCACTTTTTGCCACCAACTCTCCCTCTCCACCCCAAACCTCCATAGCCATTTACCCAAAAGCACTCTATTAAATGTCACAAGAGGCCTAAAGCCCAAACCCCCCTCCTTAGACTTGCAAACAGATTTCCACTCCACCAGATGAAACCTATGTTTATCTTCAAAGTCACCCAACATAAAGTTTCTTTGGATTTGTTCCAATCTCTTAGTCACTGGAACTAGTAACTTAAGGATGGGCAATAGATAAGTCGGAAGATTTGCCAAAGAGCTCTTTATTAGAGTCATTCTTCTCCCTTTAGAGAGAGAACTCTTTTGCCAACTATCCAATCGTTTCTCCATTCTTTCAATAATGGGCACCCAGGCCGCTTTATTCTTGAAAGAAGGACCTAAAGGGATTCCTAAATATGAAGTCGGCAATAACGATGGTTTACAATCTTGAATACTACTCAGAAATCCAAGATTCTCCACCTCACCCACCCCAAACATCTCACTTTTACTGAGATTTACCTTGAGGCCCGAGACTGCCTCAAAACAGAGTAACATACATCTTAACCACAGCACCTGCTCAGAAGATGCCCTGCAGAATATGAGCTTATCATCAGCAAACTGTAAGTGAGTAACCTTCAAACCCTCTTTCCCCACACCAAAATCTTCTATGAGATTACTATCCACACCTCTATTCACCATTCTATCCAATACCTCTGCCACCAAGATGAACAAATATGGTGATAGACGGTCCCCTTGCCTCAATCCTCTCGATGGAGATATGAAATCCGCTGCCACCCCATTAACCAAGGCAGAGGTAGATACCGAGGTTAAGCAAGCTTTGATCCACCCCCTCTATTTTACCCCAAAGACCATCCGGCCCAATACATAGAGAAGAAAATCCTGACTAACATGATCATATGCCTTCTCCATATCCAGTGTACAAAGCAGCCCTTCCCCCCTGCATAAGCTTCGAGTTCAGACATTCATTGGCAATCAAGATTCAATCAAGGGTTTTGTCTACCTTCAACAAAAGCCGTTTGGGTTTCAGAAACTACTTTTGACAAGACACCCTTCAACCTATTCGCTAAAATTTTAGACAATCTTATACTAAACTAATTGGTCGGAAATCTGTAAGATGGGATTCCCCCTCCTTCTTGGGAATGAGAGATAAAAGCTTCATTCTATTACACACACATGCAAACACACGCAAACACAATCACATGCACCAAAAAAAAAGGTGGTGCCAACTGTAGTATTGAGTTAAATTGGAGCCTATAAGCTCTGTATTGTATCATGGCTTTAAATGTAAAATTCATAGGAATTATTGAATATTGTAAACGTAGAAATTCTGAGAGAAAATTTGTTTCTAGAAACAACTGTGCTAACATTCTTTGAATGGCTTTCTTTCAGTCAAGGAAGTGCTGTCTTGGACATTAATTCTGGTGGAAATATGAAGGCAAGTGGAATTCTTCCTTTTCCTATGGATTTTATATACTGTACCTTTCACTCTTCCTATTATGGAATGCCAGTATGCTGAAACAATTTTTTCAATTTATGATATAAATCCTTCTTTTATGATTTCTTGGAATATAGTTGTTCATTGTTTGGTTCTTTTTTTGTATTTTATTAATTCCCAAATTGTAATTTGACTAAACTGACTAGTTATCCCTGTTTATCATTCTCTGTTGAGTTGTGGTCTATATTTTCTTGGATTTGATAATAATAATTTTGTGAATTTAATTGTAATTATGCCTAAGAAAAACTTGCTAATACTTACATTTCCTAAAGTATTCTCATATCAAATATAGGTTTGTTTGGTGGGCGAGTACCCTTATAAAACAAAAGAATAACTGTTACTCTATGCCATGTCTAGCGAATAGGGATGCAGGTTATGTTATTGACTTATTGTTAGCAGGAAGAGTTGGTGATTTACTGGTAGAAAGTGATACTCCTATTTGTGATGTTCTATGATCCTTATTACATTTCAGTGTGATGGTACTAAAACTTATTAGATTGTAGTCGATGTTCTTGTAGATCTCTCAATTCGTGTAACCGTGCTGAGGTCTCCAGAAGAACTACATGGACATGATTATCACTAAACTTTAAATTGTGTTATAAAAATTTATTAGATTGCAATTCAAGCTACATCTAGCTTAGATCATTGATAGATGCTGTTAAATATTTGATCAAAACATACATATGTACTTTACAGTTTGAACCAATTTATGTATAACCTCAATTATAATTTGTGATATATCATATATGGTGATTCTTTTCATATAAGAATCACCATATATGAAAAGAAGATCTATTCATTAGTTGATAAAATCATATTTGTTGGTTTAAATGATTTTAGTCTAGTAAGCCTCTTAGATGGGTTTAACCTAGTTTGTTGTCTAAATCAATATTTTGGTGTAGTTTTCTAATGTAATTCATGGTAACATAACATTTTTAGTATATCCTTTCCAAAAAAAAAAACTTTTTAGTATATGATATACGTAATGTGTAGTAATTGTTAGTACAGATAACATACCTATAATGGTACCTGAACTACCTTATTCCTTTTTATATTATTTAAGATATGGTGTAGGATAGTTTAATCAATATATTTTACCAGATTGGAGGAAAGTGCTACACGTATACGAGTGAAAGCGGTTTCTTGGCCTTCCATGGTGAAGGATCCAATAATTCTGCTAAGGAGAAAGCGCTTCTAGATGGCCTAAATCTCTGCGAAGGTGTGGGTTTCTTGATGGTTTTGTTGTGTTCCTGCAAAATGTTTGGTGATTCGATTGGCTCACCAATCTTCAGAAATGTCAATCAACGGTCACGTGGATGCTACTAATATCAATCAGATTTCTGGTGCTATTACTGGTAGGTTTCCTCTTTGGATAACTCAAACTTCACTACACTTAAGGTAAATGGGAGTGTCAAAAACCAAACAGAGACAAGCTAAAGTTGAGGTGTATTCACTGCCAAAAACTGATCATACGAAAGAAAGGTGTTGGCCCCCAATAGGGTAGATCAGGCTTATCTTCAGCATATACAATGTCATCTGCAACAAGTACTTCCCTTGCTTTTGCATACTCAGGTACTCGTGCCTCTGCTTTTTCAACATCCCATAATATCTCTAATTCCACATCATGGATTATTGACTCAGGTGGCTCAGATACATGATGAGTATATCTTAGTATTTTCTACATACACTGTTTGTTCTGGTAGAGAAAAATTCACATAGATGATGGTTCACTCTCTTCCATTGCTGGAAAGGGAGATGTTAGTGTTCTTTCTCATATGTGTCTTTCTTTAATGTTAGTTGTTCCTAGTTTGACTAGTAAATCCTTGAAATATAGTGTCACATTCTTTTCTTCTCATTGTGTTTTAAGGACATCTAGTAGAGGAGGATTGTTGGGAGTGGTTGTGAGTTCAAGGGTTTACACTTCCTTGCAAAAGCTCTAATACCTCTTGAACCACACCAGTCCAGTAACCTTAGTAGTGTTAGCAGTTCCCAGGATGAGCTTATTCTTCATTTCTTTGGCATTTTTATTAAGGACATTTTTTCTTTCCAGTATTTGAGATTGTTGTTTCCTCACTTATTTCAGTCTAGTAGTTTGGATATTCATTCTGAGAGCCATGAGTTTGCAAAACATCTTAGATCTTTTTTATCAATTCAATTTCAGTAAGAGTGATATGACTTTTTCTCTTGTCCATTTTGATGTTTGAGGGCCTACTCCCACCAATTCATTATTTGTATATCGCTACATTATTATATTGTGGATGATTATACTCGGTGTACATGGATGTACATTATTAGGTATAAAGATAAGGTGTTTACCATCTTTATAAACTTTCATAAGATAGCCAGTATTTACTTTGGTAAATATCATTCTCTTTTGATAATGGAGGAGAATATTTAATCTATCCTTTAGTCTCTGGTGAGCACAGGATTGTACACGAAAATACCTACGTTTACACCTCAGCAAAATGAGGTAGCTAAAAGAAATAATAGGCTTCTTCTTCTTTTTTTTGATCGGTAAAGAATAGGCTTCTTCTTGATGTTGCTTGTACTCTTTTTGAATGCTAAATGGGGAAGCTAAAAGAAAGAATTGGCTTCTTATTGAGGTTGCTTGTACTCTTCAATTTGGAATGCAAAATAGGCTAGCTAAAAGAAAGAATAGGCTTCTTCTTGACGTTGCTTGTACTCTTGTTTTTTGGAATGAATGTTTCAATGGCCTTTTGGTTTGAAGTTATTCTTATAGCTTCTTTCTTGAATAGTTGTATGCCTTCCTGAATCCTCAATCTAAAGTCTCCGTTCCAGACTCCCTAATCAATTATTGTTTCTATTCCACTTCGAGTATTCAGATGCATATACTATATCCATGTTGAACTTCTCAAGCACTAAACTATATCCAAAAGCTCATAAATGTGTCTTTCTTGGTTACCCAGCATCTCAAAAATGCATAACTGCTATGATGCTTAGTTCAAAAAGATTTTCTATCCATGGATGTTACTTTTGTGGAGTCAGTTATCTTCTTTGCTTCTTGTGGGAACATTCTTTAGGGGGAGGGTAGTGGTGAAGAGAGATCTAATGTTCCCCTTCTAGATTTTGTTTCAGTTCCTTCATATGCTCTGATGCTGGTTCTATTGAGTTATGGAACATGATTGAGATGATTGACGAAATGGGCAAAAATGTGCTAAAGTTTATATGAGAAGGAAACAAGCACCAATGGATGATCCACCACTTCCAGAAAATCCTTCCTTGTACTGAAGTAATCGGTCTTCACTTCTCACTGTTGAGGATTTCAACCTTCCCATTGCAGTTATTAAGGGTACACACATGTACTCAACACACGATATTTAACATTGTTCCTTATAAGTCATCATCTTCATCTTATCGTTCCTTATTGCATCCATTTCTTATGTTTCTATGCCTTCTAGTATTTCAAAGGCTGTTTCTCAACCTCAGTGGAAGGATGCTAATGCTATGTGTGAAGAAATGAAAGCACCTGAAAAAGTAATACCTGGGAGTTAATGACCTGCCTAGTGGGAAGTAACGGGTGGGATACAATGGGTGTATAAAATGGAATATTAAAATGATGTGTCTTGTAAAAGATACAAAGAGAGGTTGGTCACCAAAGCCTACATGTAGACTTAATTAGATTGACTGTTAAGAGACGTTTGTACTAGTTGCTAAAATGAACACTATCAAGGTAATACTATTTGTTGCAGCAAACCTTTCATGGCCTTATACCAGTTGGATGTTAAGAATGTCTTCCTTCATGGAGATCTATAAGAGGAGATGTACATGAGAATTCCCCTTGGATTTCAATTCTATAATTGTAAAAGGAAAGTCTGCAGACTAAAGAAGGCTGTGGTTCTAAGCAATCTCTAAGGGAATGATTTGGTAGATTTTGTAATGCAATAAAGGGGATTGGCTATGTACAAAGTCAGGTAAATCATGTGCTATTTGTTAGGCATACTCAAGGTGGCACTATAGCCTTTATTGTATATACTGGTGACATCATAGTTATAGATAATGACACCACAGAAATTCGATGGCTTAAGTATTACATTGGGTAATTAAAGATATAGTTCTAAAGTATTTTCTAGGAATTGAAGTTACTTGGTCTAAGAGGGAAATATTTATTTCTTAAAGCAAGTACATTTTAGACCTTCTTAGTGAATTAGAAAACTTAGGGCCAAGCTTGCTGATACTGCTATTAATAAGAATCATCAGTTAAGCGATGACAATAGTTATCCTCTTATTCTTGTGGGTCAATTTCAACTTCTTGTGGCCGGTTGATCTATTTTATCCCTCACTCGTCCTGACTTTGCTTATGCTATGAGTATTATCAATCAATTTATGCACTCACCCAGGACTACTCATCTTGAGGCAATTCACAGGGTCATAAGATGTCTCAAGTCTTCTCTTGGTAGACGGATTTTGTATTCTAGACATGGAAATTTGAAGATTGAGGCCTTTACAGATGCCGATTGGGCAGGATCAATTACTGATAGTTGATCTACATCAGGTTACTCTTCTATGGTTGGCATTGGAGGTAGCCCTGTTACTTGGAGGATTAAGGAACAACCAATAGTCACTCGACAAGTGCGAAGGTAGAGGATTGCTATATGGCCCGTGTTCTATATGAACTATTATTGCTTAAACTATTACTTTTGATGCTGGGTTTTTATAGTCGAGGCCCAATGAACTCATATTGTGAGAATAAAGCTGCTATTGATATTGGTTATAACCTGGTACAGCACTACCATACGAAGCATATAGAGGTGAATTGTCATTTCATCAAGGAAAAACTACAGGCAGGTCAAATTCGTACTCATATGACAATCTTAGATTCAGTTAGCTAGGATCCTTACAAAGTCTCTAAAAGCTCAGCTGTTATAAATCATAAGCAAGGTGGGCATGATGAACATCTATACTCCAACTTGAGGGGGAGTTGAGATGGGCATCTACGTTTTTATCATAATTTTTGGATTCCTTGTAGAGTGATGAGGCAAGCTCAACTCCATTAATATTGCCTATGGAACTTTTTTCTTTCAATGTTTATAAACACTTGCATAGTGTAAAGGATCTGCCGATCCCGGTCCGGATCGGCCAGGGACGAGCCACGATCCCTGACTGATCCCCAAAAATGTTAAAAACTGATGACTCAGATCGATTACGTGCGGAATCGGCGAGTTGGACTGGACGATCCAAATCCTAGAAGAAAAAAAAAAACACAATAGTTAACTTGCTTTAAATGAGCAAGAGACGTGTCCCTTTGATTTTTGTTTTTAATAATTGCTCCTACCTACTTTAAATGACCAAGAGACCTTCATGTTTGAATTTTGTTTTGAGAATTGTGTACGTTTCTTACAAAGCAAGAAGCTAAAAGTAAAAACCTAAATGAGCCTGTTCAGATTCGTTCTCTCTTGGTTCAACGAGCCTCTTCAGATTCTTCAGAATAAACCTAGGTTTATTCATCTAAATAGAGGGAGGTCACTGGTATTTGAAGCGATTTGCCCATCCTTTACTATCAAAATCTGTCTCAGTTCAGTGATGGAAGAGAAAAAGAAGAACGAGAAGGGGTAATAGGAGAATTTTCAGGCTAACAGAAGAACGAGCCTCTTCAGATTCTTCAGGCTAACAATGTTAGTCATGGTAATGGGATCTGCTCTGCTCAAGCACCGGCAACCGCACCAAGTACTGCACTGACGCTGCCACCGACCTGTTTGTCGCCTTCACCAACCCCCAACACCTTCTCCTATCACAAAGACACAGGCTTCTGCTCTCTCTCTCTCTCTCTCTCTCTCTCTCTCTCTCTCTCTCTTTTAATCTAACTTTTAAAGTGCTCTTTTTTTCAGATCGTTTCGGATCGTCCGATCCAAAGTTGGATCGTCGATCTAACTCGGTTTTGGACCAGAACGATCCCCGATCCGAAACCGAGTTTTAACATTATGAGCACTTGTACTTTGCCTTTCAAATTGATGAAGCAAATGCAGGCATCAAACTAATAGAATTTCGAGGATGATACAACACCTTTCATGTGTCCTATTATGGTGCTTGCATTCAAGTCAGTGGTGATTTTGGGATGCTCGGAGCCTTCATCAGAATAACTAATATTTTCTTGTAAAGTGTAACTATATATATATATATATATATATATATATATACACACACACATATATATGTATATATGTAATGTGGGTGTCTCGAATTCAGACCCGTTGGGCGACCCGACCCGGTTCGAGTTTGTAAGTGGTCTTTTATATTAGGGGTTTTGAGAGCAAGAGAGCTCATTCTGTAATCTCCTCATTTTTCCTCTCATAGTGAAATCTTCTCCAATCTTTGCCCGTGGACGTAGGCATCGTGCCGAACCACGTAAATCGTTTGTGTGCTTGTGATCTATGTTATTTCTCTATTTGTTTCTTGCTTCTTTGCCATTATCAGATCTAGATCTAGGGTTTCAACACAACAAACTGGTATTAAAGCAAAGGTTGTTCCAATTTGGGGTTTTCTGATATGGCAGCTACGAAGTATGAAGTGGAGAAATTTAATGGGCAGAATAGCTTCAGTTTATGGCGATTGAAGATGCGTGCCCTACTGGTTCAAGAGGGGTTAGGAAAAGCTTTGAAAGGTGGAGATTCTCTACCTGCAACGATGTCGGATGGTGAGAAGGACGATTTTATGGAAAAGGCTCATAATGCGATTCTGCTGTGCCTGAGCAATGACATGTTGCAGGAGGTTGCAGATGAAGAGAGTGCGCCTGGGTTGTAGCTCAAGCTGGAGAGCCTGTATATGACCAAATCTCTCACGAACAGGTTGTATTTGAAACAACGTCTCTATACTCTTCGAATGCGAGAAGGTATGTCTATTACAGATCACCTTGATGAATTTAATAAGATTATTATGGATCTGAGAAATATTGATGTAAAAATTGATGATGAAGATCAGGCTCTTATAGTGCTGTGTTCTTTACCTCCATCTTATGAACATTTTGTCACTGCCTTGCTCTATGGAAAGGATACGATTTCTATGGAGAATGTTAAGGGATCCTTGCATTCTCCGGAATTAAGAAAAAAGGTGTCTGGAAATGGGAGTGAGGATCAAGCTGAGGGTTTGATGGTGAGAGGTACAACAAAAAAGAAAGGTTTTAATGGTGAGAGATAAATCTAGATCAAATTCTAAGTCTAGAAAATTTAAATGTCATTTCTGTCACAAGCCTGGGCACTTTAAGAGAGGCTATCCAAAGCTTAGAGATAGAAAGCTAAGGAAGTTGTTGGTAATGTTGAAGAAAATTCAGATGGTTCTGAAAATGTTCTCACAATTATTGTTAACAGTGTACGCTCGGATGGAGAATGGATTCTTGATTTGGGTTGTTCCTCCCACATGTGTCTCAACAGAGATTGGTTCACGACATATCAATCAGTGAATGGTGGTACAGATTTGATGGGAAATAACATAGCCTGTAAAATTGTTGGGCTTGGAACAGTTCGAATCAAGATGCATGATGGTACAGTTAGGACTTTGACTGATGTTCGACATGTACTGGATTTGAAGAGAAACCTTATTTCTTTGGGCACACTTGACTCCAATGGTGTAGGTGCACGGCTAAAAGTGGAGTTATAAGGGTGACAAAGGGTGCTTTGGTAGTAATGAAAGGAAAGAAGGTCAATGGCCTTTATGTACTTGAA
>JAUPMG010000011.1:7958203-7998459 GCA_031762675.1 Pachysandra terminalis
AGTGCTATACATCTGACTAAAAATCAGATGTATCATGAGAGGACCAAGCACATTGATGTTAGATATCACTTCATCCGTGATATTATCTCTCAAGGACATATAGAAGTGAAGAAGATTGGCACAACAGATAATCCAGTAGACATGTTGCTAAACCAATTCCCGTTGCGAAGTTCAAGCACTGCTTGAACTTGATTAGTGTTTGCAGTAAATGAAACCCTTTGGGGTTTTGTGGAGAAGAGGGGAGGAGAGTTTTTGTTTTATTATGAGGTATTGTTGGCTGTATTTGAGCCAAGGTGGAGATTTGTAATGTGGGTGTCTCGAATTCAGACTCGTTGGGCGACTCGACCCGGTTCGAGTTTCTAAGGGTCTTTGATATTACGGGTTTTGAGAGCAAGAGAGCTCATTTTGTTATCTCCTCATTTTTCCTCTCATAGTGAAATCTTCTCCGACCTTCGCCCGTGGACGTAGGCTTTGTGTTGAACCACGTAAATCGTTTGTGTGCTTGTAATCTCTGTTATTTCTCTATTTGTTTCTTGCTTCTTTGCCATTATCAGATCCAGATCTAGGGTTTCAACACAACACCTTCTCCTATCACGAAGCCACAGGCTTCTGCTCTCTCCTCTCTTTTTTAATCTAACTTTTTAAAGTACTCTTTTTTCAGATTGTTTTGGATCGTCCGATCCAAAGTTGGATCGGCGATCTAACTCGGTTTTGGACCAGAACGATCCCCGATCCGAAACCGAGTTTAAACACTATGAGCACTTGTACTTTTCCTTTCAAATTGATGAAGCAAATGCATGCATCAAACTAATAGAATTTCGAGGATGATACAACACCTTTCATGTGTCCTATTATGGTGCTTGCATTCAAGTCAGTGGTGATTTTGGGATGCTCGGCACCTTCATCAGAATAACTAATATTTTCTTGTAAAGTATAACTATATATATGTATATATATTTACATATATGTATGTATAAATGTATATATTTATATATATGTATATATATATGTGTGTATATATATATATATATATATATATATATATATATATACACACATATATATACATATATGTAAATATATATACATACATATATGTATATATGTGTGTGTGTGTGTGTGTGTGTGTGTGTATAAAGAAAACATAAAAGCAGCAGTATCTAAACTAGATTATATAAGCATATGGATGTATAATTGTGTGCATATTATCAGTGAAGACATGTAATGTGAGTAGTAACTCAACAACAGTAACAACTGAAGCACCTTAATACTTTTCTCATGTTTATCATCAGTAAAGAAAAGAGACTTGCTGGAAGGATGTCACTTCACTGAAACTAATTGAAAGTTTTGAACCTTTTTTAAGCACACTGACTGCTTAGAGTGTATACTTGTTTTAAATGAACTGATTCTATAAAATGATTACATTAATCAAATCGTCACCGCAACAAAAAACTTGGTGGGTGAAGAAAAATTGAAATAAAAATGGAAGAGCAAAAAATTCCCTACTTTAGTTGATTGACATAAATTAATGGCATATGAGGTTCCGGCATGTTATAGAATTTAAATCATTTTTCTCTGTTCTGGCAAATGAGGTTGTTTCGGGCCACTCTCTTGGTGGCGTTTGTGTTCTGTTTTGCTAGTGTTGTATTTTTAAGTTTTTGTTTGATTTCCTTTGGAATCCTGTACTTTATATTTTCTGCTTAATATCATAATTCTGCTATTGATAAAAAAAAAAAAGAAAAAAGTTTTCTTCTTGGCCTTTATAAATTTTATATGCATGCACAGTAATTTATCTTCCAACTATATAAAAGGTTATGAAAGTTCAATGGTTTCATGCAGGATTATTTTCAAACGACGTATAAGTTTTTGGAGCTTTCACCTCGTGCTTTGATTCCCATGCATGGAAGAGTCAACTTGTGGCCAAAGCACATGCTTTGTGGATATCTCAAGTATGAAATATAAATTACTCGTCTCCTTTTAGACAATTTGAGACGATCATGATTGGAAAATGCATTCAACTTTTCAAATATTTTTTTGTTGATTATTATGAGGACCAAAGACTTATATATGAATTGTGATAACTTTTGGCATTTCTAGGTAAAAGGTCTTCCTCTATTTTATATGTGTCTTTCTTGTTCGGTTTGTAATGCTTGCTGCGACAGTTGTGCGCGTGAGGTTGCTTAGTTAACAGTTTGTTGAAAAGTTTATACATGCACATTCTTGTTTTTCTTTTCTTTTCTTTTTTCTTTTTTCCCCTTTGATTTTCCAAAGTTGGAGGTATGTTGCTTATCCTGGCAATTTTAAGGTAAATCAACAAAACTCAGCAGAAATTTTTCGTACTTATTATTATACCATTTCCTCATTTTTATGTTTTGTAGCAACCTGTTCAAAATGTCGCAAGTGTTTGTGCTTATATCTATTTGTACCATATACCTAATGCAACCCAGCTGTTTGATTTAAGGTTTGAAAGAGGTTGAGAAAATAAGATGGCGAAGAGGAAAGAAAGAAAGGAGGGAGGAGAGAGAAGAAGAGAATGTGAGGAAGAATTGGGAATCTATCTTTCCCAAGTCCATCATTCAGTTGAAATAATCCTTTCATAGAAAAGGAGAAGAGAAGAAGATCTATAGAAAGTGTAGGATGGAGAAGAGAAGAAGTGTAGGAAGTAGAAGAGAAGATTTAGTCATCCAGACCTGTTATATTGTTAAGATCTGGACATTCTCTGCTTTATATATTATATATTGAAGGTAAAAGGGTGTTAATACCCTCATTAATTACATGTACCCCTATGTCCTGACTTAAGTAGAATTACAGTTCTGCCCTTAATTATCACTCAATACTTCCCTTCAAGTTGTCTATCATACCCAATTTACACAAAATGCCTTAAGGTACTAGCTCCTTTTGTTCGAATGTCTACGAGTTGATCCTCTATCTTCACATATGTCGTACGTATCTGACCTTCTCAAAGTTTCTCCCTGATAACATTGCAATTCACCTCAATGTGCTTTGTCCTGTCATGTTGGACTGGATTGTAAGCAATACTATTGACTGCTTTATTGTCACAATATAAGCACATAGGATCTTGAACTTCAACTTCCAGTTCATGTAGATTATCTTAAGCCACAGCAATTCACAAACTCCATGTGCCATAGCCTACACTCAGTTTCTGCATTTGACTTGGCCACAACAGATTGCTTTTTGCCCCTCCAAGTAACCAAGTTTCCACCAACCAGTGAACAGTATCCTGAAGTAGATATACAGCCAATAGATGAATCAACTCAATCTGCATCTGTGTACACTTCTGCTCTCAGATGACCATGATTAGAATATAGTAATCCCTTCCTGCGAGAGGATTTAAGATATTGTAGAATTCTGTACGCTACTTCAAGGTGTATAGTATGTGGAGCATGCATAAACTGACTGATGGCTCTCATCACAAAGGGTGAGAGAACAATATATCAACTTCCTCACCAGTCTCTGAAACCGATCTGCATCAATAAAAAGGCTGTCCATCTTGATAGTGGTCCAGTTCCTTCCATTAACTCCTTAAAATGGCATAATACTTGGATAAATCTGATACACTCGAGCAATGCTCCTCTTCTAAGAGTCTGTCTGCTTGGCTGTTTGGAGAAACAAATACCTTCAGTTGATCACTTGATCTGTAATGGCATTGAGTGCAAAAGCCAAGTCATAACAGTGGAATTCTCGGCCTCTCACCTATCACACGAGGCATTTAAAGACTGATTCCCTTATTCTTCCATTTAAATACTCCATTTTCCCCAACCAGCAATAAAAACCTTGTAGATTGGGCTGTCTCCAAGTAATTAGAAGTACCATCTAACTTAATGACCACAGTTTGCAATTCTGGTTTTTTCGGTGGAATACTTGTGGTGTTGTCACCTCCCACTTCACCAAAATTAATAGAGGTATCCTCTATATTTATGTCGGTTGACATCACAACTATGAACAAACAGAAAAAAGTGGTGCAAACAATCAAACACTTGTAGAGCACAGAAAACAGCAAATGAATGCACTATTTTGCTCTAATAGCAAGTTGATTGATTTAAGGTTTGAAAGAGAACGGGAAGATGAAAGAGTAGGAAGTAGAGAAACGAAAATAGAAAAAGAATAGAATGTGAGGAAGAATTGGGAATCTATCAGTCCTACTGCCCATCATTCATTATATATTAATAACTTTTTTGAAATTACAACACATTTTCTGTTCTTACAAGGATTATAGCTGAGGACAGAATTCCCAAAATAATAATAAGATGATCTCTAATTATAGCTATGACATATATTCTACTCTGCTAACAACCCCATGTGTTACAATAATATTGTAATTGACTAAACTCCAAAGCATTTTTCTTCTTTTAGGAACCGCCGTCACAGGGAATCATCCATCTTGAAAGCCATAGAAAGTGGAGCAGAAACACTGTTCGACATAGTTGCTAAGGCATATTCTGATGTGCATCCCAGTTTTTGGATTCCTGCTGGATCAAATGTGAGGCTTCATGTGGATCATCTATCACAACAAGATAAACTACCAAAGGTAGCATCTACCTTCACAAATTCATTCTGTTTCACGACATTTTTCTGTATGCATATATGCATACCTGATTTATTTTTAAGTTCTAACTAACCAGTACCTACTGTTATTAAAGTAGGATGCCTCATGTAAAAGGGGAAGGGGGAGAAATTGAAAAGAAACAGTAACTGCTAAGCTTTAAAGTGGAACTCAAGCCAGTCAGCATCTTCAACAAAACATCGTTTGCCTAAAACAATTATTTGGCCAAAGTCGTCCTCACATGTCCTCTTATATGAAAGCTCCATTGAGCACCCATCAAACCACGAATCAAACTTGCAGTACTTTCTTCTTCTTACTAGCACTATTCATTTCTTATTCTTTGATCTTTTTTGGGGGGAGAAATTGAAAAGAAAAAGTAACTGCTAAGCTTTAAAGCGAAACTCAAGCCAGTCAGCATCTTCAACAAAACATCATTCTTGCCTAAAACAACCATTTGGCCAAAGTCATCCTCACGTCTCCTCTTCTATGAAAGCTCCATTGCACACCCGTCAAACCATGAAGTAAATTCGCAGTACTTTCTTCTTCTTGCTAGCACTATTCATATCTTATTCTTTGATCTTTTTTTTTTCCTTGTCGGTAGAATGAGGTGGGCTTGATTTTAAACAGTTTTTGAAAAATTCAGCAGATTGAACTAGCTATTACCAGAATCGAGAGAACTCACTAAAATTGGTCTACCAATTGAAACCTGACCAAGTTATATCTACTTCTGATGAAAAATCTATTACCAGAATCAATTAGAATAACCCAGTCACAATTACTAGGGAACCTGACTAAGTTATATCTACATCTGATGAAAAATCTCTAATAAAATATATTTTATTTGGAAAATTTCAACTGGAGCTCTCATTTGATCATCACTGATTTTGGTATCTAATTCTGGATTTATATGTGCTCATTTATTTTTAGATTGTGTGAGGCAAATCTTGTTTATGTTGCAACTGCAATATCATGTCTAAAATTTAAATTTACACTTAAAAGGGGAAAAAAACAAAGCAGTAGATGAGCATGGTGAACAATGGTGAAATACTATTTTAGCTATTAGAGTTGTAAGTTTAGCACTTTTGAAATTTTAAGGTTGCCATGCACAACTTGAAACTTAAGCTTATTTTTAGCCTAAGCTTTAACCAATACTAATGCCAGAGGAAAGGGGTTGTCCCTTTTCCTATGTTATGACACCCATATAATTTGGAAATCCACTTATACATGTCTTCAAGTTGAAGACCAATACCTGATGCAGCTTGACAACGCATTTTATGTGACCTCAATGCGAGTTTGCAGTATTCTTCCTTTGGCAATGCAGTAGCATTACTGATTAGACTACATCATACTAACTCACTGCCTCTATATGTCATTGCTTTGTGCTCACCCTCTTCACATGGCTGGTTTTGTTTTCTTGTCTTCATGTTTACCCTTTTTCATGATAGGTTTGGGGTTCTTAACATGCCATACTAGCTATTTTAAAGTATAAAATGCTTTGCAGAGTTTTTTTTCCGGTAACTAATTGCTTTTCAAAGTCGAGGGCACAGTCACTTTTTGAAGTTGAGGGCACGGTTTCTTATTTGGGTGAATTAAAGGCGTACAAGCTAATGACGAATTCCTTGAGGCCCACTAATTGGGGTCAGCAACATGAATCCTGTTCTGCCATTCCAATCTACCAAAACCTGTATCTTCAGTAAGAGAGTGAAACTCTGATCCTCTCGAGTGTGCACGGCTTTTCTTTAGAAATTATTCAATTGCAGTTGTGCTGCATTTCTTGCCAAGATGGGTAGTCATTAGCCCAATTGAGGAATACTGCTTTCTGTATGCCCACCCTCCACACAAATTCTGTTAGCTTTGGGACCATTTCCATTACATTTTCCCAGAAAACTTGCAGCCTCACATCCGACTTACTGAATCGTCATTCTGTTTATATGCTTCAACAATGAAAAGTAAATATAATGCAGTAATAACATCCCATATTGAAAATACTTCACAACTTCTAATGGCAGATGGTTGTTTGTAGTTCAGTCACTATTTCACTATGGTTGAGATGCAAGTGTGCTTATTTGAGTACTGCTGAAATCTTTTCATTTCTTCATGAAGGAATTTTCTTTACAAAAGTTCCAGGCATCTTGTGGACTACGTTTTCTATCCCGATGCGCGTGGACATGCCTCAGAACTGGTCTTCCGTTCAGCTTTCAGAAGTCAAGGACAAATAAACTGCTCACAGTCACAGCTGTCGCAACGGCTGGCTTTGCTATCCTGTACACTGCTAGAAATAAGCTCATTTCCAAATAAGAGAAACACAAAGGAACAGCTTCGGAATTGTATTGACCATAAATTTATATCTATGCAGTGAGAGTTGTTGAACAATTGATTTTTGTTCCTTTTCGGTTGCTGTACTAAATACTTCATATTTTTATAGAAGAAATCCAATATGTTCCACCGAGGAGATATTTCATGTTCGTAATTTTGTCCATAGAGATGATTTAGATTAAAATGTTTAAGCAAACATTTCTTGAAACAAAATTGTAATTTTTTTCTTTTCTAATTTTCTTGGGGCAGATAACCTGCAACTACCTCACCATCCAGAAGAAGATAACCTGATGCAAGAGTTATTATTATTCACACCCCCAAAAGAAAAAATTAACAATAATTATCCTCATTTATTCGGCTTATGGAAGTATCACCTTCCCTGTATATGTGTGATACGTGAAGCTTCCCTGTACAGTGCCGAATCGCCGATCGATATTAGTCAAACCGATTATTTTATTTTGGTAAAAGGGATTCATTCATATATTACTTGCGCTCAAAAGTACATCCCATCTAGTCTTTAAATATATAATCCTGCACCTGCTTTGAATAATTTTCAAACCAAACTTTCAAAGTATTTAAATCATACCCTATTTTAGACAAACTATCTGCCATAGTATCACCTTCCCTGTATATGTGTGATACGTGAACCTTCTCAGAAGATTGTAAAATTTGTATCACCTCTTGGCAAATCGTAGTCAAATTGATTATTGATGAAGTTCGATGTGCCAACACTAACCATTAATTAATAATTAATATTGGGTGAATTCTTACAGGGTCGGGTCAAGAATTCCTGCCCCTAATCAATATAAAAAAACAAAAAGTTGTTATCATAATATTCCATACCTTTTGAATATTTGGATTTCTTTTGAATTGGTCAGAAACAATGTGCTTTGCCCAGTAACATAGTAGTACTACAGCCATTTGTAAATTAATGAGAAGAGTATGAATACAGTAACTTACCAAGATTTAAGCTGTGTTACTGGTATTGTGTTTCTTTGAATTAGCCTTAGACATCATATTTATGTCAAGAAGTATCCCAAAGTCAAGATAAAATTAAAGCTTGCTCTTCATCAACGTTAATAAACATGATGATTGTGTATGAAGTACGGTTTTGAATCTGCGTGACGTAACAAACCAAGCTTTTCTCCATCCGTGCATGTGCATGGATTGAACGGCCGGTGGTGATGATTGACCACTTCAAGATTCTACACAAGGAGTGGCCTAGATTTACTTTCTAACTTTGTTGGTTTTGGTCACATTGTCAAATGTCAACCAAGTTTCCTTAATTGCTACTCCTAAACGAAATTGATTCATTAAAATAGAAGACTTTCGAATACTGAATGAAGGAGGTTGTGTTTTGAGCCTTTTAGGGAAGGATAAAGACAAATCATGCAAGCTTTCTTATCTTAGGTTCTAAGTGTTCTTAAGTGGCTTTAGCAATTTAAACCAGTTCTTCCAGCCCCTCTCTCTCTCTCTCTCTCTAATGGGTAATCTTCCACATCCCATTTCTGCCAAGAGAATTAAAACCCTTGTAGAATTAGATCATATCTTTCATTTCCTCTTCTTTGTTATTGGTTTGTCCTTCGGAATTGTAGCTAGTTTATATCTCAAAAGCTTCTCATTCAATTTTCAAGCCACCCTAATGTCACCTTCTCCTTCACTAACATCACATCCACCACCATCACCACCACCGTCGCCACCCCGTCCACCTTGCCGGCCATCGGTAATATCATTCCCATCTCATGAAGCATCTAATGAAAGTAGTGTTGCAGTAACAAAGAGATCATCTCTCATGCATGACATGGAGGATGAGGAGTTATTCTGGAGAGCATCAATGATTCCGAGGATTGAAGAGTTTCCTTACAAGCTTGTCCCTAAAGTTGCTTTCATGTTCTTGATAATGGGGCCCATGCCATTGGCTCTCTTGTGGGAGAAGTTCTTCAAAGGCCATGAAGGGCTATACTCCATTTACGTGCACCCTCATCCTTCCTTCAATGCAACACTGCCTGAAACTTCTGTTTTCCATGGTAGACAGATTCCAAGCAAGGTCACCTTCCTCTCTAAATTATCTTCTTTCATATATGTGAAATAAAAAATAATAATATCAACTTGATGTTAAAAAAGAAAGATAAATGGATATAAAGAAGAAATCAAACACACACAAGACAACTATTTACGTGGTTTGACAAATAGTGCCTATGTCCAAGTTCTATATTATCTTTATTTTTATTTTTTTGGTGACCTAGAAACCCCAAGGCAAATCCCTGATACATGACCCCACTCACAATAACCATATATCAGGTAAGCCCGAGGGCTCAAACTTAGGACCTCCAATTTTTGAGTTGGAGAGCCTGTTAGTTGAGCTAACTTGTGTGGGTTAAAAGCCCGTGGACTCACACCAGGATCTATTATTCTTACGAGCTTAAAAAAAGTGTTACAAGAGTAATCACGAAAAATATGATAAATACATTGTAATTAGGGTTGAACAGAATGGCAAGTGAAGTTAATATTTTACCCTGGTTTGGTCATAAGTACTTCCCAAATGCCTTAGTAGTATCAGTCTCCACATAACAACACTTGAAAGAACTAATGTCCTAGATTTCTGTGTTCATAAATTTTGCTTGTTTATCTTATTTTAGCCAGTGTATTGGGGAACTTCATCAATGATCGATGCCGAGAGGCGCCTTCTAGCCAACGCCCTCCTTGACTTCTCTAACGAAAGATTCGTGTTACTCTCTGAATCATGCATTCCTCTATTCAATTTCACCACAGTATACAACTATCTCATGAACTCCAACGAAAGCTTCATCGGCTCATTCGACGACCCAAGAAAGGCCGGTCGTGGCCGATACAACCGCCAAATGTGGCCAGTCGTATCGATTTCCGATTGGCGTAAAGGCTCCCAATGGTTCGAGGTCCACCGAAAGCTCGCCGTTGAGATTATCTCCGACCGCAAGTACTACCAAATCTTCCATGAATACTGCAACCCACCATGTTACACCGATGAACACTATATACCAACATTAGTGACCATGAAGTTCCCAGAGCTGAATTCAAATAGGAGTCTTACATGGGTAGATTGGTCTAGAGGTGGTCCACACCCTGGAAAATTTGGAGGGAATCATATTACAGATGAGTTCTTGAACAATATTAGATTTGGAACTAACTGTACATACAATGGTAATGCAACCTCAATGTGTTTTCTCTTTGCTAGGAAATTCTTACCGAACTCATTGGAGACTTTGTTAAGGGTTGCTCCATTGTTGCATGGTTTTGAACCTTAGAATTTGTTTGAGTCAACTTAAGTAGGCTTGTAACTAGATTCAAATTGTAACCATGGAAAGTGTAATAAAATCCCATAAATTATGTTTTTGAAGAAAGAAAAAGGAAGATCAGGAAAGTGGTTTGCTTTTATATTTGAAAAACGATTCTTGGTGGAATAAGAACTACTTTTCCAATGGGCAGGTTAAACAGGTAACCCGGCCCTGATGGTTGTTGATCGGATTTGGGTCAGGTTTGGATTTGATTCAATCCGATCCTAACCCATATGGTAACTATTCACCTATACATTAATTATAATTTTTATATATACAAAAATATATTTTAATAGTAAATATCTCTAAAAAAAATATAAGTTCAACTCTAAAAAACCATTTATTTTTTTAACATATCTTACATTTTGGTCATATTTATCTTGCCTAGATAGAGTTAGGAGCAGGTTTGGTATTTGGGGGATTTCTTTAGGAGCGGGTTAGGGTTTAGTACAATTTTATTAAAGTATAATACTATAACGTGTCTTCGGATCGTGTTTAGTTTTCACGAACTGCGACCCATGAAATGGTTGGGTCATGCCGACTCACATGCCCGTGCCAGGGTGGCACGGAATGTTGTACACCGGTATTGTAGTCTACAGCCCACAGAATAGGCTGATTCAAGACAAACAACAGCGAAACAAGACCAAGAGTCCATTATTGAACCTATTACCCGGTAAGCAATGTGGTTTTATCTACCATGTGATGTGAAGGTTCGGGTTGTTTTGACATATGGTGAACCTAAATCCACCCATTTAGTTGAGCTAACCTGGGTCGAGTTAGACCAGGTTCGGGTTGTTTTGACATATGGTCAACCTAAATCCACCCATTTAATTAATCGGGTCAATTCAGGCTTGCTCATACAGGTTGATGGTTTATAATACAAAACCTGCCAACTCAACCCGTTTGTTATTTTGGTTGGTTCGGATTGATCCGATTAAAAAATTCTATTTTTCAGTCAACCGAAATCTATTAAAAATGAGGGGTTCGAACTTCGAACAGATTTAAATCATTTTTATTTAATATTTTTTTAATAAAAATTATAAATTAATAATGATTTTTTTTTTTTCTTTGCTATCTACGTGCAGTATTATTGCTCGTTCCCACTCGTTTGTTAAAATATTTCAATAAAGGAATAACAGATAAAATAAATCAACCAAAAAAAAAAACAGATAGGATAAATAACAAAAAGAATAAGGGCAATTGGGTCTCTTCAAAATTTAAAACGCAAATCAAAATCCTTCTGAGGTCACCATTTCCCTCCATTTCTTACGCAAACGCTTTCTTCTCTACCTCTTGTGTGTCTTTGTGATAAGGAAGGACAGACGATTCTCCAAGGATCCAAACTAAAAGTAGGTACTTTATATTCTCTAACTACATTGCCTTGTTTTTTCATTTCTAGGGTTTTGCAGGTTTGAGTTCCGACTTATATGTTATGTGATCTACTTTTTATTTATTTATTTATTTTTATTTCTAGGGTTTTGATTGTTCTTGCTCCATTAAGTTATTGTTTCTTGCTTATCCTTCAGATTTTTTTGTGGAATTTGTGTGTTTATTTCTCATTCAATATATATCTGCTTGCTTTCTGTTTTTTTTTTTCCTATCTTTTGATGGATCTGAATAGTTCTTCCAGAAAGATTGGGTTTTAATGGTGATGGAGTGTTTCGGTTTTCCATTGTTTGAACGAATCATGTTGCAGATATTAAGTATTTCATGTCGAGTGATCTATTTGCTGTAAATGTGGAAACGTGTTTGATTGGTTATCAGTTTGGTTTGGATCTGTTAGAGATCTTTCTTATTGTTGGATTTCTGCATCCTCATTTAGTAGCATTGGTTAATTCCCTTCAACGATCTCTATGCCAATTACAAGACATGGAAACTCTAGAAATTACAAAAAATGCTAAAGCTTCTGCCCTATTAGCATCTTCCTTATCACATGGTTTGGAACTTTGGAAAGCAAAAAAGGATCTGTCCATTTTGGTTTCTGGAAATTCCCTCCATACCGGATTCTCGTGGGTTAAAAAGAGTGTCCATCAAAATTAACCTCAAGAGAACCACGAGGAGGGATCCAAAATTCCAAATTATATGTAAAGATTTTCTCAGCAGACTGTAAAGAGAAACTTCTTTTCAATCTCTTGCTAAATTTTCCCCATGGAACCTCTGGAGAACACTTTACAAGTTGAATCCTAAGCTGATATGAACATTTTAATTTTGTCTGCTTCGTTGGAGGCCTCTGCTTCTTATCTTCAAAGGTTCACCTGCACGGAAAATTAAAAGAATGGAGATCACTTTTATCACTAGATTTATTTTTTTAAATGCCCAGGCTAGGCATTAGACCTGCTTGTTGCACATGTAACTTGGTGCTCACTCTGGTGACATAGCCTACAACATGTAGGCTGTTTGATGGCATATATTTACCGTACCAGATTAAAAATAATAGTCAATAATTAGACTCACAAAATAAGTTTACCGAATCCAAAGAGCATTCATAAAAAATGAATGTTCCATATATCAAATTTCAACCTTCAGTCTTAAACCATCCAAATAACTCTTAGATGCAAATAGGGCTAGATGTCATCCAAATGAGGTTGAAGTCTGTTATTTTACAACAAACTCTTTGCAAACCTGACACCGTACATAGCATTCCCATCAGATCCATCATCATCGTTATCTGATTCAATGTATACATCTCCCTTTTTTTAATCAGGATCTTCACATTTAGGCCCTTCATCACGTTCTTCTCCTCTTACATCTTCACTTATATTCCTTGCTGTACTGCTACCGGCTGCACCTTTAGTTTTTTCGCCATGGTCTTCGGGGTTCCCATAGAACTTTTGAAGCCCCCCATGGAAGCATTAACACCGTGTGATTTCGTCTCGTTCATGGACACAGTCCTATGGTGGCTCGTTTTCTATTAACCACAGAAGTATCATCATTCTCATCAAATCATATGAGATTTTATAGTTGGGAGTTTTCCTGCAAAAATATCTCTCAATGCATTGATTATATTGAATAAATATATTGTCATTATGTCTCGTCTTTTCAACCCTATCCTTGCTTCATATGGGTTTATAAAACAAAAAAATGAAGTAATTATATTGGTTAAGTAAAGAAACACTATCTCACAATACTTTGCTATAAAATATGAAATATCTTAACCACATCTTATTCAGTTCCCTGTAAAGAGATCTTTGTTGGTCTATCTCTTGTTTCTTTTTTCTTAATATCGCAAGTTTATAGATATATTTCTCACCCTTTTTCATACCTAGCTTGTTATGTAGGTTATTATATGTTTTCTTTGCATTATTATCTTTCTAGTATCTTTTATAACAATTTTGTATTTTTGTAAGCACTTTTGCTTCTTATTCCTGTGGCAAATCTTAAAATAATGCCTTTTTTCTTTAACAGCATTTTGAACATTGCAACTCCCCCATCAAATTTCTTTGTAGGATTGAATTTTACCTTTAGATTCTTCTAAAACCTCCAATTTGTTCAGCTCTTGAAAGTTACTAGATGTTAAACTCTCTTTTCAAAGAAGTTATTTGCTAATGTAAGATCGTAAGCCCAAACAAACTCAAGAATTGCTTCCCCCATCTCATTTCTCGGATCAAAGCCCCATCCCTGTGAATTCTATCATATCCTCCATTCTCCTCTTCAACATTAGATCTCCACCTAAAAATATGCTTTCCCCATTAGGAATCCTTGAATTAAATCATTTATTTCTTCTGAAAATTGTTTTTTAATGTTTTCTTCTAACTCTATTTGAGGTGCATGCATGCATTCATAGGAGCTAATAACGTTGAGAAGCTCTTGTCCTAAAACTAGTTTAACTACCATTAACCTATTGTTAATTCTTCTAACCCCTAAAATATTATCTTTCATGTCCTTATCTACCATTATTGTCACACCATTTCTGTTGTTACCTTTGACTGTATACCAGAGTTTATACCCATCAAGTGCTTCAACCTTGCCTCCTATCCTTTTGATCTATTGTAAACACTTAAAATCTTTAAATTGAACTTTCTTGAAGGTTTCTTTGTTCTTCATCTGATTTCAATTTCTTACAATGAGATCTCTATTATCCGTGTATGCCTTCATCTGTTTACTAATATTATCTTTCTCCTATAATGAGGTCATGAGCTTACCTACAACCACCCCCTTTAAATGATTAAGGAAACCCCCTTCAAATTTTCTAATTTAGTCTTTTGATATCTTTTTAGCTGTGAATAACAGTTCCAATTAAGGAAGAACCTTGCTAGAACTCCTACCCATAAAATCCAAAATTGGATTACACCTTTTCCTCATTACCAAGAAAAAAATTATTTTCTCTTATGGTCTGTTGTGTAAACATACTTAATGGGTGGTTTTTTTGTCTCTATCAACCAGCTTTATAACTTGAACGGATGGGTCTAAGGCGGTTTTAAAGCAGCACTCCACACCTCTTTAAAAGTTCGTCAAAGACACTTTGTACACCACCCTTTTCCCTTTCTTTCTGTTTTTGCTACCTATTATTTGTCCAATCTGGAGAATCAAATGGAGCTCATATGTGCAAACTAGCTTCAGAGATACAAGAATACCATAGCACAATGAGTGACAATTGTCCTCACCAAGTTTCTTCCATTTTCCTTGCTTTCTTGCAAGGAGAGTTTGCTTGTAGATGAAAGGAGTATCTGATTGTGCTTTAGCCATCATATGTTTATTTCCCTTCAGTTTACTGATATCTTCTTTAAAAGGTCCAAGCAGTGCATGGCACAAGGTGTCCAAAAAGAGGTGATTTCACTTTTCCATCAACATTTTTCCTGGCTAACAATCTGTCTTTCTAATCGGATGGATAGGCGGAAGGTGGTGGAGAGAACCTTGATTGAGATGGTCTCACTTCCGTTGTTTTTCACTCGATGGGTCGCAAACAAGGGAACTTGATTGTTTGGATCAATGTTTATACACACTTTACTGATAAAAAAAATTATGATGTGTAAATAATTATACACACTTTACTGATCAAATATTTTTATGATGTGTGAATGTTTATACACACTTTGCTGATCAATATTTTTTTGTGATGTGAATGTTTATACACACTTTACTGATCAAAATTTTGTGATGTGTGAGTGTAAAAAAAAAGAATTTGTGATTTATGAATGTTTATGCACATTTTACTGATCAAAAAAAATTTTGTGATGTGTAATTGTTTATACACATTACTGATAAAAAAAAAAAGTGATTTGTGAATGTTTATACACACTTTACTAAATGATGGGTGAATGTTCATACACACTTTACTGATCAAATTTTTATGATGTGTGAATACACACTTTACTGATCAAAGTGTCTATACACACTTTGCTGATCAAATTTTTTTTATAATGTGAATGTTTATACACACTTTATTTATCAAAATTTTGTGATGTGTGAATGTAAAAAAAGAATTTGTGATGTATGAATGTTTATACACACTTTGTTGATCAAAAAAAAAATTTGTAATGTGTAATTGTTTATATATACATTACTGATAAAAAAAAAAATGATTTGTGAATGTTTATATACACTTTACTAATAAAAAAAAATTGTGATGTGGATGTTTATACACACATTACTGATCAAAAGAAAATGTGATGTATGAATGTTATACACACTTTACTGATAAAAAAATTGTAATGTGAGAATGCTTATACAAACTTTATTAATCAATTTTTTTTTGTGATGCGTGAATGTTTATACACTTTGCTGATAAAAAAAATTGTGATGTAAATGTTTATACAAACTACTGATAAAAAAAATGTTGCACAGTTGTCCTCACCGAGTTTCTTCCAAAAACAAAATTTGTAATGTGTAAATGTTTATACACTTTACTTATCTATTTTTTTTTTTTTTTTTGTGTGATGTGTGAATGTTTATATACTTTGTCGTAAAGAAAAATTGTGATGTGAATCTTAATACACACTACTGATAAAAAAAATGTTGCACAATTGTCCTCACCAAGTTTCTTCCATTTGCCTTGCTTTCTTGCAAGCAGTGCATGGCACAGGGTGTCCAAAAAGAGGTGATTTCACTTTTCCATCAACATTTTGCCCGGTTAACAATCTGTCCTTCTAAATGCGATAATAAGATGTTATATCCTTTAGGAAGGAACCAAAAGAAAAAGAAATAAAAGAAGAAAAAGATACTAAATTACTTAAGATGTAACCTGTGTAGATATTATTCCACCTCTTCACTGACCTTATTAAGCAATTTAAATAGGTACAACATGTCATGTACCTTATTTGAGGCATCAATGGATTTTTGGAGGAAGGTTCCTTAGAACTAATAATTAGAAAGTTGATAAACTCCAATTTATATATTTTTCCAAGTTATATATGATGTTGCATCCGTACTGCAATGTCCTTGTAGACCTGGAGTAGTTATTTATTCTATTAGTCCTGATTATAAAAATTGTTCTCTTAAGTTATAAGTTATGATGAATAGGATGTCGATTGTTTGGCCCATATTGCACAATGGCTTCAGCCATCACATTGAACCTTCTCAACTTCATAACGTTAGAAGGTACAATGCTTGATAACCATTGAGTTGCATATTGATTTGGCATTACATAATCACCCTTTGTATGTCGTCATTGGTGTTTTTTATCCTCTATTCATTGCCTCCCAATGCAAAAACCTCTTCAAGATCGGGTTATAAGAAAGAAATTTAAGAGATATTTTGGACATTGTTTCTTACTTTTTGTGTATGTCACATCCCAAACTTAAGAGATCTCAAAGGAGTCCCTTAGAAGTCCGAAATATGACTCTCACCCCATTCTAAATGGGAGTGGTAGTCAATACATAGCTAAATCATGAACGTAATTTAAAATATTATATAATACTGGAAAATAAGTCAAAACTTAACTATTACATCTAATTCCAATCATAACATGCAGCAGAAATAAAATAAAATCCTCTAGTTTCATTCTCAATCAAATTCCTAAGTAAAATAAGGCTTAACAAAAGCCAATAATAAACTTTGGCATACAAGCCAACAAGATCTAGTAAAATCTCTAATAAATTCCCTAATTAGCTTCTTCGATAAAATCAGTAACTTCGCCAAAACTTTGTTCCACAACTTGGTCTTCATAGTCCAAGTCATCCTCCTTTATAATTCCTAAACTATGGTTGCTTGAAAGCATAAGCTGTACTTAGCCAGTAAGTAAACAAGTCTAACAAAATTTATGATTGAAGTAGGGACAATGCCACTTTTCAATGGTAATCTATATGAGTAATAAACAAGTGAATCATATAATATGTCGTGAATATGCGAGGGAATATGTGATATGTGTTGAATATGTGATATATGCAAGTGAATCATATAATATATGCTAAATATGCATGAGGAGGTTGAGTTTTAATGTAATGAATGCTGTGCACCTAACATGTATAATCACCAAGTGTGATCTAGCAAACAAATCTAATATTCAATGCAAGTTGTTAGGTATATTAATAACATAAGTTCCTACAAGATCGATCATTCCTTGAGCAAGATGTCTTAACGAATTATCTCCCCTATACATGACCACTCTCAAAGATAAGATATTCCATGTGCGCATCATAATTTTAAGGGGCTTCGACCTAGATGGCACAATTCCCTCATTTATTTTTTATCAAGGGAACGTCCAAGGCATCACCAATGTGAAATCTCCTCAGGGAATAATATTTATCAATAACCAACAGGATTCACTTCTTAATAGTACATAGGACAAAAGTAGGTATATTGGGATTGCCAGTCCCTCAACACATAAAATATAAGTCTCCTCACCTATTATGATTTCCAGATCATAATACACTCTTAATCATCTTGAAATCCAGAAGTATGGACTCATATAAGGGTAAGGTATTCAGACCAAATTCAAGGTCATGAAGCCAATGATGTGCAAGTGAGAATGTGCTCATTAACTAAGCAATCAGTTCATGTGTCCAATGTGCAATATGGCTAAATAACATGTTAGTATTGAATATGCAAGCAATAAGAAAGCATGCCAAAATATCATATGTTCATCAAGCATAGTAAATAGGTCCATAAAGAAGTAACTATATAAAATAAACATAATTTAGCAAAACTAACACCATAATCAATCTAATTAGATCAAAATAAACAAGTCAATCAAGTCAGTTTGGGAATACTAGGCGGGCTGAGAGGTCACCGAGTGGGCTCGGTGGGGTTTTAGTGGCTTTTTCGGCTAGCCGAGAAGGCTGTCGAGTCCCCCTTTTTGGTTTTTGGATTCCAAATCTTTGGTCTTATGGTCAGGCTCGATGGGCTTTTTAGTGGGCTGAGTTTGGGTTCGTGACATATCCAGGGACTTAAAATCCCCTCTGTGACACTTGGTGGCTTGTTCGGCGGACCGAGATGGGTTCAGTGGCTTTTCCAGGGGCCTGAAAAACAGCCTGTGGGATTCGGTGGGCTTTCGGCGGGCCGAGTAAGTCGTCGAGGGGTCCTGGAGGTGTTTGGCGGGTCGAGTAGGTCATTGAACCTCACAGTTTGCACAAAATCGTTTGTTTTTGCCTCCTCTTGAACTTTAAACACAAAACATGATTTAATAACCTCATATAACTTGGAATTTAGCACAAAACCCTATAAATAAACTTCTCAAACCATAACTCAATTTAAACTTACCATGCCCTAGCTTTAAAACTCAGAAAATTAGTTTAGAAAAACATAAATATACTTCATACTCAAAGAAAATAATCTTGTACTCCTATTTAAACCATAAATAAGGTTATGTTTGAATACTTACCTTTATTTGATGCTTGGTGTAGAGAATTACACCTCTTGCTCTTTTTCTTCTTCTTCTTCTTCTCCAAGTGATGAATCTACCTCCCAAGGCCTTGAGTTTATATAGGCACTTAGGAATTCTAGGATTAGAAACTATTAAACTCTTAATCTCTGCCCTTAGATTAATTTGTTTGAATCTCATCCCTTAGATTAGTTTTCCATTTAATATTGGTTTCTTTCTAAGTTGATTTCTTACTATTTTTGTTTCAGAATCCTAGCTTTATTACTTAGGTTGTTGAGAATGCTTAATAATTCTTACTTTTAAATCTCAGCTATTGATTGGAGATTGAAAGCTCCTATAAGATCCTAGCCACATGTCTTAACTTTAGAAGTTATGATTGTGTGTGTTGTACTTAGTTTCTTATTTGTACAACTCACCAATCACAATCGGTCAAAAGTCAAACATAACAGTTGTTACTAAAATTTTAAATTAACCCCTAATTTTATGTTACTTACACATTGACCCTATTATTTTTTTGGGTTAGTACAGTGTAGGGAGAGTGGTATAGAGAAAGTGGGGCATTCTACACTCCTATTTATATGTCATTGGGCATTTGTTTTAGTATTGTATGGGGGCTTGTTATTTGACCAATTTTTGTCATTTGGTTTTTTGTCCTTGACTTCGTTCTATACAATTGACTGATTTTGAGCTCTGCATAGTTTAACAGTTTTGTATACAATCATGTGCAGTGAGTAAGCTCACTTTATTTATCTATAACCTTATAAAAGCAAACGAGAGTAAATTTTTTTAGGTGTCTTTATATTTTCCAATATTACCCTCCTATACTTTATGCTACCAAATATCCTTCCTATAGGGTAAATAGCCCTATTTCCTTAACAAGTGTTCTTTAATGGATCACACAATCCATGGACAAGCGTTGTTGAGATGAGGGTGTTGAGATGGATGTAAGGCTAGGAAACATAAGGTAAGGACTGAACATATATTGTTTAGAGGAGATAAGATAAAGTTAAGATGGTTTGTACATGTAAAGTGAAGGCATAGGAAGGTGGTTGTAAGAAGGTGCAAGGGGGTATAAATTGAAGGATCTAAAAAGGCCAAAAAGAACTTAAATGGAGTCAGTCTGAAAGGATTTGGATATACATATCTAACCAAAAATATAACTTTTGACAGATTGGGATGGAGAAACAGGAATCATGGTGCCAATCACACTAGTTGGGATCTAAGTCACTAGAACACCGAGCGGGTGCGGGAGTGAAAGTGTGAGAGCGTTAAATTTGAAAATTTCTTGTAGTCTAGAGCGCCTACAGAGCGTTTGTATATAATATTATATATATATATATATACACACACACATACAAATTATAATTTATGTATTAAAATATTTCAATTCTCATTTTTATGCTCAACCACGTATATAACAAAAAAAATATAGAAAACATTTCAATTTAACCTTACTTTCACTATAAAACACATCCATTTTTATATTTTCATAAAAACCCCCACCTTTATTTTACTCTAATCTGCATGTTAGAAAGTAGTATAAAACAGATTATTTTTATATTTTCATAAAACCCCCTCAAAATTTTCAAAATAACCCCTTTAGTTTTCTAATATTACTCAATCTGTGTTTGAAAGGTCAAATCTCGGATTGTAAACGTTTCCGCTCTCAGAACGCGGATCTGCGTTCTGAACTTTTATTCAGTCACATGAATTCTTGTAACCCCAACAAATTCGGATAAGAAAGTCATTCATGTTCATTTGTTGTTACCTTATTTTTCTCTATACATGCTTGTGTTTTAACCATGTTATCCAGATGGCAAGCTGATTTATGGTTGTAACATATGTTTGCAGGTTTTCTTTGGCATGGAGTCCGCTGCACAAACTTTTCAACACTGCTCATTTTCGATTAAACTATGGCCCCCTAGCCAGAACACACGACTGATGCTTTTAGAACGAATGACCAAAAATCTTTCCACTCCCTCCATTTTCTCTAGGAAGTATGGTATTCTGAGTGAAGAAGAGGCCAAGGAGAATGCCAAACAAATAGAAGACATGGCTTTTACCACTGCAGACCAACACTATGAGAATGAGCCAGATGGTGATGGAGGCTCTGCAGTGCAGCTTTATGCAAAGGAATCGAGTAGGCTTATGTTGGCAGTTCTTAAAAGAGGACCTAGAACCATGGAGGACGGAGAGACAATAATATCTGAGAAAGTTCCAACATCCCGTGGAACGTTTTTTGATATATCTGGAGGCAAACGCTCCTTTATTGATGCAGAGGAGGCTGAGGAACTTCTAAGGCCATTAAAGGAGACGGGAAACTCATACACTAGGATATGCTTTAGTAATAGAAGTTTTGGCATGGATGCAGCCCGTGTTGCTAAGCCCATCTTGGTATCCTTTAAAAATCAGTTGACAGAAGTAGATTTATCAGATTTTATTGCAGGAAGGCCCGAAGCAGAAGCTCTTGAAGTCATGAGTTCATTTTCCTCTGCCCTTGAAGGCTGTGAATTGAAATATCTGAATCTCTCAAACAATGCCTTGGGTGAGAAGGGTGTCAAGGCATTCGAGGCACTCCTGAGATCCCAGAGGAACTTGGAGGAGCTCTATTTGATGAATGATGGCATCTCTGAGGAAGCTGCCCGAGCAGTGCGTGAACTAATTCCTTCCACAGAAAAGCTTAGGGTTCTTCATTTTCATAATAATATGACAGGAGATGAAGGTGCTATTGCTATTTCGGAGATGGTGAAGCAATCTCCTGCTTTGGAGGACTTCCGGTGTTCTTCTACTAGGATAGGAGCTGATGGAGGAGTTTCCCTAGCTGAGGCACTTGGGTCATGCACCCATTTGAAGAAGCTCAATCTGCAGGACAACATGTTTGGTGTGGATGCTGGGGTTGCTTTGGGTAAGGCCCTTTCCGGGCATGTGGATCTCACCGAGGCTTACCTGAACTACCTGAACTTGGAAGATGAGGGTATAAAGGCTCTAGCCAATGCTCTCAAGGAATCCTCCCCTTCACTTACAGTGTTGGAGATTGCAGGGAACGACATAACCGCTGAAGCTGCTCCTACTTTAGCCGCCTGCGTAGCAGCATTGCAGTTCTTGACCAAGCTGAACTTGGCAGAAAACGAACTGAAGGATGAGGGTGCTATTTTGATCAGCAAGGCATTGAAGGAGGGTCATAGCGAGTTAAAAGAACTAGATATGAGCACCAACTCAATTAGAAGGGCTGGGGCCAGGCTCTTGGCACATGTCGTGGTTAATAAGCCTGGATTTAAGTTGCTAAGCATTGATGGAAATTTTATCTCGGATGAAGGTATTGATGAGGTGAAGGACATATTTAAGACATTACCTGATGCACTTGGGGCATTTGATGAGAATGATCCTGAAGGGGAAGATGATGATGACTCCAAAGACAAGGGCGAGAATAACGAGGATGAACTGGAATCAAAACTCAAGCATCTCGAAGTCAGCCAAGAGGAATAGTCCAGCACTCCTGAACTGTAGAATAGATAAAGCTTCATGTAAGAACTTTTCAATGAATTATTCGGATAACAGATACTGCATCTAACAGCTTGTTGAGTCCTATGCTGTGTGACCGATTGCAGTAACTCCAAAGTGTAAAGATATCCTGTCAGTAGAGTTAGCTTTAATGGGGCCATGTTTTTCTAGTTTGGTGAACCTCTCTAGGTCACCTGTTTTAGTTTTTAGCTCATGTACTATACGGAATTCTGCTCCTGGTATTTGCTTTGGAAATTTAACTTACTGAGATGTGGTCTATGGTTGACTTGCAAATAGTTTTCTTACATAAGCAATTCAGGAACTGGAGGTAGGTTTGAGTCCCCGGGCTTACCTGTTATAGTCTTTGTGGGTGGCGTCATGTTGCCAGGGTGTTACCCTGTCTCCACTAAGTGAGGTTGGGGTCCACGTCACAGAAAAAAAAAAAGGTTTCGTGATCCTTTGTCATTTGTAAGATGCAGTTGATAAGAACTGCTTTGATTTATCTTGCCCTCTGCTTGGTAATTATCTACAATGAATCACGAAGCCATTAGCTTGGGAGAACGACGACATTCGGAGAAAATAATAACACCCCCAAGTCGAACTGCTCTGATTCTGCCCCTCATTTTACTGCAATACCACCACTAACCTTTGAGATCTTTTGCATACTTCCCTGTAAAGAGATCTTTGTTGGTCTATCTTTGAAAAGATTCAAATGAAAACATGTCAGAATCAATGGAGGTAAATGTTTATACAACAACCAGAATAATTTTTCGTGGCTACAGAAGATTATATCCCATCAGTTACTAGATCTTATTTGAGTATAAGATGCTACTAGTACATATTGCTATCATTGAAAGATGTGGACGTAATAGCCATGACCGTGATCGCCATTCCAAACACTAAAACTAGAAACTAAAATTACAAGCATGAAGCTGTCAACCCTGCATATATGAATATACTCCTTCACTGGGTGTTAGCATCGACTTGCGATCACTACACTTGAAAAGAAGCCAATTTGAGATCAGTTGTGCTGAGGAGATGCACTAACCACCATCATAAGGACTAAATGATTGAGAAAGTTAACATTGACCATCGGTTTGGTGTTAGTGTTGATTTGTTTCAATCAAACCCAACCATTGATGACTTCCGATCAAGGCTACCCTCGGCTATTAGAATTCTGCCCTCTTGCATCAGACAATGTTGAATTTGGGATACCATAGCTCGATCTCTTCTTCTTGTGAGTCTTCCATGTCAAAAGCTCCCCGTTCCAACCAGTTGCTTCAACGCTTTCATTTTCAGGTTTGCTGAACTGCACTGATTCAGTCTTAAGTCTCTTTGGAGTACGTCCCAAGGGATCTTCAGTTTCTCCCTCACATACAATAGATTCATTATCATTTCTCAAGTCTGACACTTTCTGTACCCCTCCCAAACCGTCACTAATCGATTCATTGGCCTCAGGTGGAATATGCTCTTTTTTCTTGCCTCTAGCTGTAAGCTTCAATAACTCTTCTCCACTTTCGACAGCCTTAATCCACTGTATGTCACTTACTGTATCAGTATAAACCACCTCTTTTCTTCGTCGCTTCCCTGTGATGTTGATATTATCAAAGTCCAGAGCTTTGGGCTTATCTCCCTTGTCAGGGACAGAATAAGCCCAGTCAGGTACTTCATGTTCCTCCATCAACCTTGATCTGTAATTCTCTCTCTGTCGTCGCTCTTCATCCATCTTCTCAAACAGCCAGAACTCCTCATCTGTCCGGGCTGCCAGTCGATTAATCTCTCTCTCGCTTGGTACGTCTGTCCCAAGCGAGTTAGTTCCTCTCCGCATGATCTCCTCCAACAACTCTCTTCTGTCCTGAGCTGCAGAAACAGATATCAATTAGCTTGATGACCGAGATTAAATAAGCATTTTTTTCTCAGCACAATCTATTTGGGGCATGGTAAGTTGGACATAAACATGTATTCAATGAAAGAATTATAACTTTCTCGACAACATTGACACAGTTGATACCATGACGATGATATTAGAGATACTTCATAGAGAATAATATTATCCCCTCATTTTTTTGGGTAAAACTGCATTCATTTTTCTCTTTAATAAAAGTCACAAGGGGCTATCATTGACATTTTTTTTTTGCCTCATTTCCTTCCCCAGTTCTCACACCATGTTCTATCTCAATATGTTGAATTTGTTCTGAAATCGTCATCTTTTCTCTTCTGATGTCTATTGGAGGTAATGGAAACACTGCCCCAACCCCTCATAGAGCAGTAATGCAACCAATATTCATATAGTTCGCCTTTAGAATTTCAGTGAACAAGAAAAATTAAGGTTCTTATTCCGAACAGACTCATTTCCAATACGTTGAAGCTGAGGTAGCAGATTACAAAACCCATGTTTTCACCACCTCGACCATTCTCTTCATCATGTAAATTTCAGCTCAATCAGAAAAGGACAAGTGGAAAAAAGATCCTATTTACAAGACGATTCTTAACGGCAAAAACCTTGTAAATTTTGAAGTAGTCCAATACACAAAGGGCATAGCATGGATTTAGATATTGGCAGGTACCAGTCTCGACTTGTCGATCCTTTCCAGTACCAAAGAGGACTCGTCTGGTCCTAGGGATGCAATACAAAAAAATTAAAAACCACTTTGGATTGTCGATACGTACCATTACTGGTCTGATCTAATTCCATAATGATATGACCGTTATTTACATATTCATCATTTTTTTACCTGGCAATTACCATAGCATCATTTCAAACACTTAGAACTATTAATACACTTGAATTGAGGCTATAATAAGGAAGATTCTCAAGACTATCACATGGAATTTTCTCAAGGGACTTGGAATCTCAAAACGGTAACTTAACTTGCCGTATCACCACATGATTCAATCACAATAGATATGTAAACTCACCATGTTAAATGAGTTTACCATAAATTTGTAAATTTCCGTATATTTAGAACTCTGCAGTGTTCCTAAAGTTTCCAATTATCTTTATGAAACTCCTAGCATATCTAAAATTTCCTATAGAAATTCCGAAGTATATCTAAAGATTCCTATTACCTTTACATTAATTTAGCTGTAAATAAATTTCTAAATTTTGTTTATTTAACAACTTTCCTATTGCTTTTGTACTTTCCTATTATCTTTAAGAAACTCCTTGTAAATCTAATATTTCATATTATCTATAGGAAAACCTATAGATAATGTACATAAGAAACTATCTATTATATATATATATATATATATATATATAAATATAAACTTTTGCTTGCACCTATCACGACCATCTCAAAATTAATAAATATTAGCAATCCGATGATCAGATTCATGGTTCATAGATCACATGCACTGAGAGAAAGTTTGGTAATGTAGAAGCAAACAATAAAGGAAAGAAGGAAAGCAGGAACTTTGTAGTCTATGAATAAATTCCCCTTTTCCTTCTTTATTAAGAATTTCTGGAAAAAAAAAAACTGAGCTGCATACAAATTACATTTTTCTATTTTATTCTAATTTTAGGGGCCTCCTATCATTGGAATCGGCCAGGCAGATCAAACCAGCCGTTCCATATAGATGATGAGAACCGATTAGACCCCGATACTGAGACATAAAACAATGGGATATAGGTCTCATATGACAAAAGAGGACTACCCAGGTGTGAATCCATAGTCAATCTATCAAAGATCACCTTTTCATGTGACACAAAATAGTCAGGTCCATCAAAAAAGAAATGGAAAAGCAGGGTATACAAACTATCTCCATATTTTTTAAAGTTTTCAAGAATAAATGTTGGTATAATTTTATAGATTTCATATCATTCAAAACTTATAAGGGAAGTCTATGAATGGATTTTGGTGGTTTTTCCATGAGCTCCATGAATCATTATCAGTATGCTATTGTAATGGTCTTGTACTTGGTGGGGGTTTCTTCATCGTAAAATAAAATCATCAAGGAATGTGATTATAAGCTCACTTGGTGGGGGTACCTTTTATCGAAGAAATGTTGGAACAATGCTAGCGTCACCTTTGTAGAGGCAGGTTAATTTAAGATATTACTTCGAGAAAAAAAAAAACTTTCTAACATAATTCTAATCAAGCATATAAAATAATTAACGAAAAATACTGTCATAAAATTTTATAAAATTAGCAAACTAGTCAATAAAGTAAGAATATTAAGTATAAAACATATAAAATACTTGTATTATACAAAAACCTCTAAATATTTAATAGTTTAGTACTTCCACTTTGGAAAATCTACCTACATATTTGTTCTTTTTGATGCTATCCAGAATCAGTGACAACTAGGTTGAAGATGTTGCAATGGGACTTCGTATGGTGCAACAAAAGTGATGAGTGCAAATATCATTTGGTGAGACAGATCAATTCTGCAAACCCAAAAATAGAGGGGGTGGGGCCTAGGTATTAGACCTTTATCAGTCTTCAACAAGGCATTGCTTGGCAAGTGTCCATATAGGTGAAGTGAGGAGTGAGGAAGTCATTAGAGGGAAAATGTAGCGAATATCGGTTAAGCTTGTGGAAAGCTATACCTAATACATATGTAGACTTCAGCAAAGGCATTTCTTACAGGGTGGGAGACAGATCTGTAACCCACTTTTGAGTAGATGATTGGTGAGGTACCTGTTCGTGATTTTTTTTCTGCATTTATCTCCTTAGCCATAGACAGGGAGGCATTAGTTTGTGATAATATGGATCGTTAAAGGCAGCTTTTTTTTTTTTTTTTGGATGAATAACCAACAGATTATATTAGTAATGAGATAAGAAAAACATATAACCAAAGAAAAGTCAAAAACAGGGTGCACAAGATGGGCACCTGAACAAAACAGCAAACAAAAGAACCAAAAGAAAATACAACAAGCCCCTAATAGAAAGCATGGGGCAACAGGCCCCTATACATAACGTAGGGTCACGAACAACAAGAGAAACTGAGCCCGTGAAGCACCCCGTCACCTTCCATCCCCAATCATCTCTGCCAGCCCCATCTCTAACTAAACGGTCCGCCACACCATTTCTGGCTCTAGGAGTGCATTATTGAAGGCCTTCTTTCAGATAAAAAGATTGAAGGAATGGGCATTTGGTTAAAGCATATTTACTAGTACAACTGAGCTCTTTTGCCTTTTAAACCCTGACTAAAAATGATGGTTTTGGAATTCTAAGGGTTACTTCTGTTTGCTCCTTTTTTGACTCCTGCTCAAACTCTGTTGCTAAAATCTTATTGTATAAATCTTACGATGATTACAATTGACCTTAGATCGATTCAAATCAGTGAATAAATTGGTTTATGTTTGAATATTACAATTAGGCCCACAATCAAAATGTTGGGTTTAGAATTCTAAGGGTGACTTCTGTTTGCTCCTTTTTCGACTCCCGCTCGAGCTCTGTTGTTAAAATCTTATGATATATTCGATGAATCTTACGATGATTCGAATTGACCCTAGATCAATTCAAATCAGTGAATAAATTGGTTTATGTTTCAATATTACAATTTATGCATTCTTACAATTGATAATTTATTTGTACGATCAAAATGATGGATTTGGAATTCTAAGGGTGACTTTTATCTGTTCCTTTTTCGAATCCCGCTTGCAGTGTTCTAAATGTCGCTTTGCTGAAAATTTCGCCATCCAGAGGAATTTTTTATTTTTTTTAATATCTAACAGATATTTCATTAATTATCAAGCAGTCAGGTATAATTATATAGGATCACAAAGAGTGATCCGCATAGGGCTAAAAGCTAAAATTGTGTTATAAACCAAAAGACAAAAAGATTAAAAAGATCAACGAAAGCTGACAATCTCACTCCAACAGATTCACCTCCTTTGTCTGAGGCCCCGAAAAAAGAACTTCCTCATCACCCCTCTCTGGCAAGTCTATCTGCAACCTCGTTTGCCAACCTAAGAATATGATTAAAGTGTAGTTCTATGCCATTTACCAAAAACCTGTCAAGACGGACCAAGTAGACGAATATCCAAGGGCACCTCAATTCATGTCTCATTCAAGCAATAACCGATGATGAGTCTCCCTCCACTTCTATAGCCCTAAAACCCTGGTCTTTAACCTCCTTCATACCAGTCACCAATGCATGTATCTCTGTTTCTTGTCGAGTCTCCCTCACCAATGGGACCCAAATATAGATGAATAATATGACCATGCTGATTTCTGAATACACCTCCAATCCCAGATGGTCCTGGGTTTCCAAGAGATGATCCATCAAAATTTAATTTGATAAACTCGTCCCTTGGAGGCTGCCAGCTACCTCTAATCTGGGGTCTCCATAGACCCAGGGGAAAGTTTGCTGAAATATCGGGACATATTTTCATTTTGGTGGAATATTTCACCAGATAGAGAGAAGTTGAAGAAAAAATAGGAAAAAAAACTTGGATTTTTCAATGAAACTTCAAGGATCACTAAAACATACATAAACACAAACAAATAACTTAAAATATAACAATACACAACTACACATTGTGATGAACAAACATTCAAGGATCTAAGTAACATACGTACTGTCAGCTTGTAAATATGAATTGCTATATGCAATGTGACCTATGAGCCACATAAGAGTCAAAATATATCTAAATGTCAGAAACAACTAAAAATGCAACATCCAAATACATGATCAAATGTATGACAACAAGTATCACATCCACAGAGTGTTCACCCGGCTCAAATAGATGCATCAACATGCATTTTCAACCCAATGGAACTAGAGCGATGCAAAAAATACAACTGAAAACAAAATATATAAAGATGTTAGATATACCTCACAAATCCCCAAAATCTACGCTTCAACCTTCAATATATCAGGTATTTTTGTCAGATCTTAGTAATGGAGTCTTTCGATTTGATTTTGTAACTTACATCTTAAAGATGCAAAAACAAACTTGATTTTTGGTCAACTTGTTGAGAAAAGGAGGTTTCAGTGAAAATGGGGGATATTTCGATCAAAATATCCCCCATGTTGACTGCACCAACCTGTTTTAGTGAAGAAAAAATTCAAAATATCGCCAATATCGATTATATATCGATAAATTAGTGACTTAAATTTCAGTAAAATGAGGAAATTCCACTACAGTATCTCCAGGGATATAAAGAAAATTAGGGAACTTTCGCCAAAATTTAATACACTGCCCGCTTGAGATCTATTGCTAAAATCTTACGATTTATCGTATAAATCTTATAATGATTCGAATTAAGCATAGATCAATTCAAATCATTGAATAAATTGACTTGTGTTTGACTATTACGGTTTATGCATTAAATCTTACAATTTACAACTTAGTTGTACAATTCGACTCAGCAACATTAAAAAATGTCAGTTTCTCTTTTTATTGAAATAATTCATTTTTTTCATTAATTTGATCCGTCTTTATATATAATATAGTACTCTAAACAATTAAATATATCTAAAGAACCACATTTTACTTATTTTAACAACAAAAAATCCTTTTCCTAAGATAAATCATAAAACCTAAACCCCAAACCCTACTTCCACTAAAATTACTATGAATCTTACAATTTATGATTCAAAATTTTACTCGATTCTAAGTGGTCCCTAATGATTTTTGATTCGATTCAAGGTTTCAAAACATTGTGCTCGAGTCAAGGCCAATGTTTCATGATTGCTAACTCTCTTGGGGTTCGTCAGCTTCACTGAAGGTGATTTTCGATGGACAGTGTGCTGCTTTAGAAAAGATAGGCACAATGGGTCATCTCATATTAAGAAATTGGACGTTGCTTAGCAGATGTTTACTTTGCACGGAAGCATTGAGTCAGCTGATCATCTTCTCGTCCATGATAGAGTCTTTCTTAGGTGTGGGACTACTTTGGAGAGATTTGATTTGATAGAGTTATGCCATCTTTTCTTGAGAGGGTGCTTTGCAGTAGGCAGGTTAAGTATAAAAACTGGAGATTATAGGCTATGGAGACTAAATCCAGTTTTCATTTCTTAAGCTTTTTGGAAAGAAAGAAGTTGCAGAAATCTTGAAGATAAGGAAGACAGCACTCTAAGCTATAACCACGATGATTTTGCCATTATTTTGTTGGGCAATTTTAAGCGAAGTATTTCAGGGTGTAAACTGGAATTATTTGCTTTCTTAGTTGTCATATACCTTGGCCTTTTCTAGCTGTTTTTGTCTCACTAGTCTCTACCTAGATTTGTACTCTTGATATACAATGGGGTTTGCCCTTTTCTATTTCTATTTTAGTATGATTACATTCTATTTAGTGATCAAAAAGAAAACTCCTAAAAATGAAAACTCAGTGAAACTCTAAATCCAAAACAAATAAAAAGAGTAGACTTTTGCTTATATAACAAAAAAAAAAAAGCATAAATCGTATATAATATTCATATTTTTCCATAAAACTATCATACACAACTGTACTAGTCCATGGAAATATCAAGTGCTAATAAGACTTGGCCTAAAAAATGCTGGCAGCACGTTCCAGAAGTGCATGCTGGACAATTGTTTGGATTGGGATTTTTAGTATAACACTATTATCATATATTTGTTACTATACTGCCTAAAATAATGGATTAAATTATGATATAATCACTATAAACAAGTCAAACTTTGAAAGAACAAGAATTTCAACAAACCTGTGGAAGTTGTATTGAACAATCCTGCCTGGATGACCTTGGCATCTATGCCCATCTTCTGTTTCGCACGTTCTAAGATTACCTCTTCAATTGATCCGACACTAACCAGTACAAAAACTCTTACTTCCTTCTTTTGCCCTATACGATGGGCCCGATCTTCTGCCTGTTGATCCATTTGAGGATTCCAATCACTGTCAAAGATTATCACAGTATCTGCAGTTTGTAAATTTAAACCGAGACCTCCAGCACGGGTACTCAAAAGAAACATGAAAATAGGGGAATCTGGTGCATTGAATTGCTTTAGGAGAGTTCCCCTGTCTTCTGTCTTCGTAGAGCCATCCAGCCTAAGATACTTAAAATCATGCAGTTGCAGATAAATCTCAAGAATGTCTATCAGACGGGTCATTTGTGAAAAAAGCAAAACCCTATGTCCTGTTCGATGGAGTTTCGGTAGTAAGCGATCAAGCAGCTCGAATTTTCCTGATGCTCTGATTATTTCTTCCTTGCGCCACATATTATACTCTCCCACAAACAGATATGGATGGTTACAACATTTTCTCAGTTGCATTGACAAGTTCTGTAGACTCTTGGACTTCCCAGATCCTGCAAATTCTTGCTTTATTAGTAAACAGACTGTAAAGAGAGAGGGAGCGAGAGAGAGAGAGAGAGAGTTCTGTAGACTACTGGACTTCCCAGATCCTACAAATTCTTCCTTTATTAGTAAACAGACAGGAGAGAGAGAGAGAGAGAGAGAGAGAGAGAGATGGAAAATAAACTAATTTATTAGTTTAAATGAGAAAAGAGAGTTGGCAATATAGAAGGCTGATGCAAATAAAGAAGTTGGAACTTTTAACCTTGTATATTTTTCAATTTAAGAGTGATGTTTCTCTTGATCCAACAAACATTAAAAAAAATGAAAGAATTATTATTCTTGATATAATGGAAAAATATGCATGCACAACAACATAAAATCTGTCAGTCAAAATATAATTAGTTAAATGATAGAGGCAAGATGAAAACACTTATTACAATATAGAAGGCTGATGCAAATAAAAAAGTTGGAACTTTTAACCTTGTACATTTTTCAGTTTAAGAGTGATGCTTCTCTTGATCCAACAAGCATAAAAAAAATGGAAAAAATATGCATGCACAGTAATATAAAATCTGTCAGTAGAACTTCACAAATTCTCTTATTTTTTTTCCCTTTCATGAGTAGAATAAAAGACAACAGAGCCCCATGTATAAATGATTAGAAGGAAAGAAGTTTGAGTGTAAAGAATTTGCATGCCGGTTACGGATTCAGAGATTTTGAGTACTAAGGTCAAGGTCAGTACTTGACCTTGAAGTCTTGTCTTGGGACAATATGATATAAGATATTTTAATCTGACCCATAACCTTCATTCTCTAGAAGTACAGGCAACAGCAATGGCTGGTAGCAAGAAATGTTAGCATACCGGTATCAAGTCCGACTCTCCCCAAGCTTGTGACTTGCTGATAATATGCTTTCTGCCATGATGACAGATCACATTTTAGTATGACTTGTGTTTTCCCAGGAAGGAACTTCTCTACCTCATCTTTCTTCCTCCTCAGTATGAAAGGCCTTATAACCTGAGGCATCACATGAGATTAAAAATGGAAGGAATTCATGAAAAAAAAAAAAGAGGATATACAGCTGGAGTAGTTGTCAACACCCACATGATGCAAACGGCGGATGATTAATAGCTCTTCTTCATCTGTAATGGTGACTTCACATCGATCTGCAAAGGGTGCATTAAACCACTCCTCGAAATTCTGAACTGAATTAAAAATGTTTGGAAGGAGAAAATTAAGCAGAGCCCACAACTCCTGAAGACTATTTTGTATTGGAGTACCAGTTAACAGAAGTCTACGTCTAATGCGATAACTGCAATTAAGGAGACAGTTAGAGATGCACCTCATTTCTTATGTAAAAATATAACAAAAATATCTAATAAAGAAGAATGAGGAAATAAAATAAAAATAAAAATAAAAAAGTAAATAGAGAGCAAAAAGATATAATATGTCACAGGAGATGCTATATTGTGTAGGCTACATTAAGAAAATGATGCATTTATCTAACTTCTGAGAACGAATCGAGATGGACTTGAATAATCCAATAGTAGACTTAATTGCTACAATCCTCAATGAAAATAAACAAATATGAAGCTCAAGTGCTTTTTTAAAGTGGAAGTGGAACATTATGTACAAATCTATGAAATAGGAAAGAACACCCATAAGTAAACATGTTCTAGTTTAAAATTACTTTGCAATTCAGTTTGTACTTACCCATGAATAAATAGAAACAATACTCAATAGATACAGCAATTTATGTGTAAGCATTATAAAAAAATAATGATTTATATCCATCAATAACAATATGAAAACAAGAACACAATCTGTCTAAACTCAATGCAATTATCTGTCCAGAGTCCAGACTTGATTCAGGAGACACACCCAAGAAAGATATCAGATCACTGTCCAATTACTTTGAGGTCATTTTCTCATATAGTAAAGCATGTAACCTTTAAATTTAAGAATGTGACTTGAAGATTGTAGGTGGGTTTTTGGTGAACAAAATCCACGTATGCCGAAGATGGTTGCGTGTCCTCCCACGTGTCTCTGGGCCGGGGTGGCTAGATCTGACTCTAGCTTAAACCGCTATGATATGACCAAGGTTTTAAGTTTCGATTTCGCCCGAAATTTCGCCCAGGGGGAAATGGCGAAATCTGGGAAATACCACCATTTCCCCAAGGGGGGAAATGGTGATATTTCGGCGGCATGCCGCCGAAATTTAAAACGATGGATATGACCATTCGCAAGTCGTTTGTTCGAACCGAGTAGAGGGGAGCGAGTCGAAAAGACATGGAAGGTAAGCTGCTACAACCCGACAACAAGGGATGATCAAGTCTGAACCGGTACCACCTTAAGCGTTACCTCTCACTAGTCTTCCCAACTCACTATATCTCTCTCTCTCACTATTCTCGAAATGGGGATTGTGTGACAACTTGGGTTGTAAGGTGGGGCTTCTTCCCACAACTTACCTTGGTATTCCTTTGGGTGCTACTTACAAGAACAAATCAGTTTGGGATCCTATAATGGAGCATATGGAAAAGAAATTAGTAACTTGGAAGGGTAGTTATCTTCCAAAGGGGGGCAGGGTTACTAGAAGTATATTGGAAAATCTCCCAACATATTAAATTTCCATCCTAACCAATAGGATTGAACAGCTTTAAAGGAACTTCTTGCGGAGTGTTTTGGAAGGGAGCATAAGTACCATTTTGTTAATTGGAACACTCTTGTGTGCAAAACACTTGATATGGTGGTTCAGGTCTAAGGTCTCTTGTGAATTTCAATAATCTCTTTTGGGGAAATGGCTTTAGAGATTTGGGGAGTAGATGGACAATTTGTAGAGAATTATAGCAACAAATATGGTAGTATGCCTGGAGATTTGAATTGGGGCCCTTGTAGAGGGTCATACGGAATAGGCTTGTGGAAAGTAACAAACTTGTTCACGAGGGGCATTAGTTATTCAGTTGGTTATGGTACAAGGATGTGATTTTGGGAGGAATCTATGGTGTGGAAATTTACCTCTAATGCTGTGGTGGCCAGGAATAAGGGATCATGGATTAGTGAATCCCTTGTTAGAAACGATCAGCAGATCACATGGAGTATTCCTCTTAGACATCCCTTTTTGATCGGGAATTGCACTTGGTGACAAGCCTTTTTTTTTTCGCATACTTCACTTTCAGAATTCAGATATTAGATGTGGCCATTGGATAGCAGTGAAAGTTTTTGGTCTGCTTGTTTTTTGATGAATCAAAGGTTCTTGGTTTGCTACTTCCAATCCCCACGCCAGGATGATGTTTCTTTTGTTTCTACTAAACTGATTTCGAAGTCATTTATTCCTTTAAAGGTATCCATTTTCATGTGGAAAGCAGCCCTTGATAAAATCCTTAATAGTGATCATTTGGAGAGTAGTGGTTGACCGATTCAAAATAGATGCATTATGTGCAAAGAGACTGCAAAATGATGCACATCTTTTTGTTCAATGCGAGGTCTTCATGGTGGCTCAATTTGAAGAGATTTGACATAAACTGGGTTCATCTTAGGAAATTTCGTAAGTTGTTCTCTTCGCGGGGTAGGAAAAGGAAAAAGAGTAGATAAGAAGCACTTTAGGCTATGCGTCCAGCCGCGATATCTTGGAGAATTTAGAGATAAAGAAATAGCAGAATTTTTTACTAAAAGGAGCATCATGCTCCAGAGTGTGACCTCTCTGCTTTCATTTGGGCATCATCTATTCTACCTGAGTTTGAGGATGTATCTTTTTTTCGTATTTGAGAATGATTCGAGGGGTTTAGGATACGCAAGTAACGCATAATGGGCCGGTCACGTTTTTGTTTTATATTTTTGTGTATAGAAGGCTTTATCCTATTTACTTGCCTCTCATTAATACAATACATTACCTTTGTGAATCAATAAATATAAGAATACAAGATGTTCATCTATTTAGCCAAAGAAAGCCAAGCAAACCAGATGAATAAGCCTGCATGAATACTGTACAAGAAGCAAGCCTCAGACTAATGTTGAAGAGTCTCCTTCCACCTCCAACAAAGTAAACCAACAAGACCTTGCCTCTCTCATTGCAACTACAGCACAAATCTCATTCCTGACAGATTTGCCCTCTCCAATATGCCCAGAGAAGCCATGACGAATATGCCTGGTATAGTTCCTCAAAATGCCATGGTTTCCCAAGGAATAACCATTGGAGATCCACATGTTCCTCTCTCTTTCTACAAAGCCCATATAATCACAGGGAATATGGATTTGTACATCAACTCATCCCTCCATCTCAACCTTACGAATCTCAACTCATCCACCAAGGCACAAATATTCACCAGCATCACCTAACACATGCCAATCTGCTGAAAGAAGAAGATCAATATAGCAATCACAAAATGCAAAACTAGATGATTCATTGACACCTTTCGCATATACACATCATACACGCCTGAAGAGCAAAGCTAAAAAATTCCTTCCCTTCTCAGACAGGTCATATGTTTTGATCTTGTAAGGAACTGAAGTCCAAAAGAAGGCCCTAATCCTAAGAGGTACACAAAAACTCCCCTAGTGTCTGAAATCCAAACTCTGGTATCAAGAGAGGGCTCATCAATGAATACCTCTTTAAAGAGCTTCAAAAGGTTTACCAGTTCATCCATATTCGCTGGTTTGGGATCCCATCTAAAGGCAGGTCCTAATCCAAATAATCAAAGAACCATAGAAGAACATCTTCTACTCTAAAATCCTTGCAAGAAAAAGGTTAAATAACCAGGGGAACAAGAAGACAAGGCAAGCCAGCCCACCAAAGTCAGACTAGAAACGAATTCCAGAGACACCTCCTAGACTTAACCAAAGACAGGGATAAAATGATGGGGCACCTGCAGAAATGAATTCCACAGGCTGGCATTGAACACCCTTGCTCGAGTGTCTATGTCTAAACTATTATTGTGAATGCCATACTTGCTAGAGATGACCTTAAACCATTGGCTGCCTCTTTATTTATTGAATCTCCAAATCTATTTTTCCAATAAAGCAGAGTTTCAAGCCAATATGTTGCCCAAGTTATCTCTCCTTACGCCTGTCTCTGAATGTTTTCTATTCTATTAACCACTTTGACCAAACAGAGCCAGGAAGTAAAGTGGAACACTAGACAAGGAAGCTGTGATGAGGCTAATCTTCTTGACAATGGAAGATCAAAAACACAGATTTCGAGGACTTTTACCCAAAGGAAGCTCTATGTATCATATAGGCCATGCTCCTACTCCATACTCCAGCATCCTCAAACAAAACTAGAGCATCTCTAAACTCACATGGATCCCTATGACACTATTTTTCTAAATTCACCCTCAGACCAGAAACCATCTCAAAGCACCCAAGGATAAGCTGGTCCAAAAAACCTGATTTACATAAGCTTCCCAAAATAGAATCTTTGCATTGACAAATTGGAGATGCGAGATGGACAAACTCTCACTACCCACATTGAATCCCCTAAGCAAGTGCATATTATACACAATAAAAATTACGTTGTATATAACTCGGAAATCCTACTACATTACAATGTCTACTAATTATAATGGCATCCAACCATGAGGCCTTTATTGCCCACTTTCAAGTTACTAACTTGTATTGGAACGAAACCAAGTAGCAATATGAAACAAGCTTTTGCCAAGTTTAGTGCCAAAATGAAAGCACTGACATCATCTGGAGGCTCGTGCAGGATTTCTAAAACTGTGTTTGACGATTAGAATTTCTAAAAGTTTAGGGAGGAAAAACTCATTTGTGATAGCTTTTCGATGGCTAACACAATGATACAATATGCCCCGTCTTTGGGTGTTTATCCATTCAGTCAAACTCAACTAAGGCAATGAAGAAATCACCTTTCGAGGGTAATTCTTTATTCTGGTTTTTACTAGTTAGACATAATTAAGACACGGTTTGTTTGCTGTACAATCTATAGCAGAAAGAATAACTGTAAGACATACTATTTTTTTTATCAGTAAAAGTGTGATATATATATTAAAAAATAAACTGTACAAATATACAATTCAGAGGGTAAAGAATACCCCAAAAGCTAACAAACTCAAACATCCCAAAAAAGACCCCACTTGCCATTAAATTCTTCAAATTTCATCTCCTCAAATTCCTTATAAGTAGGGGCCCAAAAAAAGATAAGGGACAAGGCCGAATCAGCAACCTTCTTAGCCGGCGCCTCCTTACCTTCAAAAATCCTTTTGTTCCTCTCATTCCATATTGACCAAAGAATGGCAGCCGGGCATAAGTTCCAAAGGATGACACTCCTCTTCCTACCCACCAACCTCCTCTTCCAACACCAACCAACAAGAGCCTCCTTCAAATTCCTCTGCATAACCCAAATCAGATTAAACCTAAGAAGGAAGTCATCCCACACCCGCCTAGAGAACTCACAGTGAAGAAAAATATGAGACAAGTACTCCTCCTTCAAGCATAAACAACATCTAGAAGTCAAATGCCATCCTCTGCTCTTTAAATTATCTAGTGTGAGAATTTTATCTTCCACAGCAGTCCACAAGAAAAAAGACACCTTAGATGGCACCCCAGAGTACCAAATCAGCTTCCATGGACCCTCCCAAACCACGTCAACTAACGATTTATACATAGAATGCACTGCGTACAAACCATCATCAGACCAAAGCCAGAATCTCTTATCGTCTTCGCCACTAAGATTGACAGTATTAATACAACCCAATAAACTGAACACCTCCTCAATCTCCCAATCAAAAACATTCCTCCTAAAATTCAGATCCCATCTCCACCCTTCTCCTTCAACAAATAGATAGTCAACCACCCAAGCGTTAGAGTTAGAAGCTAATTCTGCCGCAACGGGAAATTTGACAGCAAGGGTTTCTTCAACGCACCATAAATCTGTCCAAAATTTTATCCTATCACCAACACCCACCTTGAACCTGACCCCTCTGTTGAACGCAGCCATATTGTTGCATATCGCCTTCCAAAAACCAGTCCCATAGGAAAATCTGCTAACTCTAGTTCTTCATCCCCCTTCCTCTGAACCATATTTACTACTAATCACAGTCCTCCAAAGACTACCTTCCTCCGAACCGTACCTCCAAAGCCATTTCGACAAAAGGGCGACATTGAATTTAGTAATACTTCTCAGACCCAAACCCCCTTCCTCCTTCCCCAAAAAAACTTGCGAAATGAGATGATACTTATGTCCTATCTCATTACCTCTCCACAGAAAATCTCTATGAATCTTCTTAAGTCGCTTCGCCATAGAGGTTGGAATCTTCAGCAAAGACATAAAATAAGTAGGAAGACTAGAAAGAGAGCATTTAATCAAAATCAATCTCCCACCTCTCGATAAATATTTAGTCTTCCACGCCGCCAACTTCTTCTCCGATCTCTCTACCACTTTGTTCCAAACCCCTACTGATTTGTACGAAGTGCCCAAAGGAGAACCCAGATAAGTAGAAGGAAGAGAACCCACCTCACAACCCAACCACCCTACTAACAGATTCAGATTGGTCACCTCCCCAACCCGTATCAATTTAGACTTGAGCAGATTGATATGAAGGCCAGAAACTACCTCAAAGCACAGAAATACGCATCTTAGTGACCTCAAATCCATCTGACTGGCCCTGCAAAAAATTAAAGTATCATCGGCAAATTGTAGGTGAGTGATGTTTGGAGCAGCACCAGACACTCGAACTCCACTGATGAGACCCAACTCCTCCGTACGACTATCAATCTACCAAGACTCTCCACCACTAAAAGAAATAGGAAGGGGGAAAGGGGATCGCCCTATCTTATCCCTCTAGAACTATTAAAGAAACCCACTGACGAGCCATTAACCAGAACAGAAAAAACAGGGGTAGAAATGCAATACTTGATCCATGAGATCCACCTAAAACCAAAACCCATTCTTTCCAAGCTGTAAAGCAGAAAATTCCAGTTCACATGATCATACGCCTTCTCTAAGTCCACTTTGCAAATCAGAGCCTTTTCCTTGTTCTTCAAGACGGAATCGATACACTCATTAGCGATCAGCACTCCATCCAAAACTTGTCTCCCCCTCACAAAGGCACTCTGAGTGGTGCTAATGAGTCCCGCAACCACCTTCTTAAATCTGTTGGACAGAACTTTAGCTAAAATTTTATACAAGCTCCCAACAAGACTGATCGGACGGAAATCTCTGATATCCAAAGCACCATCCTTCTTTGGAATTAGGGCAATAAAAGTAGAATTCACATTCCTGACCACACTACCATTAGCAAAAAACTCAGCAAAAACCACCATCACTTCCCCCTTAATAATATTCCAGCAGCTCTTATAAAAAGCTAAAGAAAATCCGTCCGGGCCTGGAGCTTTATCCCCCTTCAACTCCTTAACTGCGCTCCAAACCTCCTCCTCGGAAAATTCTTTTTCCAGCTCTACTGCCTCACCTCTAGACAAGCAGTCCAACATCAACCCATCCAATTTAGGTCTGTAGCCCATAGTTTAAAGACTCGGTTTCGGATCGGGGATCGTCCCGGTCCGATCCCGAGTTGGATTGCCGATCCAACTTTGGATCGGACGATCTGACCGATCTCAAGAAAAAAAAACAATTTTA
>JAUPMG010000011.1:7998559-8010810 GCA_031762675.1 Pachysandra terminalis
TCAGAGGACTTTTAAACATCAGGAAAAGGATATTGATAAGCTGATTGAAGACACATTACAATTGCTATTCTTTTGGGCTTCTAAATTTTCAGAATTTGGGGGGGTTAGTTTTTTGGAGTTTGACTGTAAATGGGGGCTGAGGTGGGACACTTTGAACTAATTTTTTTTCTCTCTGGGTGGGTTGTACATACATAATCATACTTTCTGTACAGTTTTTTAACCTTATTGTTTTTTTTAATAGAAATTTTTATTACCGATCAAAAAAAAAATAACAGACTGAAAATACCAAGTAGGTATCTCCAAACCCAGCCACAAGTCCTCATAAGCAAATATGAAATCAACCTTCTCCTCTCCTCCCCCCTCAATTGAGGTTCCGAATACAATGACTCCCTTATCACTTCTTCTCTTGCCAACCTATCAGCCACATCATTTGCATCCCCAGGAATGAGCCTATAGCTGATAACCATATCCCTCCCCAAAAATAGTGCCATTCGAACTAAATGTAGGAACCTTCAAGGACATCTCAAATCCGATACCAACCATGAGATGACAGATGAAGAATCCCCCTCCACTACCGACAGACCTAGGCCCCACGCCTTCGCCTCCCTCAACCAAATCACCAAAGCAAACAATCTCTGCACGAGTAGTCTCCCCCCCCGATAGGACCCGAGAAAATGTGGATAATCCTCCCATTGTGATCCCTAAAAACACCTCCTATTCCAGGAGGACCAGCACTACCCTGGGAGGACTCATCAAAATTCATTTTCATAATTCCCTCTCCTGATGGAGACCAAATAGCTTTAACATGAGCATTCCACGGCGAAGAATGGCAAATTGTATCACACTTCCTCATAATATCCTCCACAAAAACACCCCTAAACTCCGGGAGTACAACCATCCATGAGACCACATAGAGTGTGCATGACTCAATCAAATTCGGAACCCTATTTCCCTTGTCTTCAAATGCTCTCCTATTCCTTTCTCCCCAAATAGTCCATAGAGTCGACTGAAAAACTGCAGCATAAATCAATTTACCTCTTTTCCCTGCTCCAGGGAACCTCCTCCAATGATCCAAGAGCATGCATACTTTCTGTGGCAAGACCCAAGATACATCCAGCTTATTAAGAAAATTAGCCCAAAATCTCTGTGCCACCTCACAGTGAAGAAAGAGGTGATCCACCGACTCACCGTCTTTCCTACACAAGACGCAAATATTAGGAGAGAGAGCACAGTTTCTCCATGTCCTTTGGATATTGTCACAAGTGTTAATTTTGTACAGCATGGTTGTCCAGACGAACACTCGGAAACAGAGCCTTACCATGAGAAGAGCGAATGATGATTGAATGCTTTTGTGTGTGTGTGTGTGTGCGTGTGTTGGGATGCAGGGGAGGGGGTCCGAATGTGTGCGTATGCGTGTAGCACGCCTACATGTATATATTATGAAGTATTTATTTATCAATAAAGGATAAAAATAGTATAAGTCAAATTTTATGTCACTATGTGTCAGATATGCCTTGAATGCAACATTTCTAAAACATCGTGCCCCTGTTACATAGTTTGCATGCGAGGTTGGGTTTCTTCCACAATTTTTTTCACAGGTTAAGGTAAGACAATTGGTTATCTTCAAGATGGTTAATTTTCGATTTTTGTGTTGTTTCAAATAATATGTTTCGATTCTCCTTATTGAATAAAAACTTAGAATGCAATATTCTCCACAAAGAAAAGAAAAGAAAAGAAAACTTTCAATGCATCACAATTTTAAAAGCAAATATGATGACATTGTATGGCTAACCAAAATGAGGCATTTCCCAATCCCAAGCCTCACACGCGGGACTCTCTCTCTCTCTCTCTCTCTCTCTCTCTCTCTCTCTCTCTCTCTCTCTCTCTCTCTCTATATATATATATATATATATATATACCCCAGCATAAAGTGATAAACCTAAAAAATATTCTTCTGAAGCTTGATGCAATACAAGTTAAAGGATTATAACACTCACGACGAAAAGAGGAGAATCAAAACCAAAATTATGGAAGTAAATACGCATCTAAAGAGATTGCATGTGTAGATATAATCTACGTACAGTTTCAAACAAAAGTAGTACGGGAAATTAAGGTAGCATGTAGTAGTAAATGTTTCCACACAATCAAAGGGAATAAAATAAGCAAGTCCTTTAAATTGCATGTATAGCATACCCTGTCACAAGAGTCCGTGCAAGAGCACACTCATGATTCTTTAATCGGTGCCCTTCATCAACAATCATGTAGTACCAATGAATTTTCTTCAAAAAAGCTTTATCTCGCATAATAAGATCATAGTGCGTGATCATTACATTGAATTTCCCCTCTCCTGCGTATTCTTCCCTCATAGTCTTTCTTTCATCGAGGCGTCCATCATATAGAATGGCCACAATACTGGATCAAAAAGACCCTTAAGAAAGTGAATTGGAAGCACAATAGTTATTAAAATGTTACAGACAGGAGGAAAAAAGAAATCTAAACGGATTTGAAAGACACCTCATGCATACCTAGGAGCCCAGGTCGAGAATTCATGAACCCAATTTGGTAGAACAGCCTTTGGAGCCACAATCAAGTGAGGCCCAGCTACACCTTTCTTCTCAATGAGATATGCAATCAATGATATGGTTTGTATTGTTTTCCCTAACCCCATCTCATCAGCTAAAATTCCATTTAGATTATTGTTGAATAAAGAAAGCATCCACTGAAGTCCTTCCAACTGGTAAGGTCTTAACTCTCCCCCTTGAAGCATAGATGGCTGCTCTGTTACCTGTAGAGTTCAAAAATTAGTAAGACCTCTGCTTAAAGTGACCAAAATATGTCTTGATATAAAGAGCCTAAGAAGATTTAGACATAATTTTTCAATATATAAATGACCAATAATATTCTGATTTTCAGATACTTGCTCTCTCGTAATTTTTACAAGCTTTTAGAAAATCAAAACGAATCTTAGGGATTAAGGTTTGAATCCTGATTTGAACAAATTTACTATCTTATAATTTGACTTGTACTTAACAACTATGCTAGAAGCAAATCAAGGCCATGAAAGTACTATGCTTTTGTTTAATCCTAGCAAGTAGAGCAGGCTTCATCAGTCTACCATTTTCCCTTATTCTTTTCCAATGCCCTTCCTCGTATATGAACATAGCATGGCTGGAGGTTCAAACCAACAAGCTAACAAGATCTTCTTCATTGAAGTACAAATTGCTGGTTCGTCAACATAATTTCCAGACGCACCATCAGACCTTTCACTTGGAGAAAATCAAGTCTTTGTAGGTCTGGGATCCAGGTGGAGAAAAAAGAAAGAAAATTGGTGTCTCACAAAAGGAATGACATATCTGAGAGAGGCAAGATTACCCGTATCAAATCCATCTCTTCATATCTTCCAATTTATATCCCCATCTTTTTCTCCCAATTGAAAGAGATTCCCTATTGGATGAACGGGGTAACAAAAGAGTTCCACAAACCAATTGGGGAGGGAGATTCGATGCAAGAACATGACACAAGAAATTTTAAAACTTAACTTTCTTAGCAAGTGGCTATGGTAATATCCACATGACCCTAACAGTTTCTGCTACTTACATTAACATAAAGTAATCGATGGTTCAAAGTCGCATATAAAGTCAACCTCTGCCAATGTTTTCAAAATTAACTAATAGCTGAGTCTTAAAAATGCATATAATGTTATGCCTCGAGACTCACCTCAAGGCGAGGCCCGAGAAGAACACCTTGAGGCTTAAGCCTAAGAGGCTCACCCCACGAAGCACATCTTAGGCTTATCCCATGACGCTCATCATAGGCTTATCCCATGATGCACACGCCTTAATGTATGAGACTTGTATGAGGGGTAGGATTGAGGTCCTATTAAGTAAAATTAGGATTATTTTCATAAAAATGGAGACATTACATTTATGTTTTAAGTTAATACTTCATAACTAAGTTGAATGTGCTAAGGGTTCCTAAACAATTTTTAGGCTCTTTTTCATATTAGATAGTCTCTAGTAGACAATAAATAGATTTGAAGACTAATTTACTACATCTTTCCATGACTCCTTCCATTTTATTTATGGATTTATTTACTCAACATAAATGCATGCTTGTGAGGTTTAGATCTCACGCTTTAATAACTAAAATGCCTCGTTTCACGCTGTTTAAAAACATTGATCCCACTAATAGCCTTCTCCCATATTCTCTTCCTCCATGTACATAACTACATATAACAACAGCCTGGAGAATAGAACCAAGGTTTGAGAAGACTTGCGCAACAATGGTTCTACGTTTTAACGGAAATTCCACGTTTTGTCCACTCTCTTTCTGAAAATGCTTTCATATCTGAGATAGTTAATTTTTTCTGATGGTGTTCTTTTGATTAACAATTTACAAGAACAAATTGGGGAGCAAAGTAGAAAACCTGACTGTCTATCTTGACATTCTGAAACCTGTTTTATATCCATTGAGCTTTAATTCAAAAATCTGGCTTACTAATCCCAATAGAGCCTTCAAATCTTTCTTTAGAATTTTTACTTATGAATCCTCCTCCTAGGGAGACTCCTATGAAAGACCATTTAAAGTTCAATCCCTGCAACCAAGGTAGATGCTTTCTTCTAGATAGCTAGTCGAAGCAAGGGTAACACATGAATTGGTCCAAAGGAACAGAATTTTTTTCCCAATTACATATGCTTAAATGTAACCAAGAACAGGAGTAAGCTACCATCATTTCATTTGTGGCATGTTTGGAACCCTGAACAGACTGCCAGTGGAAATCAACTATACTCGTCTGCAAAAACTTCTTTAGTTTCATGAGTGCTTGCAGGATGCTTGCAGCCTTGTAGCGTTTTCCCATTGGATATAAAGGATTTACTCATGCAATCACAATAAGGATTATAGGTTTCAAGGCAAAGTCCTCTGCAAATAGGCAATCTGGTTATTCTTTGGTGCTGTGTAGATATCTATACTTACAATTAGGTGAAGACCAAGAGTTTGGATCTTTCAAATTATGGCATGACTAAGCTAAACTTGATGACGCTCCTTGGGTAACTTAGGGATCTTTATTGGCAAAGCATTCAGCATTATCAGTTTTAGTAAACATGGCATGTTGTAGAAGTTTCATTCAAGTAAAGCTGAGGGTAGAAATATTCAATTTTGGCTAAGGTTCTTCCAGTGGCTGATTTCTCCAGTGCAGTGTTATTAAAGGCGCTAGCCTAGGCGTCTAGGAGGTTTTCTAAGGGTTCAGGAAAGAGTTGCCTAGGCTGAGTGTGCCTAGACGAACGCCTAGCCACTTGGGCAACAAGGCAACCACCTAGTCGCCCATTGTGCAATGTGGATTTTTATATTTTAATTAGATTAAGTTTCAATTAGTATTTGATTTATTTTAATTAATATTATCAATGAAACTTATTGATGTTAATATATCATATCTTTTATGCAGGTTAACTTAAAGCTTTATTAATTTTAACTTTTAAACATCCTTGTCTCTAGAGTCTACTCTAACCCTAATAAAATATCCAAGCCTTATTGATTTGATTTTTTATGATTCTTTAACCTGATTTTTTTATTGGATTTTATTTCATTCAAACCCTAGTAAATTTATTATATGACTGCTCATTGCGTTAGGCTATATTGGTAGAAATCATGTTATGTTAATTGCCATTCCAATTTACTGGCATGTTCTGTTTTTATAAATTCTATATATGTCATTTATTTACTACAATCTCCTTTTTTTAAAAACAAAATGTCACTTAGGCAAGCGCCTAGGCGATAGGCAGGTCTATTGCCTAGCCTCGCCTAGGTGATTTGATTAAAGGGGCTCTATCAATGCTCTCAAATGGACTTCACATATATCCACAGGGTCTTGGAAATAATCACAGTTGATTACAGGAATTCAAGCCTTTTCAAATAGCTTCTTTCCTTGGTTGCTCAGATCGGTCAATGGCACCCTGCCTACTTAGATATAAATCACATAGAAAACTAACACAAAAGTATGATAAACTTTGCTGCATAAAAGTATATATAGAGGTAGAAATTAAGGCTTTGTTCCCTACCTTTTCTTGAATTGAGTGAATGACAGAATTATACTGCCGCTGGCCTTCAAGTAGATCACCGGTTTTACCCCGCTGATTAGAATCTAAATCAATCACGTCCGTGTCTTCTTCAGGAATCAAATCACCAGAGTTTTCATTCTTGGAAATAGACAATTGGGAAATATCAGCTTCTGAGCCTCTTAAAGCTTCGATGCCATCTGAATGTTCTGCATCCTTTTGCCTTTGAACAGCAGCCCCCAAACGAACAAGAAGATCATTGGTTTTTCCAAGAAGCATTGTTAACCTTTCATTCTTGCTCTCCTCAACCATCTTCATGTATGCTTCTTGATCATCAGCTTTCAGTGCTTGGAGCCTCAATTTCTCGGCCCGTGTTGCACGCTGCCTCTGCCTTGCATGCCATGCCTGTTAAGATGTCAAACAACCAATTTTGAACCTTAAATTATAGGATTTCATAACTAAATCACACACCACATTTTTCCTTCTCTTTATAAGAAACAAATTGCTTTGCATTGGTATAAAACTTGTCAAAAAATTCTACACAAGGAAAGATTTGCTTTCATAAGAACATAGAATACAAAAGAGATAGGAAATATCTTCAGGAAGGTCGATCCAGCAGCATAGTTTAGATAGAATGTGTTGCTTATACATGGCAGAAAATGTTAATGTTACATAACAGTTCATATGGAAAAGTTTCAGCCCAATAAAGCTCCGCCATGTCACCCTTTCATAATAGAGAGAATGGGTCATCCTGCAAATTGAATATGCTGTCCAGAAATTTCTTTACTGGATAAACAACCACATCAAGTTCATAAACAATAAAATGTCAGTCATACATTTTCTAGAGAAATAGTAATTTGACACTTCAACAACTCTACCGATTCTGTAATATTTTTACAGCTTATCCAAATAGTGTTGTGACAGAATTTTAAGGATAAAACATTAAATTTCTCTGATCTTCTATGATATTCAACAGAATTTAATCCTTTTACTTCACATGTACACATGAGTAAACATAGATAGTAAATTATTTAATATGAACATGAAGCATCTAGAAAGTGTAATTGACATGCCTGGACCCCATCATTCCTTTGTTTCTGCCGTTTCAGAGCAGCTTGCCCTTGTAATTGAAATTCACGAGCAGCATTAAGAATTTCTGCAAAAAATTTCCTTTTCCTGGTTTCCATGCGGTTCTTGTCCTCCTCCTCTAACTTTGACAGCCTCTGTAATATGGATGTTAACAACATCAACACTGTTCTCAATATTGCTTTGCATAGATGAAAAATAAAAATTAAAACTTTCTGAGCTGTGCGATCTTAAATCTGAGCTTTATAGACCTAATTATAAACTTCATAGCTACACCTTTTGATTGCTGGGACTCCCTAGTCAATGATTCCTTCTGGAGTTTCTGTATAACAGATTTAAATTAAAACACATGACCAAGTAGATATGTGCTCAGATGACCTCCTAGTTAGGAAGTATTTAATAGTGGGGAGAGAGGTCTACTCCATTCATCAGGGTTATGTATGTGCTATGCTGCCTAGGTACAATATTACAACCAATGAGATACCCCAGATTTAAGATTCTAGAGGAAACACAAGTAGTGCATATAATATTAAATGACCTCTGAATCTCGTTTCTTGCGCAGACGATCATCAGCTTCCATGGCGAAAACATCCACCACGCCATACATGGGACAACGCAATCTCATCATCCCCCAGTCAAACAACTGCTTGTCAGGAAATGCACACTTCTCGCGTAACCAGTATTCAGAACTCACATCAGAACGAACCTTGCTTTGCAACTCCGCTAGCTGCTAGAAAGAGAATCATTGTCCGTAAGGGTAGAAAAACATGTCATCTCTCCATTCCAGAACAAATACATAAAAATTCAAAAATAAAATTGACAGACATTAAGAATCGTCATAACAAAAGAGTGCTCCCGCCAAAAAATAAATAAATAAATAAAAACAAGAGAGAGAGAGAGAGAGAGAGTTCCGCACTGCAATGCATAAGCCATCCATGCTACAGCTAAACCATCAATTGATTGAAACAAACTTTCTGTTGCATTTTCAACTAATGGACATATAACAATGAAAAGGAAACAGAATATCTTTATCATTAAAGAGGAAACATAATATATTTATTTTTAGAAGTCACCATGATTTAAAGAGAGTGGAATATCTTTATCATTAAAGAGGAAACATAATATATTTATTTCTAGTGACCACCGAGATTTAAAGAACTTCCGCTCTCTTTTTTTCCTTTTTTAGAGAGATGAATCATACCTCAAATGGTAACAATAGTAATATGTATCCTGAAACATTGATTAAGTGACAAAACAAAATCTAAAGAATATCCATTTTATATTTAACCAAAAAAAGAAATCATTTTATGGTAAATATTAATTGCATGATCAAAACAATAAATATATCTTCACATGCAAGTGGACATGATCAACTGAATCCTAAAAGCACTTTTAGCTATAAGATTACCTTTAACCCATATAGCTCAAGCAAGCATTTCGTCTGCAGGTCCTCACCTCTACTTGAAGGCAATTCTGATTCAATATTATGCACAAGTCAGTTGCAAGAAAGAATGTCAATACAACAGACATAAATATTAAAAAGCTTAGTTTGAGTAAATACATCACCAATAATTCCCATTAACAGAATAAATTTATGAGCTTCAAAGTTAAAGTTAGCTTTTTAGATAACATCCAAAGAATAAAAATTAGCAGTCGATTTCGATGGGACTTCTGGCTGAGTGGAAAAGGTGAAGCGTTCAAGTATAACACTTGGAGAGGTGGGAGAAGCATTTAGGAGGTTAGGGCATCAGGCCGTTGGTCCCTTTGAGAAGGTACTCTTGGGGAAGTGCTTATGGAGATCTGGTGAGGAAAGGAAGAGTTCATACAGGAGCAATATATGCTCTAAGCCCAGATGCAGAAACAACGACTATGATAGCAACATGGTCTAAGGAAGTTATATGATAGGTCCATGGAAAGTGATTTCCAATATTTATGACTAATTGAATTTCCCAAAAGTATTCATTTAATGTAGGCAGAGAAGAGTCATGTTTTGGGAAAATGTTGCATGGGAGCTTACTCTCAAGGATCAATCAGTAAACTTTTTGGTATGGCTTCTAACAAGGATGCCTAATTCATGACCTGGTGAGAAGGGAGATTAGATGATCTCAAACATAATATTTTGTGAACTTCCCTTTGGTTGGGAGGTAGATTTAGCGCTATTGCTGGAAATTTCACACTGCTTGTCAGGGATTAATCCAGATGGGAGATGGTGGGTTGACTAGTATGTGTTCACTGTGTCAAATCCTTGTGACTGTGGTCAATCCTAGAGCAACATTAGCCCTACTAACCACATATGGAAGCGGGAAGCAATCAACATCATCCAAGGTAGCAGTTTTCATGTAGAAATCCTTTTTTTTTTTATTGGTATCATGTAGACAGCCTTTTGATGTTAGTAGATTGGGTTTCCCATGCTAATAAGTTTAACGGCATAAGTAGAGAGACTCCATGTTCAGATGGGACTCACATTTTGTTAAATACCTCTAGGTGGGTAATAATTATTGCAGTGGGAATTCTCTTCTCCCTTGTGTATATTCAAATAGATAAATTAAATGTTTTTTTGTCAGTAAATGTGTATATATATTAATAATAAATGAAAATATCAATATGGTACAATCCAGGTATGATTATAAATGCATTATCAATCCAAAAGTATATGAACTATATACCACCAAACAGCATTAGATACCCTACAGAAAGGTCTTCCAACTACAACCTTCCACCAAAATAACCTGTTCCTACTCGGACATATTCACCCAATCCTGCATAAAATTTGAATATGAAACACCCCTAAAGTCTGGATCGATGCACACCCAAGCAAATAGAAAGAAAACCACCCCAGATTTCAACTCCTGGATGTTATGTTCAACTCCATCAAAAATCATTCTATTTCTTTCCTTCCAAATTACCCAACAAATAGCCACAGGACCAAGGTTGTCAAATCGTAAATCGATTCGAAAATCATTAGGGGCCACATAAAATCGAATCGTTATTTTGGATCATAAATCGTAAGATTCATAGTAGTTTTAGTAAAAGTAAGGTTTGGGGTTTAGTTTTGGGGATTTCACTTAAGAAAAAGGTTTTTATTGTTTAAAATAAGTAAACAGTACTTCTCTATGTATATTTAATCACTTTAGAGTATTGTATTCTAAAGGTTGTCAAATCGTGAATCCAATCGAAAATCGTCAGGGGCCACTTAGAATCGAATCGTTATTTTCGATCGCAAATCGTAAGGTTCATAGTAGTTTTAGTAAAAGTAAGATTTGGGGTTAAGTTTTTGGGATTTTGCTTAGGAAAAAGGCTTTTATTGTTTAAAATAAGCAAACAACACTAATTTATGTATATTTAATTATTTTTAGAGTATTGTATTCTATATAAACAAGGATCAAACCAAAAAAGGGAAATTTTTCAGTATAAAAAGAACCTGACATTTTTTTAGTGTTGCATAGTTGAATCGTTTGAATCGTATGATTAAATCGTAAATCGTAAGATTCAATGTATATATCGTAAGATTCAAATATAAACCGATTTTTCACTGATTTGAATTGATCTAGGGTCAGATCAAATCGAATCGTAAGATTCATACAATAAATCATAAGATTTTAACAACAGAGACACATATTCTAGAGCAAAGCCTTCTTGCTTCTTCCTTTTTTCCATCTCCAACTTAATAGGAAAAAAAATAAATGAAATGTTTGCTTCATAACACCCCAAATGAAACACCCCTAAATGAACTTCCATCTCCAACTTAATGTAACTTCCTGCACAAAAAAAAAAAAAAAAAGAAAGAAAAAATCTTTCCTTCTGTGTATGAAACACCCCTAAATGAAATGTTTGTTTCATCATAACAAAAAAAAAAGGGAAAAAACAAGAGGGGCAGTAAAGATCGCGTACAATCAGAACAATGATCTTTCAAATAGTTCTTTCCAATTATCAGTAGAACCTAATAATAACCTTATGTGCAGTCAACTCTACAAATGCAGTTATCAAGAAATTAGATCTGCAATTTAATATTTGAGAATGTAAAGTGAACTATTAATCCAAAGAAAGACAATATGCTTTCAGTATCTTTCAAACAATAAAACAACAAGAAATAAGGTTCTTAAGAGAAGGTATTAACCTTCAAGCTCAGTTAAACGATGTTGAATGTGGCTCTGAAAACGACTTTTCAGTGACTCTCTCAATCCCAAACCCGACATGCAATGTAGCCGTTGCTTTACCAGTCCTTCCTCAAGCTCTGTCAACAAATCCCCTCCCTTAACAGGATCACTCTGCCCAATATATGTTTAAAGCAAAGGTAAAGTGTGAACAAAAAAGATCGGGAAAAAAATGAGAGAAAAACTATAAGAAATTATTAGTTCAACACTACAAACATGCTTCAATGTATCCATGCAAACAACAAGATTTTAATTCCCCCCTCTCTCTCTCTGTACTCTCTGTACTTTTCCTGATTTATAACTTTGATAAGTTTTCATCAAAACATTTCAGCATAGCAAAGCCACTTAAAAATCAATACATACTCATTTCTGCATTGAACCAATAATTTTGACATTCTTAACTTGAAACCTATGAAAACCTTGACACTTAACCTCAAAATTATTGATAAGTCATAATCTAGAATCGCAAACAAGCTCCTTTTCAGATCTTAGATTGAAAATCCCATAATTTTTTTTTCTGAAATTCAATCAAAAGGAAATAAAATCCTATTTCAAAGGTATGCTAAATTAATTCTAATTATTTCCATTTTTATGCCAAATTTTAGCTGAAAAAGATGAGGAAAAACGTAACACAATATCAAGATCCTCCTTCTATGTCAAAGTTGGACAGATTCTTGGTTTCCCTTGAATGGTGGGGGAGTTTCTCGGATGTGGGGGTTTCTTCTCTTCCTAAGCCAACGTCGGACCATTTACCTATTTGTTTGAGTTGTGATGATAATATCAAACGGGCTTCCCCGTTCAGATTTGAGAATATGTGGTTGGAAGAGGAAGGTTTTATAAGTTTGGTGAAAGGTTGGTGGGATAGTTTCTATATTGAGGGCAGCCCTTCCCATGTCTTCTGCAAGAAATTAAAAGCTCTTAAGGTCATTTTGAGAAGTTGGAACAAGGAGAATTTCGG
>JAUPMG010000011.1:8013655-8028433 GCA_031762675.1 Pachysandra terminalis
ATATATATATATATATATATATATATATATAAATCAAGTAGTGTTGTTGGGTTGGTTTGGACTTCTTAAGAATTGATAGCTGGCTGTCGATTTTATTTGAATAAATTTCAGGTATTTTTATGCGAGCCTTTTCTGTTAATGAATTAATGTTTTTGGTAATGATGGTGGGTGGTACTAGATTTTCTAACATTTGAACCTTTGGGGGTCCAGCGTCTCAATACAGGTTTGACTATTGCACCAATGTGGCCGTAAGGTAATGGGGGATGGTTCGGTCTCGATGCAAGTCCGAGTAACGAAGGAGGTACGAGAGCAATGTAGTCGTAAGGTAATGGTACCGAAGGAGGTACCGGAGAAATGTAAACGTAAGGAAATGAGGTACAGTCCGGTCTCAAGGTCTGAGTACCGAAGGAGGTAACAGAACAATGTAGCCGTAAGGTAATGGTACCAAAGGAGGTACTGGAGTACTGGAGCAATGTAGCCATGAGGTAATGGGGGACGGTCAGGTCTGAGTACCGGAGGAGGTACGCAGCGTAGCCTAAGATACAACAGCCGAACCAACGTACTGTGTTTCTTTTTTGTTCTGCACTAACAGAGAAGGAACGGATACACTACAAATTGTAGACACTTTTTGCCCAGCAAGGCAAACTCAAAGCAAAACGACAGTAGCAGCAGAACAGAAAAACAGAGAGCAGAAATTAAAGAGAGTTGTGTGTGAGAAACCCAATATAAGTAGATAAAAAATCCGAACGGTGGGAAGTGACCTTTCGTGGATCGCTACCACGATCATTGAGGACTTTGTAAACATTGAACAAAAATCTTGAGTGAACATCCCGCAGTCAAATAAAATCAGTCTGGATTTGTCCAAAAAGATAGAACCACGAACGTGCGATCCAAGCTGTGCCGTGCCAAGCCGATCGACCTCGTGTGCGAGCGCATGTGATGTGGACACGCGCATCTTAAGGTTTTCTGGAGCCGCCATCTGAAATCCTGTTTGACCAACTTTGGTTCCTCAATAAGCCTCATATGCATGAGCCCTCCTTGTTCCTCTTCACAAGCTCGTAAGGCTTATGGGAGAAAAGGGTATATACATCACTCCCTCAAACAAGTGAGTTTCCAATATGGGACAAGGTTTCACACAAAGCACAAAACTAAAATGATCAAGTATCAACTTTTGTAAACAACACATAAAATGAATTTTGTATGTAAAATAAACCAACAATGTATGTTACTCTCCAAGACTTGCGAGTTACCTTCTTTGTTTGGACTTCCTATATTCATGCCTTGATTTGATATTCATAGTTTTAACATCATGATATAGCTGCTTTTCTTTCATGCTATCCTTGTCTCCATATGGTAATGATCTCCATGTATTAATAAATGCAGGTCTTGGGTTCCATGCCCAATACCTTACCACCAGGTGGCAACTTTCAGGTCATTGATGATAGTTAAATTACATAACAATAGTTGGAGGAAACTGATATTTGAGAATCTTTATCCGAAACTTGAAGTCCCATTGTCAAGGTTCCAAAATGGATGGGCTTATATAAAGTCAGAAAAATAGGGATTTAACATAAATATCAAAAACTATAAGTACCATTAAGAAAAAGGTTCTATAAGGTACAAAGCTGAAAAACTCTTGATTTTATCTTAATTTTTCCAAAATTAAAAATATAATCTAACAGTGATTTTCTTAAGTATTTGTTTTATAGGCAGTGGTAATATGTTGAACAGGACCTGAGGTGGGGCCTATGAAATAAGAACATTTATACCGACAACCTACAACGACCAGCGAAGGAGGACATGTACAATAGTAAAATTATGTCGTCAAATGTTACAACAGATAGGATTGTCCATCTACCTCACAATCAACAAGAAACCATTGTTACAGAGGAGAAAGGATTGTCGATAACTTGTAAGTTGTATCCTAATCTTCACAAGTAGGCATACATACCTTCCTATGATAAATATTACTACTCTTTAGGAAGCTTATAGTAACAATTATCTTTATTTCTGTTGCAGATATTACATGTTGCAAATATAGGAGACAGCGGTTTCATGGAAATTAGAGTACCAATGAGAAAATTTTATTGCACCATCTAATTCTATTCCATCTTTTGTTTTTTCATATTTTTTAATGAAAAATCTACTAAGGTAGTTTTTGTAATAAAATGATAGAATTATCCCTGATAATAATAATAATAAATCACTATTGGATTGTTTGGTTATATTTTAAAGTCACCTGATACATGGTATAGGAAATCTTATAGACTTTATGTTTATGAGATAGAAATGAATATAGAATGTTATATAACAAAAAAATCCAAGCAAATAAATATTGTAACGGGGTGAATCTGCAGGAAATTGATATGAATCACTTTAAAATATAAATTGCATATACAGATTCGTAACATTACCAAGTATCTCATGGATTTCATTGATTTCTCTCTGTACTCTACGCATGATCATCAATGGTTTGATCGCTAAATCAATAGCTCCCTGTGGGGGCAGCAGCACATGATCAATGTCTAGTTGGGGAAGATAAAAACTGCTGCAGCAAATGAACACTGATTAAACTTCTTTGATATTGATAGATTTCTTTCAATTTCTTGTTACTAATTATAATGAGTAGCATTTAGGTGTAAGAATACTACAATTTTCTTTTATTCCTTATTCCTGATGAAACAAGAAAAAACTCAAGATGAAAAAAAAAAAAAAAAATTGCCTCTCAGGCAATTGTGCACAGGATGGTACATGAATGGCACTTGGTTCTGGCCTGTCATACTGCTACTGCCACCTTAAGCGAATCCAGTATCTTATCGTCGATCTCAAATTTCATCGGCTTCTTGTCTCTCCCTATCTTTACATACTCATCAAACCTCTCCTTCAAATCTCCCGGAAGATTAGTGGTGCTGCTCCATCCCAGAATCTCCTTGGCAGCTCTTGGTTCCGCATAAAAGTGCTGCGGATCAAGAAACATAAGATTAGAAGTAACCTAAGGTGTCCCTTGATATACTGTAAAGATACAATATATTGGCATAGCAATTCAAAGATGATGACCAACAATTCAGTAAACTGCACATAAGAGATCATCTTCGAACGAAATTAACCCAGTTAGATTATATTGGTTCAGCCATTTTTTTTACAGTGGAATACATTTCAACATTTTCAATATATTTCATCATTTTCAGCGTACCATATTACGGAAAGGAAATGCTTTCTTTGCATCACTCCCAATAGACTTTGGATCGTAATGCACGATCTTGAGTGGACGGCCTGCAGCTTGAGCACAGAGTTTTGCCATACCATCTAAAGTCACGGCACGGTCACTTACACAGTTAAATATTTTGCCACTTGAAGCATCCGGATTCCCAACAGCAAGAGTAAGCATAGAGGATAGATCTCTAACGTGGGAAATGTTGGTGAGTTGCATTCCAGAGCCAGGGATCGGAACTGGTCTGTCCCGAACAATTCCTGTGGAGTATATGCTCTGTGTCAATTCAATTGGATGAAAGCATAGATACATTTGAAGCATTTCATGTAATTCTAATGTTCGTACTATAACTAGTTCTATTTATGCTATAAATATAAAGATCTTAAATCTGGGTCAACATTTAATTCCAAAGAAAGTCAAGGCCCAAGAACAATACTTGTTAGGAAATTTTAGATTGAAGAAGTTCTTAAAACATCTTGAGGATATACTTACTATCAAAAAACCACTCCTCACAATCTTTATTGTTTCCGGATCCAATCATATATTGAGGACGGAACGCTGCCCAACTACCGAAAATCTCTGAAATATATTTCTCCACTGCAACATGACTTGCATCAGCTTTAACAACATCCTGTGTCATTGAACAGTTCAGTTTAGGGAAATGAAAAATTGAGTGCATTGAAAGTTGACCAATACTTTTAAAGATCCAACATAATGAATTTGAATACTGATATGAATTTGGTTCAGAGAATAACGGGCCACTCGATGAACTACGAAACAATCCAATCCAACATTCTGAACTACATTCTGTGACTTATAATGAAAAAAATTAAAATTTTGAACTAGAGGAAGTCAACAACATACCCCTTCAACATGAGGAGGTTCATCAGTTGGCTTATAAATTCCAGCACTGCTAATGAACAAAAATTGCTTTACACCAGCGCTCTTGGCCCAATCTGCCACAGGTCTATATATATGAAAGTTAGCACAATGATAAATGGCCACAATATGTATAGAGAAGGATACACCCTGAATTTGACTGTGTTAGAGATTATGACTCTATCCACCAGTCTCTAGATCCAAGGGGGGGAAACTTGAGGGGCCTCATGAGGGGGAGCGAAGTCGAGATCACTTGTTTGTGCCGGGTCAGTACCATGGGGTTGGGGGTGCGAAGGCGGAGTCCTCAGCGGTACCATAAGGGTCTATTGGGGATTTGCCATATATATCGGGTAGGAGTATAAGTTGTAACCCTACTTCGTTATTTGACATAGTGGAAACTTCTTCTCTTCTGTAGACGTAGGCTTTGCCGAAACACGTATATCTGTGTGCATTGTTTTGATCTTCATTTTACTGTGTTTATTATTATTGCTTGATCCCAATCAACACTAGTGTGAAACTTAAAAGAGGGGAACTAGGTCCGGGGGATCACGCGGGAATTAGATCCATGGTTTTTTAAGAAGTAATGCAAGTAGAAAGACAAGTGAGGTTAGCAGTTTCCTACAAATCCCAAAATCTTGGAAGTCTCTAGTAACAATTTCTCATCTAAAAGAACTAGCAACACCACATACCCTAAAAAAAAACCCTAATTGTGAGAAGAGGATTCAATTCAGAAAACAAACCTCACAGTGTCAAAATCTTTTCCATTATTGTCCAACACAACATCAAAACTGATCCCCTCAAGAACCTTCCCCACTTCACCTGGGTCTCCCCACACTGTCTTCCCACCACCACCCACAAGCTCCTGAGAAATTCATTTCAATCCCCACAACAACAAACATTAGAAATCACAATTCCCAATATCAAATATAAGAAGACAGAAATCAAGTTAAAGAAAAAAAAAATACTTAACAGAGAATCTGTTGAATGGGGGTTTCTTCATCTTGTCTGAATTCTCTTCTCCAATTGTCATCACTGTCACCTCATGACCAGAACCCAGAAGTTCTTTTGCAAAGTAGAATCCAATAACTGCATGCCCACCACTGTTGGTGTTGACAATAAGGACTTTCTTCTTCTCTGCACTGGCCTTGACATGGAAAGAATAAAAAGAAGAATGGCGTCTGGAGCTTATTGGGTGGATGAGGAAAGAGTGAGAAATGGAAAGAGAAGTAGAGAGAGAACTAGAGTGAGAGAAAGACAAGAGAGAGGAAGAGGAGGAAAACGAGCTTGGATGAGAAGAGAAAGAGGAGGAAAACGAGCTTGGATGAGAAGAGAAAGAGGAGGAAAACAAGCTTGGATGAGAAGAGAAAGAAGGTGAAGGAGTTGACAGGAGTGGAGAAGAAGCAACAGTAGCCATTACTGATTCTTTGTTTGAGAGCCAGAGATTTTGGTACAAAGATAAAGCTACCATCTTATAGATAAAAGCAACCGTTAAACCGGTTAAAATACCCGGGTAATTTATTTTATCTATTTAACTAAATTATAGAGGAATCGTTCGGGTACATCGCGAGCTAGTGCATTAATTGATCCATCAGTCCATCCAGTACTTTGTACACCAAACAAACGGTACAGATCAATACAATGAATAATATATTCTTGGGTAGAATAGAAATCATCTGATTTTTGGATCCCACCTGTTGATGACAACTTAAGCATGCAGTGTGATCGTATCTGATAAATACTATCCATTGGATATGTAGATGAAGAAGTGGTGATACAGAGAACAATGCAAGCAAAGAAACGGCTCTATTTTAAATGGAAAGATAAAGGGGTATCTTTGACATTTTATCTTTGAGAAGTCAATATTTTGACTTGTAAAACTGGTTGAATATATGGAGAAGACCATTCAAAGAAAACCCAAGATTGAATTCTTGGGATGCTCAAATGTGAATCTCGTCCGATTGGTTCGTGGAATTGGAATTGGGGCTGAAATTGGAATTGGAACTTCCAAATCTAATTTTCTCATTTGGGAGTACTAAGGAATTAGAATTCGAATTCTTCATGAATTCACACAAGGGAGTCTGTTAATTGCAATTCGCTACCTTGGATTTCAAATGGAAGTCGCAATGGGTAAAGTCTGATTATAATGTAGTCAACTTGAACCCATCTATTTAATAGATAGGTCACTTGGATTCGGATGGGTCAGCAAGTTTATATCCTGAACCCATCAACCCAACCCATTAATCATTCGAGCGGGTTTGGATCGACCCAAGTAAGAGAATAATTTTTGTTAACCCGAACATGTTTAATATCATATCGGTTATGGTGGGTCAGATCAAATTTTGCTAAAACTAGCAACGGGTCAAGTTCGGATAAGCATGTACCTGCAAGGATGGTTATATTATGCCTCCTCAACAACCCCAAACAGATTTTTTTCTTGGTTCTGTTCTTCTCTTGATGAATGCTTCATGGAAGAACTACTACAGTATTAGAATTGTTAATTTTGTTTCTAATTTTTGTTGGAAACGGAACTGAATTCTACTTGCTGCTGCTAAGTGTAAATTTGAAACAGTTAACAGTGACTGTGATGTATGTTTTAGATGAAATTTATAAGAAAAAACAACTCTCCATTTTTAGAATTGACAGCAACAACAACAGTTATGTTCAGCTTCTCTTTCAAGAATTATCAGCCATTCACCATTCCCCTGTCCTGGCAGTTACATTATATGACAAAACCTGTAAATGAATGATAGTTCAGAACAGTTTTTAAACTCGGTATCAGATCAAGGATCGTCCCGGTCCAATACTGAGTAGGATCGGCCGTTCTATAACATGGCCAATTTAGTTTTTAGAAAAAAGGAAAAATTTTTAGGGGTGTCCAACGATCCATATTGGATCGTCCAATCTGACTCGTCCAAAATCGAGTCTTATTGTCCGGAACGGACGACCTAACTAGGTTTCAACCGAGTTGGAGAATTTTTAATAAATTAGGGATTGGCCAGGGACCACATATCGTCCCTGGTCAATCTCAAGTTGGATCAACTGATCCAGACTGGGATCGGCCGATCCTTACACCATGGTCCAGAACCTATGTTCATTATCGGATTTCCTGCTAATCACCATAAACAAGACCTGCCAAAACACACTATATCTGAGCTTACCGACTTCTTCAAGTCTGTGCATTAACCAAACAGTAACAAGTGAGGCATTTGAGATTGCCTGTTGTGTAAATTTAGATTAGATAACAGTTACAACTTCCAGACTTGAAACAGCTGGTATTAAAAGATAATAAATAACATTGGCTCCAAAGTACCAAATAAAAGTTAGAAATTGACATATCAATGTTGATCCAACAAAGTTATAAAAACATTTACCGAAAAATTATTGAGATAATACGATGAATCTCATTACTTCCTGTTACCATTAGCAAGCTTCTTTTTCTTGGGTTCTGGAGCTCTGGTTTCAGCTGTGGCAGTTGGAGAACCCAAACCACCAAAACTTTTCATCGTTGACGGAAGACCCAAAACCGTTTCGGTTGTTTTTGATAGACTGGAAATTAATAAAGTCTCCTTTAATTTCTCGATCGCCTCGCAAGAGATAAACCCTTTCTCATACTGAAAGGTAACAAACAAGAATGAGAAACTTGCAGAAACCAGCATGTAAATCGAGTTTAAGAATTTCAGCTTACTCGGGTGCAAAAGGTACAATTGACTTGGTCTATAAGGGCAATGCCATGAGTCCATTATGGCAAGTAGACACCAAGTTGTGTTGAATTGCACCCAAGTTTACAATAATTAGGCCAAATCTTCTTCAAAGTTTACAATAAATAGGCCAAATCTTCAACAACCACCTTAGTTTTGGACTTGCAGCTGATGCTCAGTCCTCAAGGCTGTGTTTGGAACCTCAGATTTTGAAAGAATGAAAAGAAAATGCTGGAGAAAGCACCTTCTCTTGTTTGGTTGAAGAAGGAAAGAGTTGGGGAAAGAGATTTGGAAAGAAAATAACTTAAAACTTTTTCTCTTTTGGGATCAAAATCTTTCTCCCAAAAAAGGTAGAGCTTTTGAAAGAAAACAAAAGAAATTTTTCATTACTTGTAAACCAATATAGACTCATTGTAGTACATGTGAACTTGCAGGGTCAATGAACGATTCAAGTCCCACACACAGTATAGGAGATCTTCTATGTCCAAATCAAACCAATTGAATGATCAAACAATCCAAAAAATGGAAGAAAAAAAAAATGGCTTTGATGTGCATCTTAAATTGTTTTTCATTTTCTATTTTGATAGATGAAATAACATAATTCTGATTTTTGGTTACCTAGACGTCATGGGTGATTTAAGGCAATTATCATTTGACCTCTCTCATAAATGCATACATGCTGCAACTATACTACTAAAGAAGTAGCCAACTTAACCCACATGGATTAGCTCAACTGGCAGGCTCTCCAACTCAAGAATTGGAGGTCCCAGGTTCCTGTCCCTAGGCTTACCTAATATATGGTCCTTGTGGGTGGGGCCATGGGCAGAGCTACATAGGGTCGAGAGGGGCAACTTCGGTTTACGGTTAAGGCTTTGACTAAATCGAACCGAACCGAAAAAATCAAAGTAGATTATATTTATTATTTATTTATATCTGTGTGTATAATATAGAAACTACCATTAATTTTTTCTTTTTCTTTTGGTCAAAAATAGCATTAATTTTGTCAAACCAAAAATCATTTTTTTGTCAAATCTTGCCCCCCTACAATAGAATCCTGGCTCCACCCCTGGGTGGGGTCATGTATTCGGGGTTTACCCTGTCCCACGTCACACCAAAAAAAAAAAGTACCCAATTATTCCAAATAAATAATCAGAATATCAAGGAAAGGAAGTGTAATTAAAACATACCACTTCAAGCTTGCCAAGAGCATATTCCAGCCTCTTACTTAGCTGGTAATTTTCATCTCTTAAAGCTTCAATCTGAAAAATTAACACAGTGATAAATAACATCCAAGGATGTAATATACTAAAAGAGAAACAAATAAAGCAATAAAGAGACAACCTTCTTTTGAGAGTCTACATACATGCTCTTGTATTTATTCATTTTCACCTCTAACCTGATGTCAGTGAAACATGGGGTTTGGCTCAGAGAGCAGCCACCATCTTCCTGCTTTGATAAAATTCAAATTTGCCGAACCGATTATTAACCACCAACAATGAATTAACAATAGGCTAACGAGGAAAAAGTTATGATAAATACATTTCTTTTTTATTAAAAGTACATTACCTTGGACTTCAATACTTCTATCGTCTTTCCTTGTGCTTCCACAAGCAGATTCAGATCATCAATTTTCTCTTCCAAGCTTCTTGAGGGCAATCCATCTTCGGGACCCGTTTTCTCCTGGTCAGCACATGGCTGATCTTCTTTTTTGCTTCTCGAAGCCAATCCATCTTTTGGATCCTTTTTCTCCTCGTCAGCACATGGCTGATCTTCTTTCTCGCTTTCGCTAGCATCTATCTCTTCAAACACAGGTTCGGTATCCTTATCTTGGGTGGTTGAAGTTGTATTCTGAATACGTGAAGATCGCCTGATGGGTTTTGTTCTCTCCGAGGCTTTCTTTCTCAATGAAGATACGTTGGTCAGGTCGGTTCTAAAGTCAGGAAAATATTTGACTCTCTCCAATGAAAGACCTGAACTTTCAGTCTAAGAAGAACAGTGTGATGTACTTATCAAATCAGTGAAAGAAGATTCCAACTTCCATTTCATTCAATCATAATTTTTTTCCCTTCTACAACTATTTGATTTTAACAACCCAGAATTGATTTTTTTTTTTGGTTATACTATAACTGCCTTTTACAAAGAGTAATTGTACAAATGAAAAAAAAAATCAATGTCGAGAAAGTGGAGTCACAAATCATTCGAACAGAGTAACGTACTTATCAAACTGTTGTATGCCACATAATCGGGGTTTTGTTTTTAATCAACCAGACAACATACCTTAAACAACCATTCAAATAAACACGAATCATAATCGTCTAATGGAAGAGCTTTAAAAGAAGCGATCCTAAACAATTTTATAATCAATCAGAAAAACAATGATTATGGGTAGATCAGGGATAGATACACAGCTAAAACAACAAAGAAATTCAGTGAGAATGCGTACGCATAAGAGGTCATACTCATTACTACAAATAGCCAAAGAAAGAAAGAAAGGAAAAAAAAATCTTGAAGAGTTCCCAAAATTTAAAATCAACAATCTATGGTTCTCTAAACAAAACGCATGCATCTAATGGTCATCAGACATTCCCCATTTTTAGACCTCTCCTGTTTTCCCTACCCCAGACCACACAAGATAATATATTAAAAAAAAAAATAAAGAAGAAAGAGAGGGAGGGAGAGAGAGAGAGAGAGAGAGATAACAAAAACATTGATCATGGGTAGAACAGGGATAAATACATAGCAGCTAATACAATTTGCATCTAAAACAACAAAGAAATCCATTAAGAGTGCCTACACATAAGAGGTCATACTCATTACTACAAATAGCAAAGAAAGAAAAAAAAAGAAAAAAAAAATCTTGAAGAGTTCCCCAAAACTTAATATCAACAGTCTATGGCTCTCTAAACAAAACCCATGCATCTAATGATCATCAGACATTCCCCATTTTTAAACCTCTCCTGTTCTTCTTACCCCAGACCACACAATATAATATAAAAAATAGAAAAAAAAAAAAACATTGATTATGGGGTAGAATAGGGATAGATACATAGCAACTAAATACAATTTACAACTAAAACAACAAAGATATCCTCTGAGAGTACCTACACATAAGAGATCATACTCATTACTACAAATAGCCAAAGAAAGAAAAAGAAAAAAGAACAAAAAAATAATCTTGAAGAGTTCCCAAAACTTAATATCAACAATCTATGGTTCTCTAAACAAAACCCATTCAACTAATGATCATCAGACATTCCCCGTTTTTAGACCTCTCCTGTTCTCCTTACCCCAGACCACACAAAATAATATATTTAAAAAAAAAAAGAAAGAGGGAGAGAGAGAGAAAAAGATAACAAAAACATTGATCATGGGTAGAACATGGATAGATACATAGCAGCTAATACAATTTACAACTAAAACAACAAAGAAATCCATTAAGAGTACCTACACATAAGAGGTCATAGTCATTACTACAAATAGCAAAGAAAGAAAAAAAAGAAAGAAAAAAATCTTGATGAGTTCCCAAAACTTAATATCAACAGTCTATGGTTCTCTAAACAAAACCCATGCATCTAATGATCATCAGACATTCCCCATTTTTAAACCTCTCCTGTTCTTCCTACTCCAGAACACACAATATAATATAAAACAAAAAAAAACAAAAACAAAAACATTGATTATGGGTAGAACAGGGATAGATACATAGCAGCTAAATACAATTTACAACCAAAACAACAAAGATATCCTGTGAGAGTGCCTACACATAAGAGATCATACTCACTACTACAAATAGCCAAAGAAAGAAAAAGAAAAAAGAACAAAAAAATTATCTTGAAGAGTTCCCAAAACTTAATATCAACAATCTATGGTTCTCTAAACAAAACCCATTCATCTAATTATCATCAGACATTCCCCATTTTTAGACCTCTCTCCTGCCACACAAGATAATATAAAAAAAAAATAGCGAAAAAGAGAAAAAGGAACAAAAACAACAGAATCATAGACAAGATACAACACAAGAACCAACTGGTGACCATGCATCCACCTTTTTCTTTTTAAAAGAATGCATATACACAAACTAAACAGCAACATTTGATCACCTAAGGCTGTAGTAAAGCTTATGAGTAATATATTTGATCAGGATGAGTAGAACAGACCTGATCTTTCTGTGAAGAGCTTGCCAACTGGGAACTTTTCCTCTTTCCATTACCCATCTCTCTCTCTCTCTCTGTGTATGTCTTTGTGCAAGTAGAGAGCAAAAAATCACAACACAGAAGGAGAGAGCCGATGCTATGGATCTTATTAAGGTAATTTGGGAAGGTAGAACGCTAGACAGGGTAAGAAGTTAATGACTAGGCTTTAGTTTTACTCTTCCAAGAATCCAATGAGCCATTCAAAAGCACTTACCTAGGAGAGAGCTCCCTCTCTCTCTCTCTCGCCTAATGGGTCAAGCACAGTTTCCAGTGGTCGTCAAAAACAACACATCTTTGCCATTTTGCTTCTTTGGGGTGGAGATACTTTATTCAAGTCGTGGATTTAGGTCCGGATGTCCTTCCGTCCTTGGGGCCGTTGGTAGGACATCCCTCAAAAGAGAGGATGGGGTCCATGTCTCCCCTATTGGGTAGTGGTTGATGTCCTTCCGTCCTTGGGGACGTTGGTAGGACATCCCTCAAAAGAGAGGATGGGGTCCATGTCTCCCCTATTGGGGTAGTGGTTGATGTCCTTCGTCCTTGGGGACGCTTGTGGGACATCCCTCAAAAGAGAAGATGGGGTCCATATCTCCCCTTTTGGGGTAGTGGTTGAGTGATCACCAGCGTGAAAATTAAAAATAAATAAAAGGGTTTTAAGTCCGGCTTCTGGCCTAATATTTTAAGCTTAGTTATATAGAACTAATGCAGAGTTTAAAATTGCGTCAAAATTTTCTTTGGATGACGTGGGCGAAATGAGTTTTTTTGAACTGAATTATTCAGCATAATAATTGCACGAAATTGCCAAAATTTCGGCGAAATTTTTCTACTTCGCTCAAAATTGAAGGAAATTAAAAAAAAAAGTTTAAAAATTCAGTTTAAACTTTTATACATTGTATTTTTTTTAGATGTTAGAATTTGAATCGAATTTATTTTGGATTATTATATACTTTTTGATGTTGTAACATAAATGTTGTATTTATTAGTTGTAAGCTTTTGTATTATTTCACATTATTAATCAAAATATTATTTGTTGCTTTTTTTTGAAATATTTATGTTCATAAATAATATATATCTTAATGAAGATATCACTTTTTATTGACTAACTTTATTATTTATATTTTAGAAGTTATTATTTAGTACTAATTAAAAAAAAAGAAAAGAAAGAAAGGAATTGGTTAAAATTAAGTCTATATTAAAATACTTTAAATAAAAAAAGGGAATTTATTTCGGTGAAATATCTGAAATTTCGACCAATTTCGGACCCTTATTTCGTTCAATTGTTTTAATCAAAAAATTGTTTTCAACCCAAATATCGTCAAAATATCCAAAATTTCAGAAATTTTGGCTTCATTTGTGCCTCCAAAATCTTAGAAATTTCCAAAATTTTAACCTATGAAGTAATGTCAAACATGCCCTAATTGAGCTGTTTTTGCTGGACCCCACTCTAATTCAAACAGTTAATGTGCATACAGATACAACATACCCGACCCAGACAAACCTTTTGATTCAGATGTTGATTTAAATCTGGGTCAAGAGTGCTACGGGCGTGTTTAGCATTGCTTCTTTGGGCCCGAGAAGCAATTCTTGAACCCAAAAGCGCTTCAAATAAATAAATAAAGCTGTGTTTGACATAGAGAATTCAAGGTGGAATTGGGGTTGAGAATAGGAATTGGGATTGAGAATTTCAATTCTGTTATTTGATGGCGTATAAAGAATTGGATTTAGGATTCTAGCCCCAATTCCATGGAATTCGTTTATAAGGTAAATTGGGTTTTATCAATTATCACATGTTCCCATGTTTTTTGTAATTCTCAGCCAAAGAATTGCAAAAGCACGACTCTCTCCTCCCTTTCAAATCGATTCTAAAAGAAAATAAAGACAATTAACGTAAAAAATAAAATAAAATTAAGAAAAATATAAAAATAAAGAAAAAACAAATAATAAAAATAAAAGCAAATAAAAATAAAATAATTAAAAAAATATTTAAAATAAAAATAGAAGAAAACAGAAGAAAGTAAAAAATAACAATAGAAGAAAATAAAATAGAAATAGAAATAAAATTAAAGGAAAACTAAAATAAAAGAAAATCAAAAGAAAAAAAAGAAAAAGAAACTAAAATAAAAATAAATTATAATTATAATTATAATAGAACATAAAAGTAAAAAAATTAAAATAAAATAAACAAAAAGAGAAGAAAATAATCAATACATAAAAGAAAAATAAAAGAAATTAAAAATAGAAAAATTAAATTATAAGAACATAATATAAAATCAAATCAAAATTGAAAATAAAAATAAAAATGAAAATAAAAGTAAAAATACAAATAAAAGAATATAAAGGAAAAAATAAAAGAAAATAAAAATATTAGTTTATTATTTTATTTTCTTTATATTTATATTTTTTATGTTATTTTATTTATTTTAAATTTATTTCTATTATTATTATTATAAAATAAAAAATGAAATAGAAATGAAAAAGAAAAAAATTAAATTAAATTAAAAGAAAAATAAAAGAAAAGAAAAATATAATAAAATAATAAAACTTCAAAATAGAAAAAAAAAAGAAAATAAGGGAAAAAATAAATATATTATCATATATATATATATATATATTCTTTATATTTATATTTATTTATTTATTTTTATTTTAATCTATTTTCTTTAAAATTTATTTCGATTATTTTTTTTTATTTCTATTTTTAATAATATTATTTTTTAATTTCTTTTTACCCTTCAACATGTTTTAATAATATTAGTTTATTTTATTTTTATTTCTATTTTTAATAATATCGATAGACAAC
>JAUPMG010000011.1:8034387-8071022 GCA_031762675.1 Pachysandra terminalis
TGTGGGGTGGTGGTGGTGGGTGGTGGAGAATTGACAAAAATTGGGTTTTCAGTTTGAAAAAATTAATGCTATTTTTGACAAAAAGAAGACAAAATTAATTCGATTCAGTTTAGTCGAAGCCTTAACCGTAAACCGAACCAAATTAATTTGATTTTTTGTTTTCTAAACCATAACCAAACCAAAATGAAAAAAGAAAAACAACAAATCGACTTTTTTGGTTTGGTTTGTTCGGTTTTCAGTTTAGACCAAACCAATTGACACTCCTAGTGAGTGAGGATACAAAAGTGAAAAAAAAATTATTGAGGTTGCAACAAAAAAACTCTAGGGGGCAATTTGTGAAAACATTTAAAAATTCAGGAAGGCCAGTTGCCCCCTCTCCCCTATGTAGCTCCGCCCATGCTACCAAGTGAAATCATCTACTGTACGCCACATCTGACTACCATAAACATAACCAAGTGATCTTTCTACAGAGTACAGAGAAACTTTCCGTCACTTTATTTAAAAAATGAATCAATGCTTCTCTCAGGATCCCTCTTCAAAAATCATGACCTCTTATTAAAATCAAGAAACTCTCATGACCACTTGAAAAAATTTATGCTTACCTCACCATCTGATCTAACAAATTCCTACTAAAACGGATCTAAATAACTATCCATCTTCTATACAAGCACAAATTACACATATTTTGCTGAGACCGAATATAAACTCTCACGTCTCAACTGCCAAATAAAATTCTTTCACCTTTTTCCACTTTGAAACAATCCCCTTGTCATATTTCACAATGCAAACCTCCTAAATCTCATTAACTTTCTGATTCAGGATCAAGACAGAGAACCGTGTAACATATACTTCAAAAAGAATCCAATGGAAACTTTCCAAAGATCCATGAAAGACACCCTAACAAGCACCACAAGAAGTAGATTAATATGTGCTATAACAAACCCAAAGTATCAAAATATTAAGCTTTGGATACAGTGGAATAGGAGCTGGGATACAATGGCATCTTTGTAGAATTTCAGGGATTATATTTTTTCTGTTTTATGCCTTATCTGTAATCTTTTCACTTTTCTTCTGGTTTTCTTTTTCTTCTGTTTCTGATTTCTTGTATCCCTCCTTGTATCCTTTTTCTTTTCTGCTCCTTGTAATAAATATGTTATTGATCCAAAAAAAAAAATATAAAGCTTTGAACAAAATTTCAAATAATCCACTGACAGAAATAAGTCAATAACTGTCTAGGCATCTTAGTGGGATTTCCAATACTATTTTCCAGGACATCTGAGTAACATATGCTCCCCCTTATTGACCAGTAAATAATATCATGGAAAGAAGCATGTAGGAGATCCAGTACACCCTCTTAGCTTTTCCATAGATCCATCATGAACATTTGACATCAAGAAATCGAAGAATATGTCTAAATTTATACGGGAACATAGATCAGTCAAAACTACAAAAACATAACCAGACTTTACAAGTTCGCATCCCAAATGATGACTCTTAAGGAAGCTGCATGTAGCTACAACTACCATCCCAGCCACAACTTAAGGCAATTCCATGTGTTTCTCCACCAAAAAAAGAAAGACTAAAATTTAAATTCAAGCAACTGAAAATTCAACAATATAGAAAGGAAATCTAAGGCATTGCTTTCCAGTTTAATTAAACATTCTCAAGAATATATTGACCACTCTAAAGCCATTCATTCACCATAGACAAAGCACGTAAATTGCATTATCTGACTGAATTACAGTGTTCAAAAAATTTGAACAACTTTGTAGATCTTCATACAACTCTGATTTCAGTATGGGTTTCTGAACCCTGTCAAAACAATAAGTATCAGGTATTTGCATGTACTGGCCAATACAATGAAAAATTGGGTGCGAGGTTTCACATAATTATTTGCTGAAACTAGAATGTATCAGCTGAAACTTAAAACTATTCTTTTTACTTGATCCCAGAACTTACCTTTTACAAATAGTTAAATGTTTCTTTAATACAGATGGGTTTTGTTGGTCACACGGACTAATAGAAAGGCCGAAAAAATTAAAAAGAAATTGGGAGAAACAAGTGACGAAACATTAACATCTGTATTTTGTTAGCATACATTAATTTATTTGAATACAAAATTTGTAAAAAGAAAGAATAAATGATAGGGAGGAAAACCTCATACTGATGATTCAAAGATGCTTCGGTCTGAGAAAATGCATCTCTGAGGACATCAGAAGCATCACAAATGGATAAGACCCTCTCTCTCTTTTCACAAATCGACAAGATGTTAGCAACAATCTCAGGCAGAATTCTGGCAACAAAACAACAGAACTGATTAGTGAATATCTAAAGCCAACAGTAGCTAAGAATCATTAAAGCGTGGACAACATGAGATAACAAAGAAATATAGTCTCAGGATATAATCTCACCATTTTAAATGCATATATTAGGGAAACAGGGGCCTGGAATAAAATGGATGCATCTCAGATGACATCATGAATATGGTCAAAGTTTAATCTAAGGGAAAGTGTTTTTCTATTCACTATTATCCATATATTGCACATCCACTAACTACAAATTAAAAAAAAAAAAAAAAAAATGCTTCAACTCATAAAATAGGATAAAGCAAATTCAATTGACAAAAACAATGTCAGGTACATTTGAGTGAGTACAAAGTCCAGTACTATAATGAAGGAAATAAAATAATAGCAATGAACCGAAAATGTAAGTGCGATCACTAATGCAAAAGGATAAAGCAATTGCATACATTTTCTTTTTTTTAATCAAGGAATGATATAATATAAATAACGCTTTCCAAATTAACAACATTCAAATGCGAGACAAGATGCAGAACAATAGAAGTAGAAAATTGAAAACCACTATATAGGCACGCCTGAGCTACACCATCACCATTGCATATTGGAGATATTTTGGCACCGTGATTCTCTTACACGGCTTCCTTATTATGCTCTATCTCAAGATAGCAACAAATTGTTTCTCTCCTCGTTTCTCTGCTTTTCTTTCGATTCTCCACTCTTTCCTATTCTCTTTCTTTCTATCTTGAACTGCAATAATGCATTATAAATAATTGAACAATAAATGCATAACCACAACCGCGTGTGTGGATTTTCTCCCAAGGACGTAGGCACATTAAGACAAAGCTCGTTATTCTGGTGTTTGCTCTCCCTCTATTTCTTGCTTTGAATTTATCATGGTATCAGAGAACCAATAGATTCATCTTGAACCTGTTTTTTTAACGGCAGAGACATCAACACCACTCGACTCTTCTTATGTCCTTCATCCTTCCGATGTCCTGGAATTTTCATTGGCTATCCGTTTGCACAAAAGGGTTATAACATTTATGATCTGGAGACCAAATCTGTTTTAGTTAATCACAATGTCATGTTTCATGAGCACGTATTTCCTTATCAAGCACTACCTCTTGATCGTATCCCTCACCATCCTGTCCTTCCCACTTCCCTCTAATGACCATAATGTCCCTTTACCCATTACATCACCCCTGCCTCACCAACCACCGCATCCCCATCCCCCATTCCTTCCCCTAAATGTGAACAATCACCAGTTTCCACCACTACCTTAAGAAACTCCACTCACATCACCCATGCACCATCTTATTTGCAGGATTATCATTGCTCATCCGCCGCCACATCTATTGATCCACATTCCTCCTAAAAATCTGGTACTGCATCCCTTATCTGATTTTTATCTTAGGATCATCTTTCTCCTTCCCATCATGCTTTCCATGTCATGGTTTAAAATATCGTGCTATATCGGTCGATATAGTCGATACATATCTTGTATCAACCGATACAGCACAATACGCAATATTAAGATACGATACGTATCTTTTTATAGTGTATCGGTCGATACATTGTCAATACAGTCTCGATACGCTCGATACTGCCTCAATATGCTCGATACCGTCTCGATACACTGGATACTAATAAAAAAAGATAATGAAAAAGTAAAAGATCAAGAAAGAAAAAACACAAATAGAAACCCTTAAATTACTAACCTAATTTCAAAAAAGAACAAATAAAAGAAAATGGAAGGAAAGAGAGAGACATACATAGAGAGAGAGAGTATTTGTTTGGTTGGACTAAAATTCTTTTTCTTCTCATTTCATTTGCTATTCTCTTTCTCTAAAGATTTGTCGGATAAGAAGGTTTTTTGTTTGAAATATGCACGATATGTAATAAAACTTGTTCTTTTTCGTTCTAAGATAATCCTAATGGATTTGAATTCGTTTGTTGATGATTGAAAGCATGCTTCTATGTCTTAAAACTGATAACATCTTTTTACTTATAGGTAATTGATTGCACTAGATATATATGTTTTACTTTATGTTTTATTAGTTTATGTGATATATTATGACTTTCCTTTACACTTATTAATTTTTTTTTAAAGTTTCCATGCACCTGCGCTCGTAGCGATTGATTTCTACTTTAATATGTATTATACGTGTGGGTATATCATATTTCAAACATGTTAATTTATCATATCTTTACCTTACCTTTGCATAAAAGTTGGTCTTGTTTTATGCATTCACCATTTTCCTTGCGTATCCACCATATCTATGATTTTTATAGTGTATCCACGCATATCTGAAACGATACTCGATACATATCCGTTTTCAAGCTGATCGATACGCTACCTCAATACAATATTTTGAACCATGTTCCTTGCTAATATTAGCTCTCATATCACAGCCACTTCTCTCACCATTGCCATACAATCTCCTCATTGGCGAGATGTCATGGCCACTGAGATTTGTACTTTAGAAGAAAACAAGATGTGGACGTTGACTCACTTGCCCCAAGGTAAAACACCCATCGGATGCAAGTGAGTATACAAGAATAAACATAGTCCAGATGGCTCTATTGAGCGCTACAAAGCGCACTTAGCTGCTAAGGGTTATACCCAAAAGAAGGGGTTGGATTACCATGAGACGTTTGCTAATGTCACTAAATTGACCACAACCCGTTGTTTACTCGTTACTTCCATTAAAAATTGGTCTCTTCATTAACTTGATGTCAACAATGCCTTTTTTCATGGCAATTGGATGAAGAAGTCTATACGAAGATTCCTCTAAACATCAAGGGGGTATGGTTTGCAAGCTTCAGAAGTCTCTATATGGTTTAAAGCAAGCCTATAGAAATTGATTCTTCAAGCTCTTTCCATCACTTATCGCTACTGGCTTTATCCAATCTCGAGCTAATTATTCGCTTTTTAGCAAAATCTATGCTCATTCTTGCCTTCGTATCTTGGTTTATACGGATGATATTATTATTGCTAGAGATAACCAAAGAGACATTCATGAGTTAAAGCAGATCCTACAATCACAGTTTCATAACAAGGATCCGAGTGTTCTTCAATTTTTTCTTGGTATAGAGGTCTCACGCTCCTCCAAAAGAATCTTCCTTGGCCAATGCAAGTACATTCTCGAACTCTTATAGGATGCTAGTATGCTAGGAGCTCTCCCTATTGATTTTCCAATGGAACACCACCTGAAGTTGTAATAATGATGGCGCTCCCTTGCCCAGCCCTTCCTCTTATAGTCAGCTTGTTGTTGTTTGTCACTTGATTTATTTAACGATCACACGACCTAACATCACCTACATCGTCCATATATTAAGCCAATTCATGCATCAATCCCTTCAGCCACACTATGTCACTGCTATTTGGTTGGTCTTAAAGGGACACCTGACCAGGGTATCATGTTTTCTTCCTCGAGTTCCCTTTAGTTAACTAGTTATTGTGACTCTGATTGGGCCGGCTATCCAATGACCAGGAAGTCTACTAGTGGTTATTGCACCACGCTTGGGAAAAGCACCATTTCTTGGAAAACTAAGAAGCAGGCAATTGTCTCTCATTCTTCTCTTGAGGCCGAATACTGTGTTATGGCTCTTCTCAGTTGTGAAATCACTTGGTCGAAATACCTTCTCACATCTCTCGGTATTTCACATGATCGGCATGTCACCGTATATTGAGATAACAAAGTTGCTCTGCACATTGTTGCCAATCCAATCTTTCATGAACATATTGAACTAGATTGTCACTCCACCCGTGAAAAGATTCAGTCTGGGCTCATTGCAACAACTCATTTACACACTTCCGAACAAATAGTAGACGTTTTCACAAAAGCATTGAGCCACGATCATTTTCGACATTTGATTGACAAGTTGGGCATGTTGAATATCCATGCTCCAACAAGAGGGAAGGTATTGGAGATAATTAGGCAATGTGATTCTCTTACACAGCTTCCTTATTATGCTCCATCTCAAGATAGCAACAAATTGATTCTCTCTCCTTTTCATTCTATTATCCCTTCTTTCCTATTCTCTCTTCTTTCTATCTTGAACTGCAATAATGCATTATAAATAATTGAACAATAAAGGCAGAACCACAACCGTGTGTGTGAGTTTTCTCCCGAGGACGTAGGCACATTAAGCCGAACCTCGTTATTCTGGTATCTTATTCTCCCTCTATTTCTCGCTTTGAACTCATCACTGCATCATAAAACCATGGTTGCACATTTCAATTTCAAAGGATATTTTGAACTTATGGAATAAGGAAATTCCAATATTTCCCGTAAAAAAATACACAAGAAATTTCAAGAAAATGGAAATATCGACGTAAATAAAACTTTGTGAATTTTATTTCATATGATATTCTGAAGGTTGGAGGCTGTCACCATATTCCCACCTCTTTAATTTCATTCCTCCAACAGTCAAGCCCTTGAGTGAAGGTTTAAAGTTAATATTATCCATAACTGGAGGCAGCGGCTTGTTGCAGAGTTTCCCGGGGGCAGTGGCTTTAACTACTAACTTAAATGCTTGGGTGAAGGATTATTTAGGTAAAGAAGATACGGGTTGGAGATGGGATCTGGATTTTAGGAGGAATGTTTTAGATTGGGAGGGGGAGGATGTAGTTGGACGGATGGGTGAGATTTATAAAGTTAATATTAGGGAGGTAGGTGACTTTAGATCTTGGAAATGGTCCGACAATGGTGTTTTCTCGGTGAGTTCGATGTATAATTCTTGGCTGGAGGCGGTCTCGTGAAAAGGTCCATAGGTTGATTTGGAATGCCAACTTGCCATCTAAGGCCTTCTTTCTTCTATGGACTGCGGTAGAGAATCAGGTGCTCACAATTGATAATTTGAAGAGGAGAGGATGGTCCTTGGCCTCCAGGTGTTGCCTGTGTATGAGAGAGGAGAAATCTTCTTTCCATCTTTTTCTTCATTGTGAGTTTGCTCCAAGTATTTGGTATGCCTATATTCAAAGATTTAAACTGGTTTGGGTCATGCATAAAGACTTGAAAGAGGCACTTGTCAGCTGGGGCTGGAAGAGGAAGAAGAAAGGCAAAAGGAAGAGTTCTGTTTTATGGAATTTATGTCCAGCTGTGATTATTTGGTGGATCTGGTGCAAGAGGAACAGCAGGATTTTTGAAGGCAAGGAATCTTCTGTTCTGAAGCTGGTGGATAAGTCCTTATCTCTTCTGTTTTTTTGGATCTCTGTACATTCGGATTTTAAAGGAACAGGTTTCGCAGAATTTGATAGCAATTGGGGTTTATATTGGGATTAGTTTTAGCTCTACATTCACAAGGGTATCCTTAATAAAGGAATGTATACTTGTACAGACAGTCTATAGTTCATATTAATACAAGTTTTTCTCTTTACTGATCAAAAAAAAACTGGAGGCCTTTTATGTTGATCCAATCCCATTGAATTAGAAGTTGTAAAATAATTGGCTACCATAGCATGGCATATCTTCCGTCTTTCAAGAAGAGTATTAATTTTAACAGAAAATGAACAGATCAGTATTGGAGTTTTTGAAGAAATAGCCACTGAACTGGGTGAATCTCAGGATGGTGATCCGAAACCATTGGGCTCCCAACTCTCTGCAAATAATAGTCCAATTAGCAATGGCGACAGAGCTATAGACTTACTACATTCCTTCATACCCAAAAATAGAAAGCAAAAAATAAATTCAAATGATAACGATTAGTTCTCTTGTATGTAAACTGATTTTTTATTACCACGTATTCCTTTAAAACTCTCCACAACCCCTTTTTCTCCCTTTACTTTAAGGCATACTTTAAGTGACCACTTGTTTTAGAGTTAGTTGTGCCAACATTTGTTTTTCTGCATAGTGCAGAACTTTTATTTAAAGCCATCAATTTTTTTTCTATAAAATCTCAACCGTTCACAGCCGGCTAATGGTTAGTAATAGGCATTTTTCCTTCGTGTTTTTTGTACTATCCCGAGTTCGGTATAGTAGAATTCTCCTTTGTTTTATGATTCTTCTCCTTTAACAGCCACCCTAAAAAATAGAACCGATTCCATACATCATGACCCAAACATGTCTTTTCCCTCTAGGATTATAATGGTTTAAGTTCTAGAACATGCTAAGAATTGCATGACTCAAAGGTACTCCCAGCTCGAAATTGATTTCATAATAATGATTAAAATTCTTCCATTACTACGTAACTTCCACAAGAAGTAATTCTTTGCACATCCTCAATGGCCATGGTTACCAGGAAATACCAATGCCACCAAACTATAATAATTTTTTCCTTGAGTAGACTACCATTCTTCTTGCCATTTACAAAGAAGCTAGAAAAGAATGAAATCTAGGATCAAACTTGGGATGGGCAGATTTTGAAAAAGGATCAAAGATGAAAACACTGGATACATAGTTCAGGAATAAAGGAGACAATGATGGTACATACAAAGATCTAAAGTCAATTAAGAATGGAAGTGGGTATGGTAAATGCTATGATGTATAGAACTGATTCCATACATCATGACCCAAACATGTCTTTTCCCTCTAGGATTATAATGGTTTAAGTTCTAGACCATGCCAAGAATTGCATGACTCAAAGGTACACCTAGCTAGGCCTGTAAACGGATTGGATTCGAAGTGAATTGCGCTGATTCCAGATTCAATTTGTTAAGATTTTTGGTAGATCCAAATTCGAATTCGAATCCGATAGATCTTCATAAATTATATTCGAATTCGAATTCGATTAGAATCGGATATCTGAATCCGAAATCCGATTTGATTGCTAAGGATGGGCAATCCAGACAATGGCCATTCTTGAGTTGCGATCTGCTACTGATGAATTGAAATTATAAATTAGAAACAGATTTGAATAATGGAGAAGATAAACAGGGGTTTGAACATTTCAGTCGATAGAGAAGATCAATCTGGAGTTGGTGTTTTCGTAGTTGAGTTGGTTGAAGAAAAACAATAAGTTTGGGTTGAATCGACTAAGGTTGGAACTTGGAATTGAAGAAGGCTGGGGTTTCAATCGATTGCTAAAAAATATATCTGGGTAGGATGATTGAAGGAGAAAATAATAGATTAGGTTTTAAGGTAGTGTAGAAGAAGATAGATCTGGGTAGGACGAATGAAGGAAAAAATAATAGCTTAGGCTTTTGGGTTGTGTAAAGAAGAAGAAGAAGAAGAAGAAGAAGAGTTTGATTGCAGTGATGATGCTACCTGTAGAAGACCACCCTTGTTTGTTTGTGCTTTATCTTCTTCCGCTTGGATCTCTGCTACCGTCCTGTTCATACGATTCTGAATATCAAGTCTGAAAGAGATAACGAAATTAGGGTTTTTTGTTTCGTTTAGAAATGACATCATGTAGCTATAGTGTATAGAAGTATTGTATGTCACTGAATAGATTTGCTATTATGTGACACTAATCACAGAAAATGATAATATGTGATATATTATACAATATAAGAATACATGGGTTTTAAATATATAATCAAATAGGATCTTAATCGAATCGGATTTATATAGATCCATATTTGATTCGATTATAATCGGATTTTTCGGATTCGGATCTTAATAGGATTTTGGATTGAAAATATCTTATCGAATCCGCTATAATCGAATCGGATTCGGATCACGATCCGATCCATTGACAGGCCTACTCCTAGCTTGAAATTGATTTCATAATAATGATCAAAATTCTTCCATTACTACGTAACTTCAACAAGAAGTAATTCTTTGCACATCCTCAATAACCATGGTTACCAAGAAATACCAATGCCACCAAACTGTAATAATTTTTTCCTTGGGAAGACTACCGTTCTTGCCATTTACAAAGAAGCTAAAAAAGAATGAAATCTAGGATCAAATTAGCGATGGGCAGATTTTGAAAATGGAACAAAGATGAAAACACTGATTACATAGTTCAGGAATAAAGGAGACAAGGATGGTACATACACAGATCTGAAGTCAATTAAGAATGGAAGTGGGTATGGTAAATGCTGCGGTGAAAATGGTAATGAATGTTGCAGACAGTCAATGCCTGAGTGAAACATTGAGATCGCCGCTTGTGGTCATGGTTCTGGCTGCTTGTGGTCACATTTATACATTCTTGCCATTAATCAAAAAAAAAAAAAGAGGCAGCTAGCATTCATAGCAATTAAGTATGCAGATTTCTAAGGGTATCTATTCATCCAGATTTCTACAATCTACAATAAATAAGCATACCTTTTGGTTCAAAAAGTACGAACCATGATTGACAATAAGAACAACAATTCTAATTATCTATCACCAAAGTTAATGGCATTATTCCATGCAATGAACTGCGCTTGAAAAGGAATTGGTCATAATTTCTGTGCGAGTTTCTCCATTTAATAGGTATACTATCCGTTACATTTTCTGGATGCATATACTAAAGTTTCACTGTTTTTCATAGTGCATAAACGAATCAGCATGCATGAAAGCATGAATGAGTAAGTACTCAAGTGTAAGAAAACTTTCAGTGGATATGCTTCTTTTAGGCTAGCCAATTAATTATTTTTCCTCAAAACTTACAGTTGAACCATATTGAAACGTTACGAGTCAAAAATAAACTGGAAAGAAAACAACATATAAACCAGAAAGAAGACAAATGCTCAAGCTTATCCTCCGAATTCCCAGTAGCAAAAGGTAGACATCAGAAAATTCATTGAAGTTTTGAAAAAGAACTTAATCATCAACAGCATCAATATACGCTTGTAAAGAAAACCTAACTTGCTAGCAGCTTTGGCAGCTCCTGCTCCACCATGCCCATCACAGATCCCAAACACTCCAAACTGCAGTAAGGCATGCAGATAAAAATCACTCCTTCAAATAAGTGCATAAAGGTCTTGACAGTAATATTCAGAAACTTCAAAACCTGTTCAACTCCTGGAAGAGGCCACTGGTAGTAGCACACGTCTTCCATTGGAAACTTCTTTCCTCCCTGCCGCATAGCCATAGGATCAGATGCCATACCAACCTCAAAGGGGATTTGAGGTTCAGCAAGAGGAGTAATTTGAACCTACAGGAAAAAATTAAAAATATATATATTTTAAATTTTAAAAAAAATTAAAAACAATGAGCACGTTACAAGTTAAAACTGGTAGTAGTAGCAGATTTGGAATTGAAATGAGGCATATGTCGAAAACAATCAAATCTGTTGGTACAGTGTCCTACAGACAATGTGGAAGGGCTTCCTTTATCATAAAGTAGAAGTGAGCAAAGGAAACCTCCTCAAATCAGTATTAAGTGGCTAACTTTGAGAAGATAGAAAGGAAAGAGAGCGAGAGGGGACATCATCTAAAAATTTAGATAAAAACGTAATTCTTTTTCCCTCTGATTGATCTCAGTGTAGTCAAAGACTCAAAAGTGTACCATACACAACAGTAAGGCCATTGATTCACCAAGTCAGGACTCCTGATGCCTACACCAAGGTCATAGCAAGTGCATGTTAAGACATGGCCTGCCAGTGGCACCAAGTATAGTCATACGAGTTCTAAAGCACTACTGACAAAAGTGATTGCTTGACACAAGAAACATAGGGTCTATTCATCTAACTACACTCCAACTAAATAAGCTGGGATCAAACTTATGTAGTAGCTTAAAAAAAATCAGCTGTAAATAATGATAACTTTTTTGTTGAGTAAGAAAAGGACACAGACACAGGACAAGACAGAAAAAATTGAAGGCAACTGAAAGGGGAAAACAACTAGATAGAAAGGAAAGTCACTCGTATATGAGTATTAACCCGCTTTTGGATATTTGGAGTTTTTTTTTTTTTTGATCGGTAAAATTGTATCGTATATATAATATGGTAAAAGACAACCTGTACAAGAATACAATTAGTAAATACAGTATACCCAAAAAGTAAACCAAACTAATCCCAAAATATTCCCCACTTGCTGTCAGTTCTCTTCTTAAAAAGCATAAGAAGAGAACCAATCGAACAAACCACACCAAACAACCCAATACCACAGATAATAACAAACTTCATTAATTTAGTCATTGCAATCCCAAAATGATAAACAATGGTCGTGAAAAAATCATCAACCAATTAACTCTCCAACTGACATAAAATGATCCAATATCAAGTGATAAGATGAACCAACATTCGGAACCCTCAAAGCCTCTTATCAACCATATCTGAAAACTTATAGGAGTATCAACCACATCCTCCTAAAAAAGATAACATGACAGTCTGCATTCCTAGAGGTGGTAATGTCTCGGCTGATCAGCTAGCTAGAGGCGGGAGTAGTAGAGAGGGTATGTTCATGGGCATCCTGTCAAATGAGATGGTGGATGGCGGAGAGTGATACAGTCATGAGAGTTGTTTTTGCGGATGTTGACGTCGATTGTGCTCCTTTATAGTTCTTACTTAGTTTTTTGTACTGGCACAGTTTTTCTTTTTGGGCCATGGTTCTCATCTTGTGCGCCTGGCTCTTTACCTTCTGTTGTTGTACCTTTTTATTCTCATTAATATATTCTGCTGGTTATTCATCAAAAAACAAAACTGTCTGCATTCTTCTAATTAAAAATAATAAAAATAAAAATAGCAAAAGATAGTCCTCATTCTTGTCTCAAACAGAATAACTTCATTCACGCTTTACAAGCTTGCAAAGTTGCAATACATAGAGGCCCTAATTAAAATATAGAGCAAATAGCATTTAACTCACATACAAAAGGTGCTTCATCACATAAAACCATAAATCTTGGATTGAGCTGATGCATCTTTAAAAAAATAAAAGAATAATTGTATGTCTGAAGTAAAGGACATGTTCATAGAGGCTAAGAGACACTATGGAACACCTGGCTAATATATTTACTATCATAATTCAGAAGCAGGCAAGGATTCTGAGGCTAAAGTTCAAGAAAAATACACGATCCGTAGAAGTTGTTTAGAGATGTTGGTGATAAAAGTGCAAAAAGTGGTTGGAAAGGGAGTTTGTCAAGTCAAAACAGAATGTAACATGTAAAGTGCAAAAGTGATTGGAAAGGGAGTTGTCAAATCAAAACAGCATGTAACATGTCCACTCTTCAGTTATTTTGATTGATCAAGTTCTCAATTCTTGACCGTATAGGGTAGCCTCTAGTCCTTCTCCAGGTATGTTTTTTCCTCAGTATCTGATACTCACATGCCCTTTCAGAATGCAGTGTCGCCAAGCCATTTGCCCAATGAGATACCAGACCTAAATATTTGTCAGTATCCCTAATAGGGCTAGAATTGGGAGACAGAAATGGGGGCTAGAATTGGGAGACAGAAATGGGGGGAATTGAGGAGAGTGAATGATGGGATCATAGGGAAGAAATGACAGGGTGAAAGAAGGAGAAGAATTTGGGAGAGTTCCAGGGGCTAGAAGAGATAGCAATGCTTCTTGGTAGCAAGGCAGAGGAACAAGGAATGTGACGGCACAATGCGGTCCGCACTTCTAAAACCATCCTCAACTACCAAGAAGTAAAGGCTTAGAGGAAACAAGTTGCTAGGAAAGGAAAAGGGAAACTAAGAAATTCAGAAAGGAAGCTGTTGACGTCGAGGATATGACGTAGGCAATGACGAAGGGCTGACGCGTGCTTTAAAAATGCAGTCGAGTGGACCCCAAAGGATGAGTTGCAGATGAGTTGTCAGAGATGGCTGACTCAGTCGAATTGGCTGACTGGACATGCAGACGTGGCATGGCATTGAACAGTTGTTGGTGTTGACGTGGCTACTGTCGAAGAATGCTATCGTGGCTGGCAGGTACTGTAGCACCGGATAAATTTTTTATTATGAGATTTAGAAAGGGATTGGAAGGAGGATATAAATTTATCCTTGAAAATTTGAAGACATTTTTCCATAAGTTCTTCCTCTATTATGAGAGGGAATTCGATCCGTAATTTGGACTTAATAACCTCAAAAGGGTTATGAGCATCAATTTGCTCAGAAGTTGGAGGAGGTAATCTGGGGATTTACCGTTCATTGGCAGTATTTTCAACTGTGCTCCAAAATTGGGAGGCATAACACATTAATTGTACATCTTAGGTCCCATTTCCATATCCAGAGTATGAAGAGGTTTTCGTCTCTTATTCAAGATCTTGTTTTAGTGGACTATCCATTATTAGAAGGTAGGTTTATGGGGTCAAATCTTCAATAGAATACCCTCTGTTGTAGATTACATTAGATTAGATGTCTTGGGTCGATTGATTCGGATAATCATTCTCCGCAAATGTCCCAAAAATTACTTCATAGACCGACCTTGGATCATTGCCCAATCTTGCTATCAATAGAGGTGAATCACCATGGGCCCTCTCCTTTCAGGTTTGAGAATATGTGGCTCACCCATAGGCATTTTAAAGATGAAGTCAAAAATAGATGGATAAAGGGGTGGGGGGATGGTCCTAGTCGGGCTGGCTTTATTTTTATGAGATCTTTAAAATTCTTGAAAGGCAAGATTAAAAGGTGGAACTGTGAGACTTTTGGCGATATCCCTATGCGTAAGAAAGTAGTGTCTGAGGAGATTGAGGAGTCAGACCTTTGGGAGCAACAAATGGTACTTTCTAAGGGTGAAAGGGATAGGAAAAAACCTAAGAAGGAAGAGCTGGATACAATTCTAAGGCAGGAAGAAATCAGTTGGAAACAGAAGTCTAGGGTTACCTAGATCAAGGAGGGGGTTGGGAATACTAGCTTTTTTCATAAATGGCTAATGGGGGGACGAAAATGAATTCCATTTCTAGTCTTGATTGGACCACTGTAGAGGATATGGATGGTATCACGAAGGCTATGAGGGATTTTTATAGTAGCCTTTATGCATCGGACTATGAGTAAATGTTCAATCTCAAGAATATTCCAAGGGACTTCATCAGGTTAAGTGGTTGGAGAGGCCTTTTGAGGTGGAAGAGGTGAAAGGGGCGGTAAGGGGTATGGAGAGGGATAAATCTCCGGGGCCAGACGACTTTACCGTGGCTTTTTATCAGGGTCGTTAGGAGATGATCAAAGAGGATCTAATGGGGGTATTTAATGAGTTTTACTATAATGGGGTGGTAAATAAAATTACTAATGAGACCTTCCTAGTGTTTATTGCAAAACAATCTAGGGCTAGTGAGCTTAAGGATAAAGGGCCATTAGTTTGACTACCAGTCTTTATAAGATTATAGCGAAGGTACTGGCAGAGAGACTCAATGGAGTGATTAGAGGTTTATTGTCATCGAACCAGCAGCGTTTATTGCGAGGAGACAAATATTGGATAGTGTCTTAGTGGCGAATGAGGTGGTGGAGGAAAGAGCTAGGAGAGGACTTCCAAGTATTATGTGCAAATTGGATTAGGAGGCCTATCATAGGGTAGAATGGGAGGGTTTTGGGTAAAGGTGGAGGAAATGGATTGGTGGTTGCATCTCTAAGATTTCTTTTTCATTTCTAGTTAATGGGAGTGTACATGGCATTTTGAGTCATCTAGAGGAATTAGACAAGGTAATCCTCTCTCTCCATTCCTCTTTACTCTAGTATATCTGTTAAGTAGGTTTCTCTCACAGGCAGAGAATATGGGTCTTATCAGTGGGTTTTTAGTGGGTAAGGAGAGGGTGTCAGTTTCCCATCTGCAATATACTGATGATACTATAATATTTTTTTGAGGCGGTGGAGGAACAGGCTTATTGGATTAAATCCATTTTGAGATGTTTTGAGATGGTGTCGGGTCTAAAAGTCAATGTGGAGAAGTCTACCATCTCAGGGGTTCCATGTGATTCAGGGGAGATCACAACAGTTTGCGGATTTCTTGGGTTATCGAGTAGTAGAATTGCCAATTAGGTACCTTGGTTTACCGTTGGGAATAGTGCTAGATCATTCTCCTTTTGGTCTCCTGTCATTGAAAAAATTGAGAAGAGGTTAGCCACTTGGAAAATGAACTACTTATCATTAGTAGGGCTGTCAACAAGCCGAGCTAGCTCAGCTCGGGCTCGGGCTCGGCTCATATGAGCCGAGCTTGAGCTAGGCTCGCGAGCCGAACCTGAGTCTGAAAAAAGCTCATTATTTTAACGAGCTTGAGCAGAGCTTGGGTAGGCTCAGCTCAGTTTGTATATGAGATTATAAGTTCATATTCCTATATCTTATATTATGTATTAATATTAAACACAAATGTTAACATATTATATTACATATAAAAATAATTATCAATTATAATATTAATGCATTTGTACTAATCTAAACTTTTTTACAAGCCGAGCTTTTACGTGCCAAGCTTTTTATGAGTAGAGCTTTTACAAGCCTGAACCTAGCTGGGTAAAGCTCGACTCAGAACCTAAAATTTTTTAACGAGCCTGAGCCAAGCCTGAGCTTTACTAGAGATCTATGAGCCTGAGCTGAGCTGGGTAAAGCTTCGCTCGGCTCGTTTACAGCCCTAATCATTAGGGGGTCGTGTTACGTTGATCCAGTCGTTTTTAGCCAGTTTACCCATTTACTGTCTTTCTATTTTTTGTGCTCCAATGAGAGTAGTAAAAGCATTGGAGAAAACCCAAAGGGATTTTTTATGGGAGGGACTAGGGAGGGGATCATAGGAAGGATCATTTGGTTAAGTGGAGTGTAGTCTGTAAAAGTAAAGATGTAGGTGGATTGAACCTAGGTAATATTCAGAAACGGAATTCAGCTTTGCTTGGGAAATGGTGTGGCGTTTTGGCATGGACTTTGAGGCATTATGGTACAAAGTAAATGTAACTTGTAAGCAAGTATGGGACAGGTGATAGTGTAAAGGAAGTTAGTCAAACAGCAAGGATTTATTGTCAATTTATCATAATCCTTGGAAGGCCATTTCTGTTATTGCCTCTTCTTTTTACCTTCTTCGTTTTGGGGTGGGTAGGGGGGTCGTATGTCCAGTTTTGGCATGATCTATGGTGGGGTGAGTCTACTTTCAGTATCAGATATCATAGTTTGTATTTAGTGACACAAACTGAATACTTTATCCTCAAAAAATCTTCTATTCTTCTATCAAACTCTGAACACTGGATACTCTGCACACTGATTGTTTAAACCCTGATTTATTTTTATTTTTGTGATGTATTGATTTTGTTGCCAAGCCTGCTTATAAAAAGCCACTATCTTTTTTCTATTTAAACTATATCTGACCACTTACCCACCCCGGGTTGCTCAGTTGGTAAGGGCGAATAGGAGATTGTGTGGGTTAGGTGCACGGTCTCAAGTTCGATTCCCCAGCTGGGCAGGTTCGGATTTAAGTGGGAGGCCGTGGCGGTGGGTTGCTGCGCAAGCCTCCTACTTGGGATTAGTCGGGCCTAAGGCCCGGACACCCAAGTTATCAAAAAAAAACTATATCTGACCACTAACTTCTTTCAAGCTCTTCTCCAATAAAATTTTGTGATTCATCAAAAGAAAGGGAAAAGGGAAGGCAATGCTAAAAGAGGATCATTTATCACAAGCTATTTACCCAATAAAAAAATAGTACAAGTGAGCCAAGATGGTGATATATTTATATGAAGATTTTTCTATATCTAGTTTATTATGACCCAGCTATATAGAGGTAGATTCATACAACTAACATCAGGCAGTGTTTGGTTAGTAGGAAAACAATGGAAACGAAAGCAAAAAAACACTTTACTTTCCATTATTTCCAATTGGTTTTGAGGGAAAAAGTTCGAGGGATTTTTAATGAAACTGAGGCTCTTATAGCAAAGTATTTTACAACAGGCCCATGTTTTCCAATGAACCAAACACATAAATCTCAGCAAAAAGTTCATTTTACTTTCCTTTTCTTTAGATTCCCATTAACCAAACACTGCCGCAAAGAGCGATAATTTTATACAAACCTTGAAAAAAAAGAAGGCAATCACTAAGAATACTAACATTCATTAAGGTTACTTATTGATAAAATCTAGACAACACATTGCACTAATATTCACTTATACAATTCTTAACATTTCCATCCATCTCCTTTTTCTTATCTAACCTCTCCAATTAGTTAGGATAAGGAACTTTCTTGTTGTTGATTTTATCTACCTTCTCTCACTTTTTAGATAAAATCCGCTATTCATCAAAGAAAAGAGAAAAAAGTGATGTCAATGCTAAAAGAGATATTAATGTATCACAAGCTATTCACCCAATCAAAAAAAAAAACAGTACAACTGAGACAAGATAGTGCTATATGTATAAGAATATTTTTCTGTATACAGTTTGTTATGACCCAACTGAGTAACTTATATAGGTAGATTAATACCACTACCATCAATGAACAAAAATCTCATATAAACCTTGAAGAAAGAAGACAAACACTATACAATTAACATTTAATACAGTTGCTTATTGATAATTCTAACATTTCATTGATATAATGCACACCATTTCCAACGACCTTCTAAGAACTCATAGTTTGCTTGTGTGAGCAAGTGAGAGAGAGAGAGAGAGAGCGAGAAAGAGAGAGAGAAAGAGAGAGAGAGAGAGAGAGAGAGAGAGAGAAGGAGAAGGAAGAGATAAAAAAAGGTAAGAGGGGAGCCTCATGTTCAACAATGATAATTGGAATCAACCAATAAAATGAGGTATCATCCATAAACTTCAACTTACATATACTTTCAAAGTTGTTCCAAGAGTTATTATATCACCACTTGCAAGCTCAAAGGGTTCACTCCAATGTCTACTTCCAAAATCAGGATGGTGGACTTCCTGAGAATTCAGAAAAGTTCCATTAAGGCTACCCATATCCACCAGCTCCCATTTCAGTTTCTGTCAACAAAAATGCAAGTCCAGAATAGTAACTAGATCCATCATAAATAAGACTCAATACTTCCATACAAATTGCAATTATTGTGAAGAGATATACATTAAGATTCCAATTAATCATCGCATGTTTCCCTGAAACCTCTGAATCCTTCAGCAGTAGATCACTGGGAGGTACTCTTCCGAGGGTCATTGGAAGTCTATTAGTACTTGTCGACTCTAGGGAACAGCGAAGTCCACGAGAAGTACCAGATATAACTTCCACGGTAAGGCTACTTCCTGCACTTCTAACAGAAAAATAGGATGACGTGTTTTTATATATTCAGCAAATTTATACAACAATGAAAAAAATATTTATAGAAAAGTAACCTCCACGCAGGCCATGACAATGAAATTCACAAGTGAAAGAAGGAGAGAATACTTTGATCTACAATATCCTTAGGGACAGATTCTTGATAGCTCTCACTAATGGCAGTCAAATACTTTGGTTCTCCCTTCCTACAATGTTTTCGCTCTTCATGAGAGCGCTTTCCCACCAATGGAGACTTAAGTGTCTGACCAACAACAATCTCTTCTGAATGATCTGGAATTACATCTAGGACCAAACTAACACCTGAAAGAATCAAATGACGATAAGTGTGACTGCTCATGAGTAAGAGGACAGCCAGGCAGAGAGGAAGGAGAGAACCTAAACCAAAATGACGAGAATATTAAATACCTTGGGTCAAATGCGCATCTGCTGATGGAAGCCTAAGTTTATGGAGACGCGATGAGCAGAAATTCTCTTCATTTTGAAGACGTGGGCCCTCTAAAACATGATTTCTTGACTCTTCATTGCTTTCACTTGGGGTCAGATCCAAATCCTCAGAAATGAGTGGCCTTTCTAGGTCCTCAACAAGAAAGAACCCCAAATAGCATCAAATTAATAATTAAGAAAATTCTAAAATGATGAAAAGACATCCTGTTTGAAAAACTTTGAGTATCTAAAACTTCTCAGGAAATATAATACATGCCTCAAACAAAGTTTCTGAGATATATGCCAAAACTAAAGGTAACTCAGTATCCTCAGTAATGGAAATTATGCTGACTGAAAAACATGTACTGTGCTTCACATGAATTACTGTGGATTTATTCCCATCAAAGAATTTGCATCTTAGGAACATTTATGTTCTTTTCCAGTAAAATAGCGCAAGGTAGAACAAGGCATTCATAAACATACGGCCCACCAGGAATTCATGCTGGATATAGTAGAAAATCTTCAAATGAATACCTCCGGTACTGCCAAACTAATCAACCTTGCCCTAACAGTTGATAAGAACATACAGATTACAATACTAATTTATATGGACATTGAGGCCACTGAATATGTATCTTTATAAGTATTTTGGAAATTTATAATACTGACTCTGTTAACTACACACCTTCTGATAATGAGAGAGATTCAATTTTGAATCTTTTAGAAAGAGAGAGAGCCTCACTGTAGTCAAATTCAAAATAACAGATTGAGTAGATTCAAAAAATTGGGAATGATAGTCATGTCTACATCAGTACATACAATAATCTACGCAAGTCAACTACTTAGTTTTTCATGTAAATGGATTAGATTATGTAGATAACTCAAAGGAAAGCATTACATGAACCATACAGAATGAATGGCCAAACAAGGTATTCAGGACATGGCATGCAGCAAGATATTCCAACCTAACATGAATTTGTTACAATTTACTACTTGAACTCCTAAAATCTGGATGACCAAAGAAACAATGGTCCCATTATATAATCCTCCAACAATTCCTTAGATCCAATCCTATCACCAAAGATATACAATTTCTCCTTCCATGAGCATCAACTTGTACTTGTTAACATTAATGATTAACCTATATGTTGTATATGTATATATCAAAGAAAATGAGAGAAAGAAGTACATGGAAAGTTTTCTGATAAGTATAATGAATGCAGAAGTGATCACATAAAAACAACTTTTTTTCAGTAGTCAACAGAAAAATGAAGTAATCCTTTGCTGTCAATCTTTTATTGTCTTTGTATCGTTTAAACCCTATCCAATAAAATGTTTTGCTAATTATAAATGTGTGTGTGTGTGTGTGTGTAAACTGAAGCAATCAACATAATTTGTCCTCTGCGATAAACCACCTTTTGCCCAACTCCCAATAGATATGCCTTATTCCGGTCCAAAACTGAATCGTAGATTCTCTTATAATACATTATCAGATGGATGTGCGTTTTGTGGTCCTTTTGCATAAGTTTGATGTTGGTTGCGTAATGCCTAGGTGGTTGTTCTAAATTCATGGGGATGAAATATGAGGAAAAGGAAAGTGATCAGTACTATGGAAACTACGCCCTGCTTCTGTTTCTTGATCTTTATGGACGAAAAGGAATTGTAAAAAAACTCTTCCCTTGCTCTTTCATTTGGTGGATTCTTCTGGATTTCAAAGGATGTGCTGATTTCTTATTTTATAATTGTTTGGACAGCCTTATGGGCTTTGTTCGTTGAAGGACTTGGGCTAGAACTTTTCTGTTAGCCCAATTATATATTCTTTGTGTACATATGGCATAGCTCTCTTTACTAAACAATACATAAATATTATACTTTTACCAATCAAATAAGAAAAATAAATAAAAACTGTCCTCTGCATTCTTTATGTTTTTTCCCTTGGTCAATCCATATAAAACATGTTCCCCATAATTGATAACAAACAAACGAAAAAGTTATACTTATAGATGAGGAAGACAACATTGGGAAAAAAAAATCTTCAGCATTCAATTTGTTCCAGCAAAGACAAGCCAATAACACGCACACACACACATACAAATACGCACATATATATATATATATAGAGAGAGAGAGAGAAAGCATTCAATACTTAGAGCCTATGTTATATTGACTCTTCTCCTCACCCTAAAGTACCCATATCAACACAACATCACATGGGTGTGGATATAGAATCCGTATCAGATCCTCTATAGTCGTGTCCAGCTTTACTTTAACAGATGTTTCCTCTATGCTAAACAAATGCCTCCTTTATCTTCATTCTATACTTATTTATCAAGTTTAAGTTTATGGCTCTCCCTATGCCTATGTGAAGTGAACTCCCTCGTACATAAACTACTCTTTCGAGGGTTTACCATGTGGATATGAGGGCCACCAGGATGAAAGCACTTCATCTTCGGAGGGGTCTATTGGTACTATTACTCAGACTACCAATACGAAGCTGGTCCCACTCTAGTTGTACTGGAGACGGCCAATTGCCTTTAAGAAATAAGGGTCTCAAGGGATAAGATGAGTCTGACACCTAGACAGGCCTACACCCAAAGTCCAGGTACCATAGCTTAAAGCTACAGATAATATAATTTCATATTGATCAAATATGAAATTGCTAGATGGATTAAAATTAACACCACCTATACCCTCCAAACGAAAGTCATTAAAAGTCGAACATATTCATTTATAACGAAGAGAAATTGGTTCTCGGTATGTCGTGTCAGCTGGGTTACAAATTCGTTTACATGTATGGATAAGTGAAGTGAGGTGAAGTAACTTAGATGACGTTATTTTTAAGAACAAATTAAACACAAACTTTATTTCTGAATTCCCTTACAGCATTTTCAAAATTTCTGATAGTACTATAACTAAAGCTAAGATCGACATCAGAGAAATGAAAATAAAATGCTCAGAATGTTTGAAACGAGACACGATGACCTCCTTTAATATGAAACTAACAACATGGAAAGATCATAGAAGTTCGTCTCACAACCTCGAAACAATCGCCTTTTTTGTATAATAAGCAGTGAAATATACATTAAGACCAAACTTAAATCAGTTAAATGTTCATGGCCAGAGCTCCTAAATCTTATTCTCAAATTTAGCAAAAAAAAAATGAAGAACACAAATATCATCCAGAACACGCCTCAATCCCAAAAATCCAAACCTCAATATCCAAATTCAGAACCTAGAAATACATTTCTAGCGAAGAATTGACGGAAACCCAAAAGAAAAATCTGAAAACAAGACATCTACATAGAAAAATTAAGATATAAATTGAAATGAAAACGAAAATAATTCCGGTTTTGTGTTTTGATTTGGACTTTGTTACCTTGATCACGCGGATTTGAGAGGAAGAGGAGAAGAAGAAACGCCATGGCTTACAGGCCAATAAGAAGATTATGAGAAACAGAAGAGGAGGATAAGACCGGCAATGCCTTCTAACATCGCCATCTCCATGGCTCCGTGGAAAGAGAGGGAGAGAGGGAGTGGGGAAGAGCGAGAGAGAACGACGCTTTGAAATGGTCGCATTTATTTATTACTATTATTATTATTTAAACTTTCAACACTTCGGTACGTGTAACGTGTCATGCGGACATTAGAAGAGAGAGTATGTATCACGCATACATACAATATGTGCATCCATTCAAGGGGGGGGGGGGGGGGTGGTTGCTGTTGGTACTCCAACTTTTTCTTACCTTGTTTTTAACTTTTTTTGTGTCTGTTTGAATGCTAATGTCTACTTTGCTACAATTCTTAATCCAAACATATTACATTTTTGCCGACGTGACGTGTATCCACACACATCTAGACCAATGTTGTATTTTTTTTTGTCTTAACTAAGTGGTGACCTCACATCCACTTGAGTGTGGGACTAATCAACATTCGGGGCAGAAGCAATTATGGTAAACCCTTAACCACGAGTGCTTTTAGTGGGATTCGAACTCCAGACTTATCTCCAGAGACGCCCACTAGAGCCTAGCTTGCTACCAGTTGAGCCACACATCGGTGATTGACAAATGTTACATTTGATATTGTAGCTTCTACACTCCAGGCAAAATGAGACCTATAAAGTGTGATTTAAGACAAATAAGTTTGACAAGATAATAGCTTTTGTAAGGCAAGATCTATTGGGTTTTATAAAGACTAGTCATTTTTTAGGTAGTTCAAAGAAATTAAGTATGACAAGTATTGGTTTGATTAACTTTTTAGTAAAACTTAAGCCAAAGTTGTAAACACAAAACTATTTATACTATTAAGGGAACGGGTGTATTGGAGAGCATGCCAATTTTTTTTTTTTTAAATTTCAAAATTAATCTTTCGTATGATAAAGTATTTAATCTAATTAGGAATAATATTGTCTTTTTGATTATAAGTTTTCAAAATAACCGTTCTTACCTCATTTCAATTATAAAGAAAAAAAAAAAAGACATGGCAAAACCAACGGTAAACACATTTTATACATTTATCAACGTGTAGTACTGCACGTACCACCTGTTAAGTCATATATAGCTGTAATGCTTGAAGATGTTCAATTGATCTACATGCAATTTTTTATAAGCGAAATTTATCTTATGGTGAATCATAACTGCTTATTTTACATGCAAATCCATTAATTTGTGCGTCAGAGGGCATGCCACCTATAGCCTCATCATTTTTTTTTCTGTTTTCTTTTTTGGTAAATGGATAGGAGGAAAAACACCTATATCTTACCAAAAAAAAAAACTACACAGTTGGGGGAACGGATCTTCTGTGAGCAAAAGTCTTATGAGCGCCCTATGGTGTAAAGATAGCACCCAAGAGGTGAAATGGTATTTTCGCCCTGGGGTGTTGTCTCTACACGCGCTCACATGACTTCTGCTCATAGAAGATCCCGGCCCATACAGTTATGGCTGTACACCGTCCCATATAATCATCTGTTAACATTGGAATAAAAAAGGGGGAGGTTTAACAACACATAAACACGAAAAAATAAATAAAGAAAATTGGACAAAGAGAATCTGCAACTTGGTTCGTCTCCTTAAAAACATGTGCAAATCTCACTTCAATAAACCGAGACACCAATTCTCCCGGTGCGCCTTTACAATCCCCTGACATCAGTGATATCCATCAAATGAAGATAATTTCCTTGCGCCTTGGTCACTCGTGAGCTGGGTGGTGCTGTACCATGATGCTACTGGTGTTCGCATGAAGTGCAAAAAAGGTTGCAATAGCCGTTCTTGTACTCGGTTTCCTTCCACATCAACCAACAAAAAATAGCACACATTGCTGAAAATGCAGATTATCAATAGGAACATAGAGACTACAATTAAAAACAATGTTTTGAATCCACACCCTGACTGAGGCATTGGGCACCAATTCCTCCATTCGTCCCCCCCATGGTTGCAAACCAAACAGCTCTAGCAAATGGACACCTGAAGAAAAGTGTTCCGGTGTTTCTTGCTCCATATGACAGATCACATAATGTTCCAACTGAGCATTCAATCGACTTTTAAAGAAGGTTGTTAGTAGTGAGAGCTCCATGCACACACTTCAAAAGAAATAATCTACTTTGCTATGGACGCGGAATATTCCACCATTTTAAGCCACATCGGGTCACACTGACTAACTGTTCCTCCTCTTGAAGATCATATTATATGCAGATGACACCGAAAATTTCCTTAAAGCTGTAGCGCCCCCCCCCCCCCCCCCGCGCGCATGCCCACCAATGGGTATGTCTCTTACCAAATTAATGATATTTGGAGCCAAAACTGTTCCATGAGAGGAATATTCCATTGGATCAGATTATGGTCTACCAATTGGGATACATATTGGTTTCCCCAATTAGATGGGAGAGCAGGCAATTCCCCACCATTCCTATACTATTCACTTATTGGGTATCCCCGAATTTAATCGAGGCCCCATTACCACTGACCCAACCAATCCATCTTTGATAATCTCCCTCAGTTCATGGTTCAAGGATCGGACCAATCCCAAGCCACGATACAACTATTGTATGACGAGGCTTTGGATCGGATCAATCCAACCGATTCAGTGACCAGTACAACCGGTCTAACCAATTAATCAAATTTAAAAAAAAAAAAAAATGGGTAATACAAAATTTGATAGGATCCAGATATGCCGATACTGTCCAGTATCGCCGGGCTGGATCGAGATCAGCCGGGACCAGTCTGATCCATGATCCTGAGACTTAAAACCTTGTCTCAGTTTACATACATGTTTCCAAAAATGGGAGTCTTGGGTCTTCACTCTTGTTTCTATGAATTGGGCGCCATGAATGTATTTAGACCGTAAGATTGGGCCCCATAAATGTATTTAGACCGTAAGATTCGGGCCCATAGATGATCTGTGTTCTTGAAAAGGGCCCAGGCCCTTTTAAACAATAAAGCGTCATCATTACATATGGACGGCTAATCCGATCAATGTTATTATGTTAGCAATTCTATTTTTAAAAGCTTGCTCTTTTTAGCGTGGCCCCACCTATTGGACAAATCAGATCGTGCCATGTACCCTCAGCCTCATCTTCTTTACTCGTTTGAAAAGAATAGCTTTCCTTAAAAGTATCATCAAAGTAGCCGTTATACGATTTTTCGAAGATATGACCGTTGAAACAAAACATACGTTACCTTAGCTTCTGTTCATGTTCAAGCTCCGTTTGACTTTTGCTGAGGAGAGAAAGAAAGAGCGAGAGAAGAAGACCCTACCCTGAAAAAAAATGGTAGCCAAAACCCCACCAAAGCTGAAGAAAATGGCCGCTCCTCTGAACCCAAATCTCCTCAGAGAAACAGTAAAGAAGCTAAAGTTCCAGATCCATGATATCCCCTTATTTTCTCCTTTTTTTTTCGTTCTTTCATTCACTTCTGTTGCTCTGTTCCTCTTTTTATTGAAGGTGGATCGGTGTATGGCTCGACTGCAAGAGCTTCAGTATACGGTTTCCCGTGGAACGAAGGTGATCTCCGGAGTGAGTCTCAGTCCTCGCAGTACAAGAGGGTATTTAAGAACTAGTCTCAGATGCAAGCAAGAATTTAGGAGGTATTGAGAATTTTCGTTTGTTTCCTTCTCACTATAAGAATTTGATCGTTTTTTTTTTCTTTTCTTTATTCAAGTAATTACATTTCTCCGCTATTTTGATGATTTATATATGATTACTGAACTGGGCTCTCTTTCTTTCCCCATTTTCTCTGAATTGCTGACATGTGAAGGATTAAAAACGTTGCAGCTCGGAAATCTCCAGTAGGGAAGCCATTGGGAAATACAGGTGGAACTTTCTATATAGAACATCTCCATATTTTTTTTTTAACATTTGTTGCAAATTCATCATTTATTTGGTTCTTACATTCTAAATTTTGATGATATTTTTCCGTATTTATTGAGCTATTTTTGGTGAATTTTTGTTTTCATACTTAAACAAACCACACAGAACATCTCCATATTTTTTTTTTTAACATTTGTTGCAAATCAATCATTTATTTGGTTCTTATTTTGTAAATTTTTGTGGGATTTTTTCCCTGATTATTGAAATATTTTTGGTTAATTTTTGTTTTTATACTGAAACAAACCCTGTAGATTGTTTTAGCTTTCCAATTTAAACAGTTTACAGGACGGATTCCTCTGTTTCTTATTATTGCAGAATCAGATTCCTCTGTTGCTTACGTTTTAATGAATTCCAAACAGGAGAGTGGCGCAGGATGTCATTGCCGGCAATGCTGGTCGGAGAAACTGTCAGCGAGATCATGCAAGCAAGTCAATTCGCAAGAGAAATAGTCACATCTTTTGCTACCAAGACCAAGAAACCTGACTCGGATGATCCGAAAACTCCGGTGACCCAACGGAGAAACCAAAGGCCACATCCGGAAAACACAGAGCTCATCAGGGCCAGAAGAAAGAGGGAGAAGCAAGTAGTCTTACAATCAATCCGATCAGAAACCAATCCCCCGTCAATCCAGAGGGTTCGATCACGGTTCAATTTTAAGGTCTCGTCATTATCTCCGAACAAAATCGAATGTGGTGGGAAAGAAAATTGGTATGTGGCTAACCGGGTATCCCCCAAGAACAGGCCTTGGGCTAAGAAGACTGTCCTGTTTCCAAATCCTCTGTTTCTCTCTTCCCCGTCTTCTCGTCAGCACAAATTCTGCAAAACAAGATCTCCTGTAATTACAAGAACTCAACAGACACCTCATAAGTTCTTGATTAAGTCCCCTCCGTCGATCTCGAAGTTCCAAGTGAAGATCAAGAATGCACCAATCTCTCTGTCTCCTCCCACAAAGGCTATGAATTTAATGAAGAAATCTCCTTCAAAGTTGTCAACTGCATCGAAGTTGCGACGATCGTTCTCGCCATCGAAGCCCGCAAACAGATTGGTGTCTCCATTGAAGAACAGAATATCATCAGCACAGAAGAATGGTGGTGGTGGTATGATGAGTGGATTGAAACAACGCCCATTCTCTCTGTCTCCTCCCACAAAGGCTATGAATTTAATGAAGAAATCTCCTTCAAAGTTGTCAACTGCATCGAAGTTGCGACGATCGTTCTCGCCATCGAAGCCCGCAAACAGATTGGTGTCTCCATTGAAGAACAGAATATCATCAGCACAGAAGAATGGTGGTGGTGGTATGATGAGTGGATTGAAACAACGCCCATTTTCGACCTCGATGAGGGTTTCGGATTGGAGAATCTAATGTTGACATACTTTCACTTGGATATGTTTGAATGTTGAAGGGTTTCATTTGAGATATTTGCTCGATGTCAATACTCAAATTCTTTTATTTTTTAGCTTTGATTGTTAAGTTTGTTGAATGGAGAATATAGGAATTTTTCTTGTAAATTTGAGAGTAATCTTTTATTTTATTGCATTTTAAACAAAATGATGAAATAAAGAAACGAAAAAACAAAGGGACTTACAGTTCTACCTTAATTTGGTATAGCAACAAGAAAAATGTCTTATCCTAACTAGTTGGAGTCGATAACATGAATCCTGATCTTTCATCCCAATCTATCAAAAAATTATATTTTTTACTAAATCTCTTATGGCTTGGATTCTACCTTGATTTGGTGAGTTTTGGTTTCTCTGGTTTTTATGTAGACATTATCGCCAATCGTATGGGCTTTTATGGCAAATGGGCTTCAAGCATGGGTTGTATTGTGAAAGGTCTCGGTGTATCCGGTGGCGAACAACTCGAATAAATATAAAACCATCCTTCCTCTTCGGTTGAATTAATTTGGAGTTGCCTAATGTATGGGGGTTCAAATTCGTAACGGCCCAATAATCTGCTTAAGTCAGCTGCTCGACCGTTTGGATGATTATCATGTATTCTACGAGAGAAAAGGGAGAAGAAAAAGAAGCAGAAGAAAACACGTAAAAGATAGAAGATGGAGAAGAGACAAGAAAAGAGACAATGTTTTACATGGTTGGCCAACCGACTTACGTCCATGAGTGTCCTTGATGAGCTGGTTTTCCACCATTGAAATTTATACATATTATAATGATAAATGCAATCTCTTCAAAGCCTAGTGTCAGAGGAGAAGGAGGAGGAGAAGGAGAAGAAGAAAACATAGTCGTTTAGATTTTTTCTCATCTTTAGGTCTCCCAACCTTTATTAAAAGATAGTATTTACATACAAGAGTATAAATTGAGATTTATTTGTATGTGGTGCGAGGCGATGAGCACTTAATGTACTTTCATATTAAATGTCTAGATTAAGCCACATGGGTCTTCATTTTGATCATAATCGTCCTTAGAACTAGCAATTTCTTGATCGATTCGCTAATCCATCCGACCCACATTAAATAAATGGGTTCCGATTGACCCATTTATTAATTGAGTTGGATTTAGATTTTGTCAACTCGCCTGAAAATGGACAACCCGAATCCAACCCGCCAACTCATTGAATACTTGTTTAAGTAGTCATTTATATATATATGCTAGTAATAATGCAAGTGCGTTGCACGTGTATCAATGAATTGAATTCAAAAATATTTTAAATTAGGTTTAAGTAATAGATAGTTGAAATGTATGCATAACTTTTTTTTTTTTTTTTTTATTATAGTCGCTACCTTATTTGTTTAAAATTTTGTTTGTGATTTTTTTTTTCTTATTTTCTTTTCCATGTACAGGTTTTGCATTATTAGCGGATTGAATAAAGCAAAAGCCTCAAAGAAAAGATTGAATATTACTTTTATGTTGTTATCATTTGGTGTTTTGTACTTGATCTCCTTTAGATTTATAGTTTATTCATCGTCTAGAGAATCGTCATTCTCATATGCCCCATTGAAATTGTATAGGTGAGCGGTAATTGTCAATAATGAACAATATCAGTTCTATTTGCCCTTGAGATAATCAAGTTGTATAGAGTTAATGATCACTTGCATAATTATTATTGTGAAATACAATTGACATCATTATAATACAAACACTGGACGATCCAAGAAACTAACAGGCAAAGTAATTCTAAAGCATGTAAATTTTGAATGCATTTTTTCTCATCCATCATTCTTTACCTTCAACGTTCACTGAATGATGGAGATAATAATTGTTAATCGAAGAATCTGGAGCATCCATGTGAAAAACAACCTTAGCTCCCTCAACAACTGCATAATGGAAAAGCAATGCACGAGAGGAAATTAAACAAAAACATAAAGGAGGATAATGAGAATAATTTTTTAATAAACTAAACATATTCAGTTCTTCCAATTTTAATATTCTTTTACTCTTTAAGCTTGTCTTAGAAAGCAAGCAACAGTAATTAAAAGTTCATTCTTGGTTACATATAATCAGCTAAAATATAATCAAAATGTCCTAATATCATACTTGAGATAGGTTCATAAATGACAAATAAAAACTAAATTTTCAATACATCAATTAGAGAAAAAGTTGAAGATCATTGATTTGGCTAAGAACTTGTACATTTTTAAGTTCCATTGGACGATTGAGATGGAGAAAATTCTTAAGAATGGACCTTGATGTCCGTATTTGAGATAGGTTCAAAAATACCAAAACAAACATTTAAAGATTAAAAAAATATCAGATGGCATAATAACATTTGTTAAATTGATTATAGGAAGGGCATTTTGATGCATTTTGCATTAAGATGATGCATTTTCCTAGAGAATTAGAAGATCCAATTAATTTGGTTCCTACTTTATTATAGTCTTGAAGTACATCCACATATAATTCAGGGAATTGTTAGGATATTCATTTGCATAGTATCATTATTCGTGAACATTTCGAATCACAGCATTGATTCTTCTACAATCAAAATCTTCATCCACTTCTCAAAGTTTTCAATCTCCAATCTCTTTCATCCCAAAAACCCATAAAAGAAAACAAGGGATTTTTTTAAAATTTACCTATCTACTATATTTGAAATGGTAATTGTTTTTCTGATCACCCATCTAATTGGAAATCTGTAATTGAGGAGAAACCTACTTCAAACCCAACATACATGTAGCATCACCATATCTAAATCCAGATCCCCCGCCTATTATTATTATTATTATTTTTTTTTTCTTTTCAAGAGAGAGATTGAGACAAGGAGAAGAAGAAGTTCAAGTTCATCCTCACCTTCACAAGCATGCAGTCTTGGCATGTGTCACTATCGATACAAACCTTGTTAATACCATAAACAAATAAATAAAGTAAAATAAATTGAATCGAAGGTATCAACCACCGAAGAAAAAAACTTGACCTAGGTGAATGAATCCTTTAGATATGCGATTCGAACTCACGATCAAAATATGGCCTGTAACTGCTCTCCATCCTCTGTAAACGAGAAAAAGAAAAATAAAATGTTTGCTTTGTTAGAACAACATCATTTAATTAATTATAAGTGCATAGCTTTTGCAAAATGATATGTTTGAGCCGTCTTGGTTTGTGATTAGACTACAAAATGAGAATCAAAGATTTATAGATATTTGATACGTTTCCAATTTCACCCATAGTCGTCCAACCTGATTATGTTTCGTATACTTTGTATGTTTTTTTTGTAAATTCTTTTTTATTTTTATTTTTTGTTGGTATTGTAAGAAAGACTAACAATAATATTCCAAAGAAAATCAAAATATCAAAATATTATAAAAATGGAGATGGCATGAAGCGATAATAGCTTTAGTTCTGAACCTGTCTTCCTAATCTCGCCGGCAACGACTAACTAAACCGACTGGGCTACCATTGGAGATATCTTATTTTCTGACCCACACCTCACCTGACCGACATCTTTCCTCTGCTATCGATTTCAGTGTGCGAACCTTGTAGAATATTCATCTTTGAACCAATTTCTTCTCCCACGATTTTTCACTAGAAACATCCGATATTTCTTTGATACTGGAGATCGGAAGATGTACATTTAATTTCTTCTTCTCTGCGATTCGTTCTCTCTCTTTCCTCTCCAATGGCTGCAACAAGTTATTGTCCTTCTCTTTGTCGTCTTCCAGAAGCTCGTATACTTCGCTGCAATCCTCCACTTCAATTTTTTTCGATCATAATATACGAATCTCAATCACAGAAAACCCATCTCGACTCATTACTTCTCATTTTTTCCGACAAGTCTTCAATTTTTTTGTTCGATCATCATCTAGGAATCTCGACTCTTGATATATCTATATCTATACAGAAGAGAAAGAAACAGATCAAAGAGATCGAGAGAGAGTTTTTTTTTGGTAATGGAAAGGGAGATAGAGAGTACAAATTGTGAGGAAGTGTGTTTAGGATTAATCATCTTAATAAAGGCATTTTCTTAAATCATTAATAAAATTATTAAGATTTGAAAAAGTGCGTAGGTCCCATATAAATTATGTCAACACCTAAATTAACCCTTTAAAAAAAAGAGTTTAATTGTATTGTTATGTTAATTATATAAACAATTAGGGGTATATTTGTCAAGGGTATTTAAAAATCCAAAGATTTGTTTACTAAAAGTTTCAAGTAAAATGCAATAAAACCATGGTTTAATATAATATTATTCAAATAATTACTACTTAATTTAAAAATTATTATAGTTATAGAGGATCATATAGTAAAACAACATGTACTAAAATTATACTAACTCAAAAACTTAAAAAATTGGTTCAACTTTTAGAAGTAGTATGATACGATATATATATATATATATATAATTATTTATTATTTACAAGTATTTTAAAATTTATTTATAAGTTAAAAATACTTACTTTATTTTGAAAAAAAAAACAATGTTTATTAAATAATTTTATAATAGCATTAAAATTTAATATATTGAACGAGGGCTATATTTCAATATAATTTAAAACTAATTAAAAATAATTATTTAAATAAAAATAAACGGATTAGGCAGGGTCAAGTTCATTCGACCCATATTAATGGTTTAAGCTTAGTTCCTTGATTTTCCAACCCGTTAGCAAATAACCCGCAATAATTATGCAACTCGAACCCTTATTACAAGATTAAGAAAAAAAAACAAACGGGAAAGAAAAAATCCGAAATAAGGCGGGCCCCATCTTCCTATCCACAACTTCTGAAACCACTCTCTCAGGCATACAAATAGATAGCTAAAGACCTTACCAAAAAAAGAAAAGAAATCGCAGATAAGGTTTTATTTTTTCCTTCATCCATTCGTCTCTTCTTACTCGTTCTTCGTCGAAACCAGGTTCTCAGGCTCTTGACGGAGTAAACCCCAAAGATCTATTCTCCGTCTTCCTTCCATGGTCTCATTACTCTCCAACTCCACACTCTTTCACCTCCCCAAACTTCAATTCCCCTGCAAAACATGCTTCATCCGCCATGAACGACCTTCGCAATTCAAATTCCGAACTCGTCGAATTCGACTCTCGCTAAATGCACTCGGGACAAACTCATTCGATTCGGATTATCTAAATCAGCAGTCGCAGCCCAAAACTCTGTTTCCGGGTGGATTTAAGCGGCCGGAGATCAAGGTACCTAGCATTGTTCTTCAAGTGAGCTCCGATGAGGTATTGCGGGGGGAGGTTGCTCTGAATGCGATCGATGAGGCTGTATCTAAGTGGGTTGGGATTGTTGTGCTCAATGGCGGTGAAGGAAGTGGTGGGCGATTGTACGAGGCGGCGTGTTTGTTGAAGTCGGTGATTAGAGATCGAGCTTACTTGCTTGTATCGGAGCGTGTTGACATTGCAGCTGCTGTTGGTGCAAGTGGAGTTTTGCTCTCAGATCAAGGTTTTTTTTTTCACTTGTTCTTACTTATTTTATACTAATTATTGATGTAGAAGTGCATTTGATACTGGTAAATCATGGTTCCCCGGATCCGGCGATATCGGTCCGGACCGGGACCGGACCATACCGGTCCGGTTTCAACCCGCGAAACAAAGGAAGTATCCTTGGGTCATGGACCGGCGGTCCGGCGAATGATACTGCCGATCTGGCAGCCCGGCGACTGGTCCTGCTGGTCTGGCGACGGTTTGAATTATTTTTGTTTGCTTTCTGTTCCGGATCCGGACCAGCCGGTACCAATCCGGACCGGTGGTCCAGACCGCAACCGGACGAGATCGGTCCGGTGACTGGTTCCGGTTTTTAAAACCTCGTCGTAAATAGGTTTTCAAAACCTTGTTATTAAGGAATGATGTTCATATGGTATTTTTGAAAATAAGGAATTTACAAGCAAAAGTTAATCTTGATTGAGTGATTCTATGGTCTGACTGGGACATGGTTCCCCGGATCGGGCCATACCGGTTTGGACCAGGATCAGACCATACCGGTCCGATTCCAACCTGCGATACAAAGGAAGTATTGCTGGGTGTGACCGATACTGCTAGTTCGCCGGTCTGGCGACCGATATAGCCGGTCTGTCTGGTCCGATGACCGGTTCCGCCGGTTCGGTGATGGTCTGAAATTTTTTCATTTTTTTTTTGCTTTCTGTACCGGAACCGGACAGGATCGGTCCGGCGACCGGTTCCGGTTTTTAATACCTTGGACTGGGAGACTTTATAAATGGTGAACACGCAAGTAGTGTTGATGCGACAATGTTGATGTTTAATTACTTGTAATAGGCTAAATTGTTTTGGGTGTTGATAGAGAGTTTTGGTTTGTGGAAAATCTAGATGCTGCATAAATTGCGGTGATCCCGGGTGATGACCCATGTGTTTTGGTCTTTCTGTTCTTTGGTTAGCCAAAAAATTATAGCATTCAAGCTTTATAACTTGCTTAATGTGTAAAAACCATAGGAGTTATAACGAAGTGCAATTTTACTGTCAGTGCCCTGTATGAACAACCAGAAAAGACACTATATGAGTGGTTGATAAATCAGGGAATTTGGGTTGGAGAATGTAATATGGAAATCCAAGGTTGCATTCTTTACGTGGTATGTGGCTTTCTATAAAGTTCTTGCAGTAGATCATTTTATTCATAGAGGGTGGTTTCTTCCAAATAGGTGTAGCATGTGTAAGGAAAAGGAGAAGTCGGTGGATCATCTTTTTTACATTGCAAAGTTGCAATTCGGGTGTGGTATTGGTTTTTGAGAAGGCTTGGGGTGTGTTGGATGATGCCAAGAACGTTGCGAGATGCGCTAAGGGCTTGGGTGGGGGCAAATCCAAAGACCGTAACAGGAAACAGCAATTTTATGGAATATGTGCCCATCCACAATTTGTTGGATCTTGTGGAAGGAGAGAAATTATAGAATATTTGAAGGTGCAGAGGTTAAGGTGGAGATATTGCTGGACAAAGTGATATCGATGGTGTTCCAATGGATGTCAATTATTTCAGATTTTAGCGGCATACCATATTCAGATTTTGAGCTTCCTTGGGTTTCCAATTGACCTTCGTAATTATTATCTTGTAAAGGGTATAGAGGGACAGCTCATAGGTGTAAATGGGGGTGCTTTTTGGACTGCCTGTTACACTATTTGTGTACTGTATGGTACTTCTGATATGTACAGTATAGTTTTATTAATAGTTATAATACGATACTCATTTACTGATAAAAAAAAGATACTATATACTGGCAGTGGAGAAGTGTTTTTGGAGTATACAAGATAGCAATAATGACAGCCCTGCCTGATGGAGCAGAATGTCTTGCAATCAAGGAATAACATCTTCATGGATTACATGTTTCTGTGTTGGGAATGCTAAGAGATTAGTGGCGAGACCAGGAGGGATAAATTTATAAATGAGCTATGGGCAAGAACCTGGGAGTAGCCCCAGGATATGATAAATGATAAAATAAAGAGAGCTTACTGAAATGGTTCATTACGTGTGGCAAAGGTGGAAATAGTAGGAAAGGATTTGAATCTTATTATGTAATGCAAGACATGGCTCTAGATAGAGGGCAATGGTGGAAAGATATTCATGCATCAGATTACAAGTAGGTGAGATAAGGCTGGTGATGTGAATGATGATGGTTGTGTTCATTGTTCCAATTAACATAATACTACTCAATGGTTTGTTTTTGTCAATATGTTTTCATATAACCCATCTATTTGTGCAGTGTTATTGTTTACCGGCATATAATGTTGTTTACGCCCCTTATTTTACAGGTATTCCTGCCATTGTTGCAAGGAATATGATGATGGAATCCAAATCTGAATCAGTAGTTCTCCCTTTGGTGGGAAGAAATGTGCAAACAGCAAATGCTGCTTTAAGTGCATCAAATTCTGAAGGTGCCGATTTTCTTATCTATGGTAACAACGGAGAAAGATATGCTGAGATACTGGTGAACTCTGTCTTCCAGAATGTCAAGATACCGGTTTTTACCATGATTGCCTTGTTAGGAGAGGGCACACCCTTTTCTGGAGCATCAAAGTTACTTCAATCAGGTTCTAGTGGATTAGTTATTTCTTTGGAAGATATGAAGCTGTGTAGTGATGATGTTCTGAGCAAATTATTTTCCAATGTAAATGTGATAAATAAAAAAGCAGAGGATGAA
>JAUPMG010000011.1:8079664-8113593 GCA_031762675.1 Pachysandra terminalis
GAAAAGTTTTTATTTAGCTTTTTAGATGGGTCAACAGATACAGGATTGGAAAGAATGAAGCTTAAGCTTGAAACACCAATTGGAATTGCGGACCGGCTATTTTTTGCTTGTGGAACACTTGTAAGACAAGATCGCGAGGCTGCTAATGAGGATTTAATCACAGTTAATAAAATAATCAGTGGTGTAAAAGACTATGCAATGAAGATGGAAAGTGAAAGCTTGTCCTGGAAGAGACAGATTTTATCACTGGTACGTTTTTCTGACATTGAAATTTTCATGTCGCTCAAATTACATGGTACCGGATAATTTTTTCTTCCTAATTTTTTTTTATCATTTTTGATGCTTCTAAGATTCTGGATAAATATTTCACAGAAACTAAAGTATTCATTCTCAACTTTGAATTCTGTTTTCAATTGCGTTCATTTATGAGAAAGTGCATATGCATGAAATTTGCAGGTTGATACTACAAAATCACGTGCTCTGAAGCTTATTGAATCAACCCTCCAATTATCAAATCTTGATCTTGTTGCTTCCTATGTTTTCAAAGCGGAAAAATCGGTTACAATGCCAGCCACCTCAAGTGTTCAAAATGAAATTATTGGTCCTGCACTCTATGATGCAAAAGTAAGTTCATTCCTCTCACCTGCTTAGAAAGTGCTTTTTGCATTCTATTTTACATTGTTTATCTGATGCCTGAATTTTAGAAAATTTTCTGTTAGAATCTACTACCTTATGTTGAACTGGATCTTCTGTAAAGCTAGTTGACTTTCCATGTGTCTTTTTAATGAACTTATTGGCATTTAGAATCTGCTTGGGGAGTATTTGATATGGTTGCAATCAAATAATGCCCGTGAAGGGAAGCTGTACAAGGAATCTTTTGAGAAAAGATGGCCTTCATTCATCTACCAACACAGTTTAATGCAGTTGGAAACCCATAATTTGCTGAAGAAAAGTGAGGAGCTCAGCATGAAAGTGATTGAGAACTTCAGTGCTAGCGCTGCTGCAAAACTTTTTGAGCAGGAAATCCGTGAAGTGGTGAGTGAATTTTCTTTGAGTAGTAACTATTGTTTGTTAATAAGAAGTAAAATTTATCAGCAACAACAACATTAATTTTTTGTTTTAAACTTTTAATCTTGATTTTCCTCCCCTCCTTATTTTAAATATAGTTAGTTTGTAGCTTCTTAACAAGCTTCCTTAGCCCTTCATTGCCTTAGGTCTTCATTAACATGAGAAAACCATTTCAAGTGACTTTGTTTTATCTTATGGGGTGACTCCTAGATTCCCTTTTTATTATATCTGTTCCGTAGTAACTATTGTTTGTTAATGAGAAGTGAAATTTATCAGCAACAACAACATTAATTTTTGTTTTAATCTTGATTTTCCTCCCCTCCTTATTTATAATATAGTTAGTTTGTAGCTTCTTAACATGCTTCCTTAGCCCTTCATTGCCTTAGGTCTTCATTAACATGAGAAAACCATTTCAATTGACTTTATTTTATCTTTTGGGGTGACTCCTAGATTCCCTTTGACATATGTGTTCCGTATCTTAGTCTCGTCACTCATTCTATGAATGTTTTCATCTTTTGCCCAACATTGTAGTCCATAAATGTAGCTGGTATAGTGGTCATGTTATAGAATTTGTCTTTCAGCTTGAGTGGAATGTGTCCCTAATAGTTGTCAAAACAGGTAGGCATTAGACTTACCCATTGCTTAGGCTCTCGTCTAAGCAAGAAAGTTATATAATTATATATTAATTTATAATATAGCACAAATCTTTAAGAAAGTATTTATAATTTATAAGTAATAACAAATATTTTAGTGAAGATTGTAAGTAATATGATACTATTTTTATGTAGTTTATAAATTATGTATACTGTATATAAAGCGAGAAGGTCTCTTGGAAAGCATGCCTAGGAAGAAAATTTTCCTCCCAAAATTAACCTTACATTGTTCTATGAAAACAGATGGTGAGGGGGGCAACATCCTCATCAATAATTCCTTCTCTACGGACAATTGATCCTAGATAGCAAAATTTGATTACTTTTAGGAATCTCTCGATTCTCAATTCTTATTGTTGCTTCACTTCTACTATTATTTATTCTAAAGTTAAGTTGCATAGACTCGGTCTTAAGTCGACTATTTTAAAACCTTTTAATTCCAAAATATCCTCCATAATTTAGTTTTGCATTTGCTACTCTCTAATTTGGTCGATCAAAACGACATCATTTGCTAATAGCATGCACCAAGGCACTTCATCTTGAATATGAATAGTCAGTTCAATACATATTATTAACGATTACAGATAATCTCACTTCCATTTCAATATGCAAAAACAAATATTCTTAAATCAATCACAACATAGAAGTTAGAGAATTGATCAACCTGATGATCATCTGTCATTCTCTTTTTCAGGTGTTAGGAACTTTTGGTGGACTAGGAGCAGCTGGTTTATCTGCTTCACTTCTAACATCTGTGCTACCAACCACGTTAGAAGATCTTCTCGCTCTTGGCCTGTGTTCAGCTGGCGGGTGATTATTCTTTTTTGATTTGAGTTTTCATGTCGATATTTCTTTTGGTTCTCTCCTGAAGGTTCAAATTGTTTTGATAATTGAATGCCATTTAGGGTCCTGATCTGTTTCAAAGTTTTTCTAGATAAATCTGTTTCACAGCCAAGATTATCTCTTTGCTCTTGCATTAAAATCAAAGCAATTGATTTTTTTTTTTTTTTTATAGTTATTTTCTTCATATGTTGAGCTATTACGTGTTTGTAAAGCCAATCTTTTTACTCCGATCAACCTTATAGATTTCAATTTAGGATGACTGGATGGGGACTCTGCCTACATCTTAAGTTACCAAAAGTAATCGATATCAATACGTACATTTAGAATGGAAAATATGTACACGAACATTAGGACAGGGCATGTATAGCAAACGATTGTTTCTAGTGAAATTCCACCATTGCCATTTTCTTTTTCTTGATTTTGTTTCATCTTATTGTTGCTTCACAAACTGATTTAGTCATTAATGATCCTATAATCCCTTAAGAAATGAGAAATTTCTCGATTTTCTCTATTATAGATTTTGAACCTCATTGTGGTAAAAACTGATGTGAAATTATGCATAAGTTGGCTTCTATCATTAAAGGGAACAATGTATGGTAGAAAACAAGTGTGAACACACGATATAAAGCCATGTCATGAGAAGATTACCTAGATCCTTGGCACCATGAAGATTCCTGTATCTCTTCATTACTTTCGGACATGACAGATTTTCATTGTCATTTTTCTTGAGAATGAGAAGCATATTGAAGTGGACTAGTACTTATCTAGGAAATATAAGATGATGCAATTTAATTTCAATATGTCGCCATTATTTTAAACATTACATTTGCTTACTAAGGCCTGTACCCATATTAATCACTTTTCTCATACAGGTTGGAGCTTACTGATTCATCTGCATGTGTTAAGGGGAGTGTTAAATTGACATCATACAAAATACATATGCTAAGTAGTATGAAATGTAATAATACGTTAGTCAGATCGTGTGGTGTGTCATTCTTTTTGAACTTGTAACCTAAAGGTTTCTGGAATATCAACAAAATTTGTTTTGATCTTTTGTTTTTGACCTTCAAGATTATGGACTAGTGACTATTAACTCATCACATAACATTCAAAGGAGTGAATGTGTAGAAAACCTGACTGATAATTGTAAGCTAGAGAACAAGCAGAATGCTTAATTATATTATCAAGTTCATTGACGAGTGACAGTAGAAACTTCTCTTTTATGAAGCACTTAAACTCCTTTGGTTGCATATCTCAGCCTTTTGATTTCTAGTTTTCATAGTTTTGACTTGAGTTGATTAACTTTCTTCTTTTTCTTCTTCCTTTTTTTTTTCCTTGAAGTTTATTAGCAGTTTCAAACTTTCCAGCCCGTCAGAAGGAGATGGCAGATAAAGTGAGAAGAACAGCAGATGTCTTGGCACGTGAACTTGAAGAGGCCATGCAGAAGGATCTCTTGGAAACTGTTGAGAATCTGGAGAACTTTGTGACATTCATTAGCAAGCCATATCAAGATGCAGCACAACATAAACTAGGGAGGTTGTTGGAGATTCAAGATGAATTGAGTACCGTTGAGAAAAAGCTGCAAACACTACAGATTGAAATACAAAACCTTCATGTCTCTTGAATTATTTTCATTTTACTGTCAGAGAAACTGAGCGAATTTCTCCAATCAATACCTCTCTTTGTTGTGTCATTGGTGAATTCATCTTTGAAAATGGATTCTAAAGGGGGGGTAGGATGTTGTAATGGCGTCATATTTTATCAAAGATCTGTAGAATATGGACAGAATGTCAAAAGGAAAACACCAATCATCTGTCGAGGTTGACTTTCTCCTTAAGAGAGAACAAGTTGACATTGAGCATTATCCATTCTGTAATAGTAAGAATAACTGCAACTGTGTGGAGTTGGATTTTTTGTAACTTGAATAATGTATCAATGGAAATATCAAATTCTTTTTCAATATATTCTCCTTGGACCTTGCCAGTTAAATGAGTTTCCAATTTCTGTCATTGTAAATTTCTTCTGGCTACACATGAAGAAATTGATTTTTTTTTAAGCAAGGTGATGCCGATATTTATTTTCTTTTCTTCTTTTTTTTTGGCTAATTACAGCAGGCGGGATCCCATTTATTCATAGATCATTCATCTCTCAGCGATGCTCCTGTATTTTTGAATCTACATGACGGGTACGTTACCTCGATCTTGATTGCCATTTCATTTACAGATATCAGTTTGTGCATGCCATACTGAGTCCTTGTCTTGTGGTCTTTAATCAGAAACTTAATTCATGCGTCTTTCATAAGCATCTCATTACTTATTGTTGTACTGCCCATTAGCTTATAACAAAAATTATTCTCTTTGTCTAGTTCATTTTTATCAAAGAACCTTTCTTTCTTACAGTTATTCCTCAATGCTGATTCGTATAGTTGACCAACTTGCAAAAAAAAAATCTCCCAGTAGGCCAAATCTGGGAATTCCAAACATCTAACAGTTCCATCTGAAAAAAAGTGATAGATAATATATCATTAAGAAACTAAAGAAATACTGATCTTGCGTTCCAGTTGAGAATCGACTAGAATGTTTAGACACTATTATTAAAATTTGGATGGAGATGCTTACGTTACTTTTGTTTTGTGTTTGTCTAGTAATTAGCGACGAAACGACCAGTAGCCGCATGACATGTTTGCATGGTTTACGTAGACTAACTTTATAATTATTTGAGTAAACAAGTATGAACAATGGAAGGGAAAGGTGGCAATAAGTCAAAAGGGAGGGGAGAGTGCGCCTTGTTAACATATGCTTGTGTAAGCCATGAATTTGATTCCTTCAATCTTTCTCAGTTAAAGTCATAAAGGAAATCATAAAATAAAGTGAAAACCAGGGAGATCTTTAAGGTCTCACTCTAGGACAGGAGGACATGACGAAACAATCATTCTCACTTTTCATTGTTAAGAGTCTCCCTTTTCCTTGGTTGGGCAGATTAAAACAAAAGCAAAGAAGGATTGTGAGTGCACATTTGATGGTTCGGGTTTGTAAGGGGAAGTTGGGCAACAGGTACATATTCCTATCACCCTCACTATGAAAGAGGCCATCTTTTGTACTTGGAAGGAAGGGCTAGAAAAAAGAAGAAGCATGCATGTTTAGAGCCACCAAAGGCTACTACTATACTCCTCTCTTTTGGATGATAATATTTACTTTAGGACTAAATTTAAGAACTTTGGGAGATACCTTGTTTAGCTTTCAACATCTAACCCTAAATAAGGGAGAATAATTGGGTCATAGGAGTGGATGGTAAGGACTGGTGCACAATTGAGTCCACCAATGGATGGGTCTTAATCGTTTTATCCCAAGATCGGATGGATCAAAAGTTTTTAATCTATAGCAATGTTTTGGGTGGCCAGCATAGTGTTTAAACTTGGCATCGGATCGGGGATCGGCTGATCCAAAACATGGCCCGGATTTTTTTTTAATAAAAAAATAAGAAAATTTTTAGGGGTTTCGGACGAGATCCATATTGGATCGTTCGATCTACTTGTCCGAAACTGAGTCAGATCATCCCGATCGGACTATCTGACTCGGTTTCGGACCGAGTTAGATAAATTTTAACAATTTAGGAATCGGCTTGGGATCATGGCTCATCCTAGCCGATCCAAAGTTGTATTGGCCGATCCGACTTGGGATCAGTCGATACTTTATACTTTGGGGGCCAGGATGGATAGATAGGGGCCTCAATTAAAGTAGGCAGTCTTGATGGTTTGGCTGTCCATTTTTTATCTAGAAGATCTCCTTAGTGGTTACAATCATTCATATGTTTGATTATTTTACTAACAGTAAAATTATTATCTTCAACCAAGCTTGGGAATTAGAGTGATTCAAAAGTCTCTCATGGTAAAATGTATCTCATTTTATGGTGATCTTTGGGTGGTGCATTTTGTTCTGCACCAAATTCTCTATTACTCAAAGATATAGCCTTTTAGTTTCCTACAGCAATTTTAACAGGGTAATGAGGTCAGCCTTGACATATAGGGAATTCATCTGTTGAGTACCCACATGGTTTCATGCAAGTGCAGCCAATGAGAATGCAAAGTAAGAAAACCATTTTGAGAAAGATGTTCATTAACTCCAGCTGCTTTTGGTGGTGCATTGTATTCTATACTTGGTAACTACAATCTCTCAATTACTCAAAGATATAGCCTTTGGGTTTGGGTTCGTAACAGCAATTTTAATAGGGTAATGAGATCAGCCTTGACATATAGGAAAGTCATCTGTTTAGTACCCACATGGCTTCATGCAAGTGCAACCAATGAAGGCAAAATAAGAAAATCATTTTGAGGAAGATGTCCATTAATTTAAAGCTGCTTTGGGTGGTGCATTGTAACTACAAAGATGGCATATGGATTCCAACAGTAAACTTCGTAGGGTAATGAGAAAGGCCTTGACATATAGGGAAGTCATATATTGTGTATACCCACATGGCTTAAGGTGTAAGCATGTAACTGTTGTGTAGATTTTGTCTACCATGTTCACTTACCCTTTGTTTATTGAGGAAAAACAAACTGCAGTGGTAGTGGCTTCTGGTGGACCTCCTCTTCAAACTCAAACCGAAATTGACATTTTCATGTCTCAGACGGTTAACCATCAACCGATTTAGAGAGAGAGTAGGCTTTGTAGGCTAAAACTTAGCAGACAAAAAAAAGGGTGTTAGAGTTGGTGGAAGATTATTTATATTCTCTTGTCAAAAGGTTTTAAACATGTTTGTTTGGCTGCAGTTGAATTTTGGATCAAAAGGGGTGTAATGCGTGAGAGCTAACCGTACATTTTTTCTATTCTTAACAAGGATTAGTCAATGGAAGGATAGACCGAAAGCAGAGAGATGTGGGGTCCCTTTACTTTTTTTTTTTAAAAATAAAAAATAAAAAAAGACAAAACACAAAACAATGTAGAGTTCTTCATTAAAGCCTTGAGACTTGGGGAAAAGAAAAATGAAAGGAGGTTGGCTTGGTAGTTTGTTTACTTAAATGGGTTTCTTTTTGGTCGGTAGTAAAATGAAATAAACAACACAAAACTCACTTTGTACTAATAAACCTGATGCTGTCTCCCCTATCTTCTCATCAAAATGATGAAACATTTTAGGTATGACTAAGGCTTGTCTTACTGTTTAATTTAATTACAAAATTGCTTGTCTATGGAGTTGCAATTTGTTGTCTTAAGGCATTCTACAGGTATGGGGTGGAGTGGGGGGAAGATGGAGAAAGAAGTGGGGGCAACAAGTAATGGGTAGTAAAGTAAATCACTTTCTTTAAATTACAATTTTTTTTTTTTTTTTGCATTTTTTATTCTATTTTTAAAGAAAGTTTCACATGGTGTTGGTTGAAGTTCTATTCTTACCCATCACTCTAAAATACATAAATTTGTTAAGGAAAATGAGTAGAAAACCTATCACTTTCAAGACATATATGGGAGAATCCTCTGTTTTATTCATCTGTATTGTTGGCATTTTTTTGGAAGAAAAGGAGAAGGGACTAGGAAAGTCACACACACATTCTCAACAAACTTGTTTTTCTCCTCACATGAGATGTTAAAGAGAAATTGATTAAAACCATAAAGAAATAAAAAAAAAAATAATAATGTAAAACAAAAGAACATGTCACTCTGTTTTATTTTATCTTGTAATGTGTGGCAGATTAAAAAGTTGTATAATTCTAGTGGTGCAAAAAGGTATCCCAATCTTTATAGTGTAGAGCCCCCCCTATGAGCACTTTTGGAGACTACAAATTCACCCCAAACCCTCTCAAACTCAACTCACAATTTGCATCCTCTTCTCTTCATCCTTCTTCTCTTTTTCCTCCAAACACCCACTTGGGTTATCCTTAAAACATTATTCCCATCTTTCCTTCTCAACTATAATCTCTCTAAAACAGAAAAAAAAAACTGTTCTTTTCACTCTAGCCCCAATCCTCTGTTCTTTTCCTTCCTCTGTTTCTAGCTCTGTTTGTGTGTGTTGCATCAATATGTCTACAGTGTGCCAAGGGCTGCGGTCATGTCTTGAGCCTCGGTTCGTCGAACCGCGAACTGTTAGGCTTAAATTGGCTCTATCCACATCGAACTCCTTTCCCTCACCCGGATGGTTACACAGTCCTCATGTGTCAGATTCTGATACTGAAGAACTTCAAGTGAAATCCCATAATGAAGAGAACAACAACAAAGACAACAGCACTATTACTATTGATGCTCATGGTAATAGTAACAACTTCAATGACTTGGGAGGCTGGAGCTTCCTCCAAGTTCTTAACAATACCTCCCAGACTCAGATTCCCGAAGGAGAAAATGAGAAAGAAAGCTTATATGTCCATCCTCTCGCTAAGCGTTCTTCCTCGACACTTGGCAAAAAGAGTTTGGAAATGTGCACTGAGAACTTGGGTTGTGAAACAGGTACTGAAATCAGCGAGAACAGCGATTTCTATTCCTCTTCATCGGAATCCGAAAGCGTCAAGTCTCCGTCAAGGGAGAGAGCAAAATTGAGTCTACTTTCTGGGTTTAAGAAAGCGAATTGTCGAACTTTTCCACCTCCATTGACGTCGATGAGTGGTTCTGATCATGTTCAAGTTAGGCCCCATCGGGAAGGCGGTCGTCTAGTAATCAAGGCAGTCAGCATTCCTTCTTTCCACGCTTTCTTTCATGCCGAACGAGGCGAGGGTCGCCTTCGGCTTCGCTTTCTAGAGAGCTATTCTGAAAATTCTGACACTGAAGAAGTTGAAGATGAAGAAAAAGAAGAAGATGAAGAACAAGAAGAAGCAGAAGAAGACGAGCAAGAAGCTGATGAAAAAAATGGAGAACAAGAAGATGTTTTGTTAGCTGAGGAGATAGATGGAAATAAGGAAACTGTTGGGGGTGAAACGGGAATTCAAAAGTTAGATTGGCCAAGTAGATGCATGGAAGGTAGGCGATGGAACACAAGATTGTTAACTGGGGAGCCTCTTTGGGTCGCTACTTCTTAAAGCTTTCCTTTGGATCTATCCTACACTAATTCCTCAGTTCTAGCTTTTCCTCTCTTTTTTTTCTCTTTTTCAGTAACCAAATAGCTATTGCCAAAGCTGTTTTGGCTACTTCCAATCATTTTTCAATTAATTTTCTTTTCGTAATGCCGTGGAAGCAGCCAAAGCAGCTTTGTCAATAGCACTACTCTTTTTTTTTCTTCTCACTTCCTTCTTCCCCCAACTGGTATTCCTAAAATATGCTAATGGTAGTTATTTTCGTTATTCCCCCCCCCTCTGCGTATGTGTTATCTTTATATGAATTCCCAAATTGCCCTTAATTTTTTATTATTCAGAGAGAATCAGTCCAGGAATACAATCACATGCAATTAAGAGGAATGATGATAGCATGATTCAACAACCACCATTCTCTATACTTAAGATCCACGTACTCCTTAATCGCATTTAATAATCAATTCCTACCGTCTGATCTATGATTTATCTCTTTCATGGTTTACATTCTATTAGTATGGATGATCATGACCGTTCAATTCTTCACATAATGAGAGAATTAGCTTGCTCAAACATTTAACCAGTGAATTTGCCTTTATTTGGTCTTAATTAATTAAGAAAAGTGAGGGTTCCTCTGGGACAACGGTAAAGAGTTGAGGATGTCATCCCCGGTCCTTGGATTGATTATCGCCGTCATCATAATAAAGGAAGGAGGTGCACAATGGTCTACATCTCGACCGAACCATCGTAATAAAGAAAGGAGATGCACAACGATCTTTATTCGGATTCAGATTCAATTACTTATATAAAAAATCTTATAAATATAATCGGATTCAGATTTAATTACTCATAGAAAAGATCCGTTCGAGCTTTAACCAGATTCGAATCTCCTTAAATTTAGTTGGATTCAGATTCAGATTATTGTGGATCCGGCTCGAATCCCATCCGTTTACAGTCCTAGATAGAGATGACAACTTGGGAATTTCTAAGTTTTATGAAGGCAAGGAGAACATGCAACAACAACAACATTAAAAGTTAGATAGAGATGGCAATTATTTCTTAGGTTCTATGAAGGTAAAGAGAATATGCAAGTGGGGTTTGTACGACAGAGTACGATTACGTGGTAGCTATCAGTCATGGGTCCCACAAGCTCAACATCCTATTCTACATCTAATTACAGAAATCTCACCTTTTTGCCTTTTTATTTACAAAAAGTTCTTCTCAGAGTAGGAAGCGATCCATTTTGCCACTTGTTGATGTCAGAAAACACATGCCATGAGGGGTAGCGATGGTCATTTGTCTTAAGATATTTTTTTTTTGCAAGGTTGCACTTTCGAAGGGTACTTTAGAACTTATATATTATATATGCCTTGAGGAGGGAGGGATGACTGATGAGATTCCTTAAAAGAGGAAGACAATGTATGAGCGTGGAGTTAGAGCATCCATACGTTAGGGTTTTGCCCCGTTATGGCCTATGGGTAGTGTTTGTCGACAATTCCACATGCATTCGTCCTTGTCACTTCGTCGTATGTGGCTTTGAAAAACCATTTCTCTCACCATATCATGTGTCAGATGAACAAAATCTTTAGGAAAATGTATTGTTTATAAGTTAGTTAACTTGAAATCATGACTCAGATTTTTATATTTATTTCAATGTTAACGTGGACATTTTTTTTTTGGTAGATTTTTATATTTACTTCAATGTCAACGTGGACTAATGTTTATCTATCTCACAAAACATTATCTCAAGGGTCCGTTTTGATCGCAAGAATTCAGGGGTGGGAATTAGAATTGGTACGTATGAATTCCAATTTTTGTGTTTGGATATTCAATTTTTATGAGAATTAGAATTCACGTAGGAGAAAAAAAAAAAGACATCCAATTTTCATGTTTCACATCCTGGGTGTATTTATTGTAATTCATTAGGGTGGTTTAAAAGGGTAACCCACCACACTCCACTATACCCCTAATGATTTTTATATTTATTTCATGTTTCACACCCTGGGGATATTTATTGTAATTCGTTAAGGTGGTTTAAAAGGGTAACCCATTCTACAACTTTTGTGTTTGGATACTCAATTTTTACGAGAATTAAAATTCACGTAGAAAAAAAAAAAAAAGACACCCAATTTTCATGTTTCACATCCTGGGGGTATTTATTGTAATTCGTTAAGGTGGTTTAATTTAGAGCTTCATAATTCATGAGCAATGTTCTAAAATTTAGATTAGTGATGTAGGAGTAGTAAATGATTATATGAAGCTACAAAACAAAAAGAAAGTGGGTCAAAAATCAAAGTGCGCGCCATAACTTCAAACGACCATAACTTTGCACTTGTAATCTGGATTCGTTATCATGATATCTCCACAGATTCGTTTTGATAAGCCCTACACTTTAAATTTTTACTATATCAAAAAAATATCGTCTCGAACCTCAAAACATATTTTTAAAATAAATAAATAAATTCTTTTAATAATTTTTATTTTAGCATATTTAAGGATATTTGAAGTTTAATTTTTTTTTGAAAAGTCATTATTAAGTGTTTTAAATTTAGTAGAAGAATTTTAGTTAAATTTATGTTTTTACTACTTTTAATAATTTTTCTATTTTTTTAGAATTTAAGATTGTAAAGGAATGTTGGCTAGTAGGAGAGTTTTTCCAAAACAAATTAGTTGGAAGGATACCATGGTACAAGATGAAATCATCTCTTGTGCAACATCCTATTAAAGTCAACCCCATAGAGCTGAAAAGCTCTTAAAAAAAGAAAAAAAATTGGTACACAAATTTAATTTATTTACAGTGTTTTACTATGGTACACAAATAAAAGCTTCACTAGTTGTATCCAAAAATTGATAGTGTAAAAAAAAGAAAAAAAAAAAAAACACGTTTTGATGCTTAAACGTTTTATGTATCGAGAAAAATGCATTTTTTTTTCACAAAAACAAATTAAACACGTTTTGTACATTTTACGTTTAAAACTTTTCAAAAAAACTTATCATCTTTTAACTTTAGATATGAAAAAAATAAATATTAGTAAATATTAAATTTTCTTATAGTAGTGAATGTAAATTATTTAGAATTATAAATAAATTTTTATACTAATACTATAATATTTTCTTAAATATATTGCCAAAAAACTGTTAGTTTCACTTCTACTTTTATGTTTTTTTCATTTTGTTTTTTTGGAACTCTACCGTATTAAACTCGAACGATTTAATCAAAGTATTTTTGACGTTTTGGTTTTATTGACCGTTTTTTTTTTTTTGACTTCATCTTTTTAAGTAAAGACCATATTAAACTTGATATCTTAACATCTTGACTTTTTTGCCGTAACACGTTTGGCTAACAATTGTTAAGATCTACCATAATTAAAAAAAAAAAAAAAAGTCCTTTACAATGATTTTTAGGAATTATACTTTCTTGGTACCATAGTTTTAACCTTAGATTTAATTATCGAAGTCCCAAGTCAATCAAGGGAGATGAACGTAAATCGTTTACTATAATTGGTACGATGTTTCTTGTGGTACCAACTAGATAGTGCCATGTAATAAACAATAAAACAAGTGACTATGTAATCGAAAACAAAAACAGATAATTGATCGTTTTAAAGTGTTAAGAGACATATCAATCTCAAACCAGCTTCCATCTAAATTAGGATATTCAATTATTGGTACCAATTTTGTACACGTAAAGTCATACAGTTAACATCGCTATAAAATTATCGAGCAGCGAAATATCACACATGATTTCCTTTCGATGAGATAAGAGAGAGAGAGAATTGTGCATGTCAACGTCTATGTGAATGTCGATTTTATGAAAATTGGAAAGTAAAGAAAGGTACGTATGCAAAGGAAGGTGACTTGAATAGTAATAAAGTGTGACTTTACGGCACAGAGCAGAGCACGTGAAAACGAAAAGCGTTGTCCTTTGCTGGATCCCACCACATCTACGTCATCACTACCATAAGAAACTATATTTTATCGTACAAAACCAGTCCAATCCCTCCTAAGTTATAACCGGGCCCACTATTTTGTCCTCCAGACCCCCAAGTCACTAGAACGCGGAGCGGAGCAAGAGCGCTGAAAATAATTTGTGATCTAGAGCGCGTATATATATATAATTTATATAAATAAAAATTTTATTTTATGTTGATTTTTTTTAAATTTTAATCTCTAAATGTTTTCAAAATATTCTAATTTATCTCCGTTTTATCATGTATCTCCTTTTTTTGTCAAATTTTAACCCTTAATTGTTTTAAAAATATCTTACAGTGCCACGTTTTTAGGTTTTAAAAATATCAAAACTTACCTCAATTTTAGGTTTTAAAAATATCAAAACTCATCCCATGTTTCAAAACGTATACAATCCACAAATTGACTTTTCAAATTCACAGAAATCAAATCTCGACTTTGGGGCGTTTTTGGGCTTGGAATGCAGATTCGCATTCTGAGTGCGAAAACGTAATCCCTAGGTCACGGATTATGTGACTTGGCTCCAAACCCAATTTCAATGAAAGAAAATTATCTGCGATAATATTGTGCGATATTTGATGCGGTACCAACAACAATGGTCCCACATGTTACATCATGCGTAAGCGTTCACGTTTCCGTTTGCTCTATCTTGATGCACAGCGTTCTAAAGAGTTAAACTAAAGATAAATTACATCAACACTTCCCTTCAATTTGGAATAATAACAAGAAGTTTCCGTCAAACTTTAGCCATTGCAACCAATACTTTCATTAGACCAAACTAGGTTAAAGCTCAGCTCGATTTGTATAAGTTATATTTCTATATCATATATCATATAGTAATAAGTAATATTATATATAATAATAATCATGAACTAAATGGGATAGCTCAACTGGTAGCTAGGCTTTTCAGTTCAAGAATTGGAGATCAATCCAAGGTTTGAGTTCTCGGTCTTACCTGACATATGGTGGTTGAAAATCGATCCAAAGTTTGAGTTTTCGGACTTACCTGATATATGGTGGTCCTTGTGGGTGAGGTCCTTGTCCTCATTAAGTGGGATAAGAGGTTCTACGTCAGAGAAAAAAAAAATAAAAAAATTAACATATTTGGATTAAGTTGATATTTTTTTTGCAAGACGAACCTTAGTACAAAATAATTAATGAGCCTAAGTCGAAACAAAGCCTAGCTCAAGGTTTACGAGCCCAAGCCAATCTGCGCAAAACTCCACTAATTTACAGTTTCAAGGATCATAGTTGAAAACTTCCTCTTTTCTTTTGCTGTAATCTTACGTTTTTTGGTGGTAAATTGTGCAAAACTTTCATTACTTAGGATTTATGTGTTTAATAAATAAGATGTGTTTGGCTAACATCAAATAAAATCATGCAGCATTTTCTACAACAAAATCTGTTAATTAGTTCATGTGATTTTACAACACAAAACATCGTCAAAATAAATAGACAAACGAACAGAACGCCCTACACGCCAAATACGGTCACGGTCACGTCACGGTCGGCCTCATTGTCCCAAAATGACAATAAGAGTGATCCAATCACCCACAATTTCTTGTGGTTGTATATATACATTGTTAAAACTCTCTTATCTCTCCTACGTGGTCAAATGCACTTCTCTCCACATGTAAATCCAATGGACACTTTATTTTGTTGGTGCCCATCCACGTCATCCACCTAATCTGGAGACGGGATCCTATGTGTGATGGGATCCCGTGTGTTCGGCATGTACTGTAGAGACAAACCGGATGTGAAAATATCATTTCGCTCTCGGATGTAGGCCCCACACCCCGAGGTTGTCTCTACAGCACAGGCCAAGCACACAGGATCCCGATCCCTAATCTCAGGTCTCTTTCGATACAAGTATGTACCAATCCAAAGGGCATCATATAATTTGTATTTACTAATCAAGTAGACCTAGGTTTTGTTGAACTACGTACATCTGTGTGTATTATTTTGATCTTTTATTATTAATGCTTGATTTCGATCAATAGACTTAAAAATATTTAGTCTATAATTAAACTATTCTATTAGTGTTTATGGGGAGAAAAAGTGAAGAATTTTGTTGGATTACAAAAGGAATGAAAATTAGGGAAATGAATGAAGGTGAGGAATTTGAAGATAAGGACTGTGAGTTATGACAAGGTTGAAGGGCCCATGCAATGTTAGGGCTCAAACATGGCCACTAGAGCCTTGTGTACTTATCTTCTACATTTGATTTCTTGGCTACACATCTATTTTTAGGAGAATTTTTTAAATATAAATAAAAACAATTTAAAAGTAAATATCTTTCAACCCATTTTTTCTGAATAAATCCCAGTTTATGGTTTTGGGAATCATGGAAGAACCTTTGTGGCCTTGAGATTATTAATAGTCAAGCCAAATGACTAATACTGGGTTCCAATCTTTTTTTCAAAAGCAAGACTTTTGTGTTTAAATCTGATGACTAAGAAACTTACAACCAATACAAAATCAATTAACTAATAAATACCCATTGGATGATGAGAGACATCAATGATCTCTCTCTCTCTCTCTCTCTCTCTCTAATCACACTTTGATCCATCTTTGCTTTGAGCCATAGTTCCTTGTCTCGTTATTTGTCTTTTATGCTACACACTATTGATTCATCAATATACCATAATTACATGAGAAGTTTTTTTTTTTTTTTTTTTTGGGTCCGTCTTGTTATTATTGTGTCTGTGTTAGAAAGATTTTAGAAGGTTTTTCTTGGGAGTGATGGATATGAATCAGATGAAACTTTCTTTCAGGTTCACTCCTTTTTTAACCATGTTGATCTCCCAAAATCCTTACTTTTCACAACAGGGTCTCTTTTTCATTACAAAACAGAATAAGAGATATACATACTTTATCTATCCTGGATCTCCTCCCATGCACCTGTCTCTCTGACATGATTTCAAAACAGAAATTTCAAACTCCCTCTCATAAACTTTCTTTAACAATCTCAAAGAGGTTTACAGATTCACTTTTCATCTAACAAACCAATTGATTAGGGTTAGTAAAAGATAATAACAATATTTTTTTTTGATAAGTCATGAATATATTATATTAAAGAGGAAAGTACCAAAGACCACCATAGAGAAGAAAGCTCTACCAGTGGCTACAAAACAAAACAGAACAGAAAAGAAGAGAAACATGAAAACGAAAAAAACAAAACACCAACCCACGTGTGACCGCACGCAACAAACATATCACTAAACGTCAGCCATGACCAGATCTAAATCCCCAGATACTGTAGCAACCCTACGAACACCTCTCCTCGCAAGGTCAGCCGCCAACAGATCCGTCTCTCTAGGCGCAGCAAGGAACGAGAAGTTCCGCCCACTAAACAGAGACACCGCCAAACGCACCAAATGACTGACCCTCCAACTACATAAATCAGGCCTCTCCAACCAGTCGATAATAAATGGAACACCACAAACAATCCCAATATCCAAAAATCCATGTGCTATACCAATCCTCAAATCAGTCACAAGAGCCAGCAAGTGAATGTTAGTTTGTTGAATGTTTTTGCTAGACATGAAGTGGGCTACAAATTCATGTGGGAGTATAGAGGAAGGCCATTAAGGAGGACACTAAGACAACACCCATATCACCCTGGGTTAACTCAATGTGTCCATGCTCCCCCTTTTCCTCCCAACCACCAATCATATCTCAAACCAATCTCATGTTTCTATGACTTTATTGAGAACGATTTCGCTAAAGGAACACCTCCTACTTTCCATCCAGATCTCAATTTGTTGTACGTTAATCATTCAACTTGTAAGAAATGTATATGTCTACTTTTATACATGTATATGTATGTACATGCATTTATACTACTTTGAACAAGGGTATAAACAAACCTACTTTTAAGGGTTGTGGAGCTGTATTTTATTCATAATATGAATCATGCCTTAATAGTCAAATTTAAAAAAAAAAATTAATTCTAAATTTTAGAAAAACCCTTTTTGCCACGTCGTAATATCTTTGTGGATGAAACATCAATATGAGATCAGTTAACTAGAAGTACACATGAACAAATGGGGTTCTCCAAATAAGCTACAATATGTGAAATACAATATATATGATGCATATGTATATATGTGTCTACACACTTTGAACCTAGCAAAAAGACAATTTCAAATATCAATACATAATGGATGATATACATACACTTCTTTTTTGTCTCTGCAAGTTTGAAAATGGAATGGGTTCATGCTCCGACGCTGGTTATTAAGTTGCTGACATCCTCAGCCCAAAAGTTGAAACTTCATGAAGGCAACAAGAAGCCCACAAAGCCCACAATGAAGTTTCAGAAGAGATGCAAAACAAATTAATTAAGCAGACTGTATTCTATTATATATATTTGAAGAGCATCAATACATATTTTACCGACTGCCTAGAGCATAAAAAGTTATCTAAATATTTTCGGGAAAATATTCTGTTTTGTTGCAAGAGGTTTTAAAAGCCTAATATCAGTGAAATTTTGAAACATGCAGTAGAACAGTTTGATCATAACTTATCAAACAGAAGACTTACCTCACATAGAATCCAGCAACTGAAACTATAAATATGCAGTGCTTCCATGGTGTGGAAATGGAGCTTCTGCAACAATCATGATTCTCTGAGAAAAGCAGTGATAAGTCATCCTTGTTTTATGTATTTTAAACAATACAACTTTTAGATACTGTAACAAACTTCAAAATAGGCATCTACAAGAAGTTTAGCATATTAACATACACAATCTTAGCTTAAAACAAGGCAAAAAAAAAGAAGAAATGGGAAAAAGAAAATACAAGGATACTGTTTTGAATATTTTCAGAATTAACCATGAGAAACATAACACATTGCTCCAGTGCACCTATATTACTGGAAAGACACAGTGCAGAACCTTTGTACTCTTGGACTTCCGAAGTCGCAACAACACCAGCCTAAGGTCCAACTTTGAAACCAATTGGTACAGCTTGAAGACATCTCATGGAATCCTGACTGATAACATCCATGTCTCCGCAATGTATTTCAATCTCAGATAATTTCATGAATCCACTATAAAACTCTATACTCCACACCCGTAATGAACGCTTCCCACACCCATCCCTTTTCATGATATCAACACATCGACGAAGTCAGAACCACAGGGCTTGATCATAATAAATCTTCTATCCCGCAGTTGTTGCAAATAGTTCAGGAAACTATCGTGCAAAGTGTCATTACTTGAATTTCTATCCTTAAAGTCAAGAAGAAACATCCTCTTCTCTCACCCATAAAGCACATTTACCTCTTGGATATCCTTCAGCAATGTATTGCATCAGGCCACACTTGTGGCTAATTAACAACACCAGCTTCAGCCAAAAAGAAAGGGGGAAAAAACAAAAACAGAATACAATTGGGTCTGCAGTTGCATTGCCTGCTAATCATGCAGAGACGACCATGTGGCCACTATAGTCATTAAACCATACTCTCAATAGAAGAACAAATTCTTCTGATGAGCATGATCACTGGAGAAGATCCATACGTACATTCATTTGCTTGGGGATGCAAACCGCAAACGATCTCTTGTTCGATTTAGAGCACGATCCTTTGGGGATGATGTCTTCCCCCCACCTGCCTGGCGTATCATCTCTGCATTTGCAGTTTTTTAAAGTCAGGCTCTAAAAGGAATGAAACTATTCAAAGTCAGTTGATATTAAAATTAGAGAACATTTTTATTGATCATGAAGCCCTAAGCTCCAAAAGTAATTCCAATAAATATTTAAGACAGTTTACACTTTTTGACAAGGATCATATGTTGCAAACCTTGCAAAGCTAGCTCCAAGATCAAGGTCAAGGATCCATTATGCCAACTATTGGTAATACATAATAGACAAGAAAACTTGTCCACAGACTCCATAAACATTCATGTTTCTTTTTAAATCATTAACTCCCTAATTTTTGCACAAAACTCCACATTCTATGTTGACATTGGGTTCTCTACCTAAATCAATGGTTGAAAATTAAAACAAAAAAAGAATACCATTTTGTTGGGATTTGGACAGATCCTGTGGATTAAAAGATGAGACATTTGAGAATTTTTCGTTCAACGTGAGTTTTTTTTTTTTAATCATATTTACTTTAAATGAATGTATGTCTTTGTTCTCTACCTAAATCAACGTGACCTTGTTTGTTCTGACTCATTATTTCTTGAATTTGAAGAAGTGTTTGTGGAGATTGCATAGTATAACAGTACGCATGTAAGCTTGCAAAGCAATAGGGTCATAAGCATGTTTATGGTTCATTTTTGCATTTTAATGTTAGTTCTTTTTTGTTTAAATTTACAAACATAGTTTTTAATTTTTTGGAAAAAGGTTTATTTTTAGAATTTTTGGAAGCCTTAAAAGTAGGGTTCAGTAAAGTTCCAGCTGATATATATATCAATTTTGACCAGATAAGAATCAGATACAAACCCAAAACATAAAACCATTGATACTTGTGTAAAGAAAGAAAGGGATTTTACAAATTGCACAACCTTATGCCATGCACTTAAATCCTGAGAAAAATGTCTATAGCCCATCCTATACCATCTGTTTGTACTTGAAGTTGTTACATTCCACTTTTCTTCTGACAGCTAAAAAGGAAAATATGGTCATTCAACTGAATCAATTGAGACTAGCGAGATCCTTTAGTAGAGACATGTATGGTGAACTAAAACTAAGTAGCTTTGCAAGCATGCCACATTTACTCAAGACAGCTTGCAATCTTCCAGCCATATAGAACACGCGTTCTCCTTAGATTACATGGTCCAAGGTTTGCTCTGTTGGACTTTAAATTAAAAGGTTGTGGTTATTTCATTTTAAATTTTAAAACAAATCTAATTTCCAGTAAGGATCCAAGATGTAGTCCTCATGAGTTATGACTATTATGGTCCTTAGACCACCATGGTTTGAAAGACATGCAATGCAAATAGCATTTGAAATCATACATGGACCAAAAAAATTTACCTCTTTTCCTCTCAAGCTCTTGATCAAGCTCTTCTTTCCACTTCCTCTGTCTCTCAGAAAAGCTTGCACTGCAAGTAATAAGTATATCTATGCTCAGATTATGCATGAAAAGCACAGCAATTCAACAAGAATAGATAAGGCATTAACCAGTTAATCAACCTTAGGCTAATAGGTTCCTGCTGATCATCAACAAGAAGCCCTTTTAATTCATTAAGCTCAGGAGGAGGAACTTCCTGCAATGTTTGATTGTTTAGACCACCAATATGTGATACACGCCTACCACAACTCTGAGGGATTGCCGTATTCACTACATCAACTGCTGCATGTGGAGTCCTGCTCGAAACCCGGCTGGGTGATCTGCTTTTTGGAGGTAACTTCAAATAATTTGGACTATTTTCATCTTGTGTATTTCTAACAACACTTGGAGAGCCAGAGCCATTCATGGTGTTATAGTACTCTTCATACAGAGGTGTTTGCAGTTTCTTCAGATCTAGAGCCTGGGTCGTGTTACAAAGCAATTGAAAATCCTAAGAGAGCTGTTGGTGCAGCAAGTGATGCCAAAGAAAAATCCAATAGCTCGACCATCCTATTATTGATATATGAAAAAATTATAAGAAAACAATACCTTCTCACCAAGGAATGCTATAATTTTCGTCTCCGTAACTTCATCATCGTCCTCAGATACAGAAGGCCCACAAGGAAATGTAAAGTCCATACCTCCCTGAACAGATGCATCAGGGTTTCCAGAATCCCGATCAACTGGTTGACTAGAGTCCAAGTTCATTCCTCTTGGCCATGGTTCTGGACTCTCATCAAATTTGCATGGCCAACCGTCAGAGGGCTCACACATAGGATTGAAACTCTGATTTAAACAAATAGTTGTGTTTAGTTGCTGAAGCTATTTCTTCTTAATGAATATCCACAATCCATGTGAAGGCCACATAACCAGTTCCATACCTTATTAAAGTCATCTGAATTGACGACAGATTTGAACTTCTCTGATCCACCCGCCACAAAAGTATCGTTGTCATCTATCTGACACATGTCATCATCACTGTTGCTTCTTGCCCAGAGGAGTCCTGTTTCTGAGAACTTCTCAGGATATATAGTTGAGCACCTCACACTACCCATATCACATTCAACCTTCAAGCCAGGATGGATTGTTCTAGGCCTGATCACAGGGCTAAAGCTGCAGCATCAAAAGTCTCTACCATCATATTGCAGACTATAAGTTTTTGACGAGTTCCTAAACCATCAGATTGTAACACTTACGAATTCTTTGAGTTTGTACCAGATGTTGGCAATAGGCTTCCAGATTTTTCCTAATGGTAGTAAAATTATTGAGATTAGCTGAAGAGTAGTGAGAAAAAAAAAATTAACCAAAGAGTCCAGACATAATAAAATTTAGTGCAAATAAATTGGCCATAACTGAGGTGCGACATACTGGGTTAAGTTCCCGATATTTCCCAGTAACAAACGGATGCTGCATCAAATTAGCAAAGAAAGAAAGCAATGGTTCATAAAATGTATCAATCCATCAAGCTATTTAGCAGAAACAAAAGAATGCTACATTCATGATATAAATTGAAAAATAAAAATTGCTGCAGACTATTGTGCAAAGAATTGATTAAAATAGAAATGAAAAATGTTTCGCTCGAAAATCACCTGCAACAACTCAGATGCAATTGGCCTCAAGTTTGGTTCCCTGACACATATTAGGTTAGTCTTGCATTAAAAAGTAGATGAGAATAAATAAAAATAATAATTACAACTACAGAAATTTCTTATTATTTCAAACGTGATAATTAAAAAATTCTGACCAAAGGAAGTTATTGACAGCCACTAAAATCCAGGTCCGTAACTTTTTTTATAAAGAAAGGATCTCTTAGGCCAGAATCATATAACTAAAATTTCAGTAACTGCTGGAAGATGGACGATGCCCTATATTCTAAATATTATAACCTAGAGGTTGCAACTTCGAGCGTTTTTTGCCAAATATAGAGAAAAATATAATTTCTATAAGAAAAAGGAGTGGTCTCAACTGCAAGTTGTATAATCAGAAGTATCAGTTGATTCAAGCTAAAAATATTTAATTGCCCTATTTCCTCTTTGTAAAATCTAAGAGCAGAGCGATGAACATGAAAAAAGAATTCTTGAGTATACTTTTGTAAACATAGCAATAGAAAATCCTTTGCCTCAGCAGAGAGTTGATCAGGGATGGGAGGATGAGACTTGGTTGTCCCAATGTGGAAGAGAGCAGCAACCTGAAAGAACATCCCCAATAAGTCTAGAACAACTTATGAATTTCAGAAAAATATAGTCAAAAATAAAGGAGGGGGGAATTAAATAGCCCAAAATGGCTCTGAGATATACCTCTTGGTATTGCTGGCTCCAAGGAGGTTTTCCTGTTGCCATCTCAATAACAGTACATCCCACACTCCATATATCAGCGGAGCTATGAAATTTTATTTGAAAATAAATCAGCAACATAACAATTAATCATAAATACACGGAAAATGGAAGGCTGTTGCTGCCTATAGAAGACCGGCATATGCAAAGCAACAAAATCAAACATCAATTAATAACCAGTACGAGCATACACAAGCAGAAAGCATGGTTATAATGTGATCCATAAAATATCTTCTGGAAGATTTTAATTGCGTAGTTTCTAGTGTTGTCATCATAAAATCTAAATCTGAATTCATACCCGAAAGTGTGGAATTATATGGCTCCTGGCAACAATAACTATTTCTCTTACATTACCTCTTACATTATGCAAATAATAATCCAGATGCTTGAATATATCCAGTACTATTAGAAATGCTAGAATAGATTCAAGAGAGTTGAAGAGTGGGGATTATTTTCACATTTGCAACAAACAAATCAAAGAAACCAATTAAGATACTTTTCTCTAAGTTTAGCTGCTTTAGTCACTTCAGTCGAAGTAGCCACTTATCAAGGAGCTGCATCTCTTCATAAAATGATTCGATTTCAACACAAGAGAAAAGGAAAAGAAACAAAAATAACAAAACAAAAAAAGGATTGAAAAAAAAGGTGAAGCCAGTAGAAAATTATGCCTTTTCACATCTGAAAAGCCACATGCTTCACAGGGATTCCAAATGACTTCAATATTCGTTAACTCCATTACATCTTCAGTAGTCAGAGTCCTTAAGCAACCACCTGAAATTGGTGGACTGCCTCCACAATCTCAAAAAATTTAACAATAATAATTTAAGTAAACAATCTAAGGAAATTACTTATTTTTCTCAATTAATGGCACACGAAATCACTCCAATCAATATTATTCAAAGTCTGGCAACTTACAGTTGTTTAAAAGAACTCAATTAACAAACTTAGTTATCTTTGGAACTGAGACTGACCAATTATCAAGCAAAGCAATTTAACCCTTTGTAATACAAGTGGATACTGATTCCAAACTTGATAGGGAAAAGAAAAATCCTTGTGTAGCTTCATTTGAGATCCCTTAATGGCATTACAACTAGAAAAAGATAAAGAAAAAAAAAAGGATTTTCCAGTTTACACTATATCAAGTCCAAATATATGACTTTCCACATCGAATACTGATCTATGAATTATGAAATAACATCAGTTACTAAGCTATGAAATAACATTCTACAACCCTATAGGCAAAAGATAAAAATAAAAGTGAAAGATAAATAACAAAATAAAAAATACATGCCTAGCCCCTACATTTTTATCAGTAGTTATTGCTACTGAAAGGATCAATGTTTTAAAACCCAGCCCGGGTGTTGACCCGGCAAAGGAAGCGGGTTGGGTCAAACCGGTTCAACTGGTGGGTTAACTCGGATCAACCCATTGAATTGATGCTATATGTATCACAATGTAATTGCATGAAAGAAAGAACAAGAAACAACCAATCAACCATAGTTGAATAAAGAATTAACTACTAGAATATGTTAAAATCTAATGTCAAATAGAAATTATTCACCACATAATGATATTTCAAATACCAAAAAAATATCAATAATCCAAATACCTAATACATATCATCATAAATAAAACTAACCAATCAATGACTCGACCAGATTTGTAAAACTTGTCTTAATTACTGGCCGGGTCACTAGTTAAATGGTTGAATAGATGGATCTCAACGGTTTTCAATACTTGGTTAAAAGCTCACCCAGCTCGGTTATACAACCGAGCACCATTTGAACCAATTCAACCGACCGGGCCGGGCCAGGTTTTAAAGCATTGGAAAGGATATTTCAAAAGGTGTTACACTTCACAATACATCAATAAAATGGTATCACTAAGTGCCTGAGACCTCTAATGTTGGGCTTTAAAGGTGCACTAAGACATTTTACGCCTTAAATGAAGATATCACAAATCCCCTTTATCTGAGCTCAAACTGAAAATAGATCATATTGAATTTTTAATGTTAAAGGCAAAAAGTTTGAACAAATAACTCTAAAATTTCCTATCCCCGGTGTTATAGAGTAACATAAATCATCAGAACTGCCAATGTGAAAGCACTTATCTTTCCATTCAAGTTGGTATCGTATAATTATCAATCATCTAATTAAGTTGCTTTCATTACTCTAAATTCTATTGAAATGCATGAAGACTGTTATACAAAGTCGAGCTTACTATGTATAAAAAGAGAATAAAAGAAAAGGGTGATGTAGAAGAGAAATTCTTCAATTAGATAGGATAATGTAAGTATAATATGAGTGAGGTATATATGCACGAAATGGTAATTGAGTACTTAGTACAAATTATGAAGACTATGTTATGAAGTCAATTATCTAATTAAGTTACTTTCATTACTCTAATTTCTATTGACATGCATGAAGACTGTTATACAAAGTCGAGCTTACTATATATAAAAAGAGAATAAAAGAAAAGGGTGATGTAGAAGAGAAATTCTTCGATTAGTTAGGATAATGTAAGTATAATATGAGTGAGGTATGTATGCACAAAATGGAAATTGCGTACTTAGTACAAATTATGAAGACTAAATAGTGAATCATTCAGGAGGAAAGGGCATGGGAGACATTCTGATAATTTATCCCCAATGTTTGCAAAACAGGAGAAACAAAAGAATACAATTTCCACATAATGGAACGACAGTAATTCCAACTATTTTCATTAAACAAATAAGTTTTCCCACATGTGAGATTATAAATTAAGTGAGTTCCCACTGCATATAAATTTGAAGGACCCAGTGGTTTGAACCTTAGAACAACAGTAGTTCCAACTATTTTCAATAAACAAGTAAGGTTTCCCACATGTGAGATTATAAATTAAGTGAGTTCCCACTGCATATAAGTTCGAAGGACCCAGTGGTTTGAACCTTATACCTTTTTCTCTTTGCAGTAACAAATAATAAATAGATGAAAAATAACTGTTAAATCATGTAAGAAAGGAGATCCACCATGTTTCAATTATGCAGTGTGATGTAAATAAAAAGTTGTATGCAAGCAATCATGTTGAAGCTAGAAAGGTGTTCTGTGGCCCTTACAAGCTATGCCCAGTCTGGAGAATTACTTCAGGAGCCATCCAATATGGAGTACCCTTCATTGACTTGGCTCCTGATATAGTAGCCTATGGCAATCCAAGAACTTTAATTAGCATTTGATACTCCGATAAGTAACAATACAAAAGAAACCATCTAAATAAGCAAATTAGAAATATAAAACATCTAGCAATCCTTATACCAGCTCAACGACTTGTTTAGATGCACCGAAATCTGCAAGTTTGATGCATCCTTTGTTATCAACGAGGATGTTTGCCCCCTGAATGTGGATGGAACATACAATTTATTACGATGAAAGGATAATATGAATGTTTGTGTGTGTGTGTGAGAGAGAGAGAGAGAGAGAGAGAGCAAATATAGATTCCCCCGCAAAGTACCATTGGCATAAAACTGAAGTACCTTTATATCCCTGTGCATAATCCCATTCTTGTGGAGATACTCTAGTCCCAGTAACAGCTGTTTGGTGTACATTCTTATAACCTGTGAAGCAAATTAGTAGAAACAAACTAAAATCAGTTTCCCAACACGCAAATTCCCTGAGTTTGAAGAATGGCAAAGACTTACAGCCTCAGGGAAGGGTCCAAATTTCCCCAGGAGTGACGATATGGATCCACCAGGAACAAATTCTAACAGTATATTTAAAGTGTCCTCCTCCCTTGCAGTCCCCAAATATCTCTGAGAAATTAAACACACAGTTGGAACAGAGACAGTAATCAATTAAACTAGAGGTACAGAAGATCATACTCACAACAATGTTTGGATGCGAAAGATTTTTAAGAAGCTTCACTTCCTCCTCGAGCTCCCGAATATGAGCCTATTTTCAGCAAATCATGAAAACTCAGTCAAATTCTACATCAAATTCACTAAAGAAGCAGCATCAACCAGAAAACTAAAAAAAAAAATTACGCACACTCCAATAAACCAAAACAACAACTCCGGCACCTCAAATTACAGATCTACAAACAGCACAAGCCGATCAAAAAAGGAACTAAAAAGAGAATAAATTAGATAGGGATCAGTTCAATCTGATCCTCACCTGTGCTTTCTCCTTTGAAGCATTGTTTGTTGCAATCAAAACCTGAAATTAGAACCAAGAGCAAGGTAAGACCGAAATAAACCAGAACCGAAAAAGAACAACCGGAATATCATAACAAAAAAAAAATTGACCTGCTTCACGGCGAGAAGCTCCCCGGAATCGAGATTCATCCCCATATAAACTCGGCCAAATGCACCACAACCGATCAATTCTCCTTTTCTCCATCGGATCGGAGGAGCACTATCTTTCACGATCGGAGGCAGTGCCGGAGGCGGTCTAGAGAAAAGCCCTACCCTGGATTTCCGAATACAAGAACCGATCTTCTCAACCAGACCTCCTGCAACTCCTCCTTCATCTCCATCTGGAGTTCGGAAAACGAGAGATCGACGAACCGATCCAAACATGTCTTGCATCATCACCGATTCTGTTCAAGAAGGAAATCTAGGGTTTTATGAGACTGTAGCAGTTTGGTTCAGAGATACTTAGGGTTCTTTGGGTTCCATTTCGGTGGAGAGATGAGACGAAAGAAAAAAGAAAAACAGTGTTGAAATTTGACGGAGGGAAAAAGGTCGGGGCATTTTTTTCAAAAAATAAATATTTAAAAAACAAAGTAGAAAATAACGGGTGGGATCGAGCCTGGTATGACGATCTACAGAAACAACTTACACGAGCTCATTGCACGTGTGAGAGTGGAGCCCGGAGAGTCTAAAATTAAGGCTGTCAATGGGTCGGATCTAGATCCGATACCGAGCTAAATCCATATAAATTTATCCAATTTAATTGGATTTTTATCCGATTAGATGAACGACAGGTCAGATTCCGATTTGAATAATTGGATCCATTTATTATGCGGATCTTGGTGTATCCAACCCAAGTAAGATCCGAATCCGACTAGATTGACATAGGATTTTTCCCCATTTTTCATCTTTTTTTACTTGTTTGAGAATATGTTTTTAATTTAAGTTAAATTGCATTATCTACTTATTTTTGTTAATCTATTTGCATTGTATTTCAAATAATTTGTAAATTGTTTCATTCTTAAACGTTTTTATTATCGAATTTGGATGTATAATTGGATTCGAATATGAATCTTATAAATATAATCGGACTCAAAGGTCCAAATTCGAATCTCTTTAATTTTAATCAGAGGATTCGAATTCAGGGCATGATGGATCCCACCCGAATCCGACTTGTTTCCTAGTATAAACCAGTCATAATGTTTTTATGGGAAAATTACCTATAACCCCTAGTTTGAAAAAAAACTATCAAAACGTCCTTACTAACTTTGAAATAACCAAACAACTCTGTCATGTTCCGTTAATAGAGATATGAAATAAGTTAAAAAAGCCTTTATATAGTTAGGTATAAATCATTTATGATGAGGTACAAATCCGTCTACAGTTAAGTATAAATCTGCTTATTATAAGCCTATCACGTGTACTTGAATTTGTCACATATACCCCTATAGTGAGAGGGAAGTCGATCTATGGTGAGTTATTGTCCGGTACAAAAATAAGGTACCCTTACAAAACTATGTAGTTTGAAATTTTATAAAAAAATAAAAAGACGATTGCACATTTTGGTAGACCTTTTTTTTTTTTTTTTTCTAAAGTAGGATATATAAGAAATTTTTTCTTTTCTTTTTTTCTTTTTTTATTGTAAGCAATCTACGAAGGATTTACGAGCCAAATCTAGCATATTAAAATCAAAGTAACACTAAAATAGGTTTTATACTTTTTCAGTCAAACTGGTTCAACCAGTGGCCAGGAGTTAACCTGGCAAGGGAGCAGGTTGGAACAAACTGGTTCAACCAGTGGATTAACTCGGATCAATCCATTGAATTGATGCTATATCTACCAAAAATATAAAAGAAAGAAGAAACAACTTTGAAATTATATCAATAGTCCAAATACCCAAAATACAAAGCATCATATATAAAACTAACCAATCAATAACTTGATCGGATTTGTAAAACTGGTCTTAATTACTGGCCGAGTCACTGGGTAAACCGGTTAAATAAATGGATCTCTAACGGTTTTCAATACCTGGCGAGTTAAAAGCCCACCCAGCTCCGTTATACAACTGTTTACCACTTAAACCGATTCAACTGACCGGGCCGGGTTTTAAAACATTGTAGTATTCTACTTAATAAATTCACTCTTTTACCAACCAAAAAAACAAAAAAAAAGGCTTTTGCTGAAACTTTAATGAAACAAACTCTGAAGCATCAAAAAGGATGGGCTATGATACATTAGCCATCAAATGAGAGTAAGAGAGATTTAAAAATTGAAGCCAGGAAAATTAGAACTTCGAAGAAAAACAAAGATGTTAAATCAAATAAAGGAGACTGGTATATAGGCTCAGCAGAAGACTGCACTGTACACAAGTACCTCTCTCAAGAACAATCAAACCAGGTGGAGATCTGAAGATGAAGAAGGAAAGCAAGATATCATCGAACCCATCCATGCTGTTTAGAGGTGTGGGTGGCTCAATGACAGCAGCCAATTGACAGGGAAAATTTTGATAAAATTAACTTGAACTATTCTTTCTTGCAATGTAGACACGATAAGCCGCCAGTCCAACGATAGCAACTGCAGCACCAACTGTTTTGTTGGAAACAAACAAAAAAAAATGTCAATTTCATGTTCACAAGAAAAAATGATAAATACGATTTACTTTTGAGTTCATAAATCACAACAAGAGGGAGGGACGGAAGATGAGCGGCAAGTATAAAGCATGTAAAAAGAAAAATACTCGGTTGGAAGTTCAATAAACATAGTTAGCGTTCACAAAATAAAGAAACAACACAAGATTCAAAGCGCATATAGAGAGGTTAACAGGTTGAAGCCATATCACTTGAAACAGCCCGAAGAACCTTACAACCAAATACTATTTATCATGGATATACATATGCCCCCATTTTTCAGTAGCATCTTGCACTTAGTCCCAGCCACCCATATTGAATTTCATGAAGTTGATGAAATCAAAACAATGGAAAGTAGAATCATTCTGGAAAGTTTATCATCGTATAACTGAAGCCTAGTTAATTATTGCTGACCAAAAATTATTTGGTTCTTAAATGAGAAGAACAAAATAGTTGAACAGTATTTTTGAAAAAAAAAACAAAAAAGGTTTTTCCTTTTCAGACTTATAGAGGTTTTTAAAAATCAATTATTTACCTGAAACAAACATTAGAGAACGGTTAACAAGCCGATGGTACTGCTTGCGGTTTCTCCCAGCTTCAGTTTCAGGAATGCTCAAATGAGGGTGCTCCGCTGCACTGATAATCTTACGAAATACACTATTGTAATCTCCTAGTTTCATGCTGACAGGAATAGGTGCCTGTATTCCCATATCCTGAATAACCTACAATAGCAAGTTTGCAGTATGATTTATTAGTATATACAAGAATGGTAAATTTACTACACTAATAATTACACTAGCCACTGACCATACTAAACCTGAATAGCGATATCATCAACGGATAGAACAAATGCATAGTAACATTATTACATTATTCTAGAAAGAAGAAAAATAATGACGAATAATGATGCAGATGGAATTTACCCAGATGTCCACAAAAGTTTCACAGGCTATCCACCAATAAAGATTAGCATAAAGAATAAAATTCAAGAATTACCGATTGTCACGCACAACACCAGCATGAGCACAACAAAGCCAGTTAGACATCATTAATCAACCTAATTTCCATATTAAAATCATGCAAACTGGGAATTGTCACCAGAAAAAATAAAAATTGCATGCATCATTCTTTGGAACATTTATGTGTGCGTATGTAAAAGATGTATAGGGATATACCCTTGTTGAATCTTGTATAGCCGTTGGATATTGTTCCAGATCATCCTTGGCAGCAATAATGAGGCAAGGTACCTCAAATCCACTGTCTTCTCCGTGACTAGCAACTTCCAAAAGCAATTCTGTTGCTCTCTTCCATGAATTTTCATCGGAACTGAAAATGCAAAAACCACATATCAAGGAGGTTCTTCACAAAGATATTTAAAAATAAAATCACAGGTCAAAAATTTGAAGAGTCAGTCTCATACCAGTACCACTTACCATATACTTATTCAATTACCCATAACATTTTAATCCAAGATGCCATTTAGACGGTTCTTGATTGTTCCACAAATCATGCAAAAACGTGGATATTACAGCATCCAAATTAATGACCAATATTCCACCATATAGTAATATGATCAAGTTTCCACGAGTACGAAATTGATCAAACAATATATAAGCATCAGTAAGGACACTAGTTTCTCAAGCTGCACCTCTTCCAAAAGGTCAGTGGACGGACATTCTAAATCCAGTTGGCTGAGATCACTGGAATAAAATTAATAGTGCGATGAACTGTAATGGTGTTTCAGGCTAGACATGACAAGAATAAAATTTAAAGTGATGTCAGACTGCAATGATGTCTCAAGAATCAAGATTATCTAAATCTAATATTAAACCATAAACACCTAAATAATTTGAGACCTATTTTGAACAATCTGCATGCGTCTAAAAGACTAATTCCGCTTTGATACTAATTGTAACAGAATCGAACAAATAAAATAGCACTAGCAGCGTAACAAATAAACACTATAATCATCTACATGATAAAATTTACCATCTAAAAGACTAATTCTAAGATCATAACAAAATAATAATAACCTGTCATGGACAAATACTGCTATGTCACAAACTGCCAAAGAATCTTTATGAGACAGCAGTTTTTTGACTCCATGTTCTGGTATCTCCCGCAATACGAGGGTCTTCTTAGCTCCCTGAAAACACAATACCAAACCATATACTAGGTCAAACAACTCCAAAAACATAAAAGAAAAAGAAAAAGCAATTTCAATCCAAACAGTACACCAAAAATAAAAAATTAAAAAGTAAATAATAAATAAATTAAAAAAAAAAGAAAAAAAAAGTGAATGAATGAGATAAGTGAAAAGAATAAAAACAAAAAGGAAGAAAAGAGAGAAAGGAGCCTGTAGACTGAAAATAGACCCAAGGCCATAGTATAGGATCTGTATACTTTCCAGTTTGTTATATACTATAATCCGTTAGTTCTAGCATGGAAACAACAGTAGCAGCGTCAATAATAGAACCAACACCAATATAATCACTCAACATCAAACCAAGAACGCTAATGTAACTTTGAACTTGTAAAATAGAAAAAAAAAATCACAAGCATCTCAACATAACATGATAATATCTTCATACCCTTGCTCCCTAAAATATTAAAATAAGAAGACGATGATGGTGATGATGGAGCCTAAAATCCCCAAAGGGTTCAATCTTCCATTTATCATCAAAAAGCGTGTTCATCTGCTACTAGTCGCATATTTTAGCCCACTCCAGATCCTTTTAGAGTCCACAGCATCATAACTCCTGCTTCATTGTTTCAATTAACTTTTACAATGAGCCTTATTTTGTACAACCCAATTTCATTCCAAGTAAATGCAATTTTTTTTAATGAATGATATCCAGTGATATATATAATATGAGTAAGAGAAAAAAGTAAAGGGGTTAGTATAATAAGGTTCCAGTTGACCCAAACCCGAACCAAAAAAACAGAAAATAGGAAATACAAACAACCTAAGAGACAACCAAAAAGATTGAGATGATCTAGTTGTGCCAGGCCTAACATCTTACTTCACAGTAAAAGAAATGCGAAGTAAACAGAAAATGGGTTAGGGGGCAGATTCAGATTTGGGGCACTTCCAATGGATTGGGTTCGGGCCAGCCATTTCCAACCCCGATTAATAGAAGGGCCGGTTCGATTGTGCTAAGACTAGGGTTTTCAAAATTTTATTGGACTGAAAAATCATTAGTAAGATTCAAATCATAAAATTGCAATATATTCTTTTAGATAATTATCACTATATAAATAACATTAAGAAATCCATAAGGTTGTAATATACCGGAACTTACATACGCCTTTTGTAATATTTTCATCTGTAAAACATAAAATATAACATTACAGGGTTAAAACCCACCAAACATTGATGCAAAAAGAAGCCAGATCAGATTCAGGTAATACAATAATCTATGAACTCAAACCCCCAACTTGTTTAATCATGCAAAAAAAGTTTTTAGTTCAATTAATAAATGATGATAGATACTTTCAAACTAATTGTCAATTGTTCATCCCAAACTCAATCATTTATTATCCGTTTTTTTCTCATACTTAATTTTCTACTTTAGGAAAAATATATTTATTTTTGTCCACAACTGTTTTTATAATATGCATGTATGCACTACTCTTCATCGTTTTGCTCAAAACAGTGACTGGCTTTAAACTCGAATGTACGGCTCTATAGGATTTAAGATTTGAGCAGAAAATCAATAAATCCTTTTTAGAGGAGCCTAATTTAGAATTCAAATTGTCTAGGTTAGAATTTGCTTTGAATTGTAGGATTCAAATCATAAACCATAACATTTTAACAACAGTACCCAACCCATTGCTCCCCTTTGTTTCAGCTAAGATGCAATTATTTTCAAAAATTCAGTCAAATTGAAGTCCATTGGGAAAGCTATAAGGAATTACATGCTCTGACTAATGACAACAGTACACAGCCAGTAAGTTCTTGCACCTACACTGGATTAATAAGTACCTCCTCATGCGATTGTTGCCAAACAGACTTTGATATTTAGAAAAAGAAAATGATAAACAAAACCAGAAAATACACTAAGGACTGCAAGGAAAGTAAACTCCAAAGCTGTCCTCCCGTCCTTGGGACGTTGGTAGGACATCCCCTCAAAGGAGGGAGAGGAGGCAGGGAATGCTTATGTGTTGCATGTGTGTGTGTATGTGTGTGTGTGTGTGTGTGTGTGTGTGGGAGAGAGAGAGAGAGAGAGAGAG
>JAUPMG010000011.1:8117794-8128208 GCA_031762675.1 Pachysandra terminalis
TTTATCGTATCGATAAGGTCGATACTCGATACGTATCGCCCGATACGGGCGATACGATACGATATTTAGAACCATGAAGTAAACCCTTGACCCACCTCATTGCAATTAAATATATGTTGATCATATTTTACATATAAATGTACATATTTTATAACTGCATATGTTAAGAATTAATATATTTTTCATGAAAAAAACTGTTTTCTTCCTTAGAGGATCTGCTCCAAACCAACCTGATTTTCCTAAAGGTAGATTCCTATAGGAACAGTTTAGGGTGTCAAAACCCACCCAGAGCCTGCTTTGTTGCCATCCCTACCTTCAATATCTTTAAATCTCTCAAGTCCTCAAATACCCTTCGTATTCTGCCCGTACTTAATTGACCCCTATATTTGAAGACGACTCTTAGTCTTTCTTCTCTACCTATATAATGATATCTTTGGGGTCACATCTTTAAACAAATCACAAGAAGTCTCTCTGCGTCTAACTAATAATACTAATTAATAATTTATGACAGTCCCTCCCTTAATAATTGTAGACTCAAAGCCCATCTTTAACTAATAAGTACAAAACTTAACTATTTTATCTTCATTGATATTATATTTCAAAAAATAATTATCATTAGCAAGGACAAAAAGTTTTATTACAGATTTTACAATCTTTTTGTTTGTATTTTATCATGAAAAACTCTTTGGTTCTTATATGTCAATTTCAAATATTTTTTAAATGATTACAAATTGGACTTAAATTTTCTATCAAGAAGTTTTAGACATTTAATTTTTAATGTGGTCACTAGATTTCTAAAGATTTTAGATTCCTAAGATAGACCCAGCTCATGTGAGAACCCATTACTAAATGAACCATGAGTTCTAAGAAGTTTAGAATTTCTAAAGTAAAGCTGCGTCTCACTTAAACGTGTAAGTTTAAAAATTATCATATTTTTCTGTTTACAAACATCTCCAATATAACGAGTATTTTTGTTGCCATAATAACACTAAACACACTTTTCTTGCCAAAAAGGACAGACTTTTTCTGTTTCTCTTTTCAGGTGCTCACTAGTGGTCTGTCTTTGCTGGTAATTTCCAGCAAAAATTTAATATCACATGGGGTAATAGCCGTGTTAAGCCACACAGCAAGAGAGCATTTCCTATGTTAACTCTCAACAATGCCTCTGGCTCTTGCTTTTGTCCAAGAATATCTGCTAGGAAAATTTGATATGCGGATCAAGCTTGACCCTGGTGTCTCAGCTGGCATCATCACTACTTCCTATGTTAGTTCATTAGTCTTAATTATAGATTTGCTTTTGTTGAGTTTTCATCTCTTTTAAAGGTAAGTAATTAACAACTCGTATAACATTTTAAGTTACTAATAACAATTAAAGGGAAAACAAACTTGTAATTCTATCATGTTGCAGTCATCCTCTTTTGTATCAACTCACGATGAGGTCAGCTTTGAATTTCTTAGTAACCTCAAGGGAGAACCTTACACCCTCATAACAAATGTATTTACACAAGGAAACAATTAGATGGAGATGAAATTCAATCTCTGGTTTGAACTTACCAGGAAGTTCCACACCAATAGTATCCTATGAAATTTCTCCAACACCATGTAATAAGGCCATTTAATATATGTGTTTGTCGATAAATCATTTGCTAATAAAAAAATCCAAAATCACAAAATTTTAAACTAGGGCACATAATTGTCCATCAAATAACCAAAACAAGCTGTAAATGATCAAATAATGGCCTATGAAAGCTTCTGTTACAAGCCAAAGGAAAGGCAGCTCCGAGATTAGCAGAGATTATGGAATTTGTGTATGTAAACAATTTGCTAAAAAACGAATCCAGAATCATAAAATTTTAAACTAAAAATAACTTAAATTTTGCAATTTCAATTTACTTTTTCAATGTTCCATTATTATTCATATAAAATATAAAGCTAAAATAGATTATTAGAATAACAAGCAGATGATCTTGCCTAGATTTAGAATAAATCGCTTTGAGATCCAATTGTACAATGGCATCTAGTACACTTAGTACATTAATGTGTTATGTGTTGTGAAGTTTTTAGTTCAACTTCTATTATTTACCATAATTCACATCTGATATGAATATTTTGGCAAAAAAGGTTGTTTGGCAGCTTCTACAATTGCATAAACATCAATTAAGCTGTTTCGCAAGCAGGTGTTTCTTTTCCAAATAAGCAAATAAATTAAACATAATATAGCAAATTTTGACAACCCAAATACTGATGCAAGCAGGTGCAATCAGGAGTACATCATTTGTTAAAAAAACTTCATAGGCGTGGCACCCAATGAAATCCCTTGTAATTCTTTTGCAAGCATAAGTATTTTCAGCCAACAGGAGCTTCATTCAAATCCTCATACAAGGAAAGGTCCAACAACTAATTCAGTATAATGCAGTAGGGGAAAAAAACAAATTGCAGTAAAACGGAGGAAATATGATCATATTCTCCGATAATAATGGACAACCAAATTCACCTTTCTGGTGCAGTTGAAAAAAGATCATCGAGCTCAGCAGGTCGGAGGGCCCCATCCTAGCAGGTAAGATTCAAACTGTCAGAGTTCTGAAACTTGTTGGATTAGTTGGCGTTCTTCAATACCACAAGCCAAATCTAGATGAAGATTGTAATTGTACAAAATGGATTGAAGGTTCCTTCAAATGCATCGTTACAATTGAGAATTGACAAATACATATAGGTAAACTAAGACAGAAAGACCTTGTGCCAGAAATGCAGTATTTAATTACGTCAACGGTGTAGCCCGATGCACTTATCAAACTTCAACCAACAAGTCACAAAGAATGATAATAACCTAGTTCAGTCATCTAATTTAGTAACAATGTAAACAAGTGAGGAGAAAAACAAGAACAAGAATAAAAGCAAGAAGAAGAAAAGGAGGAGGAAGCCAAGCAAACAACTAACATGTGTAGGATACCTCAAAAGCTTAGCCAATAAGTCGCCATTGTGGATGGCACTTATATTTGAGCATATAACGTTATAAAATGCATTAACATGATGCAAAAAACAAAACAAAACAAAAGAGCTTTGAGATTTAGGTTAGGCAGAAATAAGAAGCTTATGCCTAGCTCTAGACGAGAGAAGTGCCTATTCTTCAATCCATAAGCCTCGCTGTGATCCTATAAGGCAGACATATCTTCCTATTCAATTCTTTTTCCTTTTAAATTTAAATAAAGCTCAAAGAATGTTACCTTAGTAATTGTTATGAAGTACTGAGGTACATATGACCCTCCTTTGGTGGGTGGGTGTGGAGAGGGGGGGGAAATTTTAATTCTCTCACTGGGATTTGTTCGAGACCCTAGCATTCAAAACCTTGTATGTGGTTCTTGTATTTTTTCACACCAATACTCCACATTTAAATTCCAAAAGTCCACTGCTTCATAATATTAGGACTGATTTGAAGCAAATGACACGAATCTTATAGGCATTTTGTGCAAGTCATTCCCTAAGCAAGTAGCCATTGTTCATCAACTTTCTCTTTCTCTTCACTCTCTCTTTGAAGTGTGGCTGTTTTGCTTTTGAAAATTAGGTATAAAAAAATGAACAAAGGTCCATCAAAAAAACGTTATTGAAACCAAACTCCTTTTGATTTTCATCGGCATTCCAGCTTTTGCAAGCAAATCTAAGGAGTGGGTTCCTAGATTGTGAAACTGCATTTTTTTATTAACTGCCTAACACCAATCAGCTGAAGTTCAGTTGGAAGATAATCAGCAAAAAAAAGGAATATAATAGAAGGGAGAGGAAAAAAGATTTAGAGGGAAGAAAAGAAGAGGTAAGGGTCACGGGGTACAGAGAACTTGATTATTGTTCAGACCAACTTTACAAATAATTCTGAGGAGAATACAAAGCAAACTGTCGATATGATATAGCTTTATATAATAGTAGATATAGGTTCAAAGAATTCGTCCTCCCTTTCTTTTTCCTATTTTTCCCTCTTACTTTTCCTTTAATCTCGCATGTGACCAATGATATAACGTTTCCACTTTTGTCTCCACGTTAGCAGAGCTTTGTTTTTCAGCCCAAATGAGACAAAATTTTATGTCATCACTTTGTGACATACTTTTGACTAACTATAAATCATCCTGACCATACAATTGGCGGATCAGCTTCTAGATCAGACAGACATGAACCATTTCTTTCACTCATTGGACCGTCTTAGATGTCCAATAAAGTTGAATAATTTGGGCGGTGGCAAGGAGGAGTTGTCTGCAGAGCATTGTGCACAAATCAAAAGTTCTTTTGACTATTCGTATTCGAAAATCAAGAGATTGGTAGTTTTCTTTCAATCGAATGGTCGAATCTATTCAAAAGGTGGGCCATATAGGACATAGGCAAAAAGACAAAATGCATACATGTTCTTGCAAGTATATAAAATAGAGTGTTTTTGAGATTCGAATTGATCAGTTTTAGAGGTGGTACTGAGTCGGGTCACAAAACTTCCAGCTTTGATATGCTTAATATGAACCCATCCAAAACTATCCCAATATCATGCGACTACACGAGTTGGCCTTTTCAATTTGTGAAAACTATACTTATGTTATGCACAAATGTTCATTCTTTTTCAATTGTCAAAACTATCCCTATGTCATGTGGCTTTACATGGGCTCATATTTTTTCAATTTGTCAAAAACTATGACTATATACTATGCACACATTATATATTATATAATGTCACATGGGTGTGTTCTGTTTTAATTCACCAAAACTGCCTCAACATTATATATCCGTGTTCTTCCTTCTTCCAATATTATGAAACTATCCTTCAGTTATGTAACCACACATAGGTTCGTTTTTTTAAATATGTCAAAACCATCCTTACATTATGTGACAACACATGGTTTACCCTTAGGGGTGTACATGGGTTGTGCTGTCACGAGGTACGGTTCATAGGTCGTGCGATTCGGAGCCTGAGATTGGCGGGCCCGTGACATGGGCACGGTATGGCACATTGTAACCCAATACAATGTGAGTATGTCTAAGTACGGGAACGGCAAGACCCAGCCATACCTTGGGCCACTGGTCATGCTGGGCTGGGGTCCCTAAATATAGGCATCGCACAGCACTGCACGACAAGTTGTACACCCCTATTTGCCCTTTCAATTTATGAAAAATGCCTTTATGCTATGGACAAGGGTCAATTCTTCTCTTAATTTGTCAAAATCACTCCTATGTTATGTAACTTGACATGAGCTTATCCTTTTTTTTAATTTATCAAAAACTTTTTTCTATATTATGCACATGGGTTCATCCTTAGTCAAAACTACCCCAATGTTCAGTTCTTTCAATTTGTCAAAACTACTCATATATCATGCACGTGGTTCATCCTTTCAATTTGCCATACATGTGCATCGCACGTGCCCCATCACCTAGTCTATATAAAAGGATGAGACACAACAACATGAGATCACCAAGGACTTTTCTCTAATGTATTGTTAAGGAAAAAACACAAATAACTAATTTAAAGTACCAATATCATTACTGTAAACTGCCCAGGAACATTTCAAATTGAAATAGACTATGGAAACTACTTTGACACTATAATAAAATGATAAGATAGACAGATACATACACCATCGACGTCAAACAAGCTAAAAATCCCCTTTAGGAACTCCAAAGCTTCATTTGTAAGCTCCACACTCTACAAGATGAAAAAAAAAATGAGTATTTTAAACAAAACAATGGATCTTTTGATAATATAATACAATAAAAATAAATAAAAAATAAAAAAAGGAGAAGGAAGTTCATTACAATATCTAAGGAGGATAATAATAGCTTTGACAAAAAAGATTGTCAAAATAATATAACTCTGAAGTGAAATTAAATAACCATTGAGAAGTGGAATTTTAAAAGGTGGTGCAGAGTGAAATTCCATGCTTCTTTAGACAACCACCACTCACATCGCACGTATGTGATGGAAGCTCAGCCATAGTGTTTAAACTCAGTTTCGGATCGGGTATCGTCCCGGTCCGAACAACAAATTTTTTTTTTGTTGGATCGGACGATCAAACTCGCCGATACCGATACAACTCATCCGGATCACCCGAGTTGTATCGGTATCGGACCGAGTCAAAGCATTTAGGGGTCTTTAGGGATCGGCTTCGACTCGGGGATCGTCCCCGTCCAATCCTGAGTTGGATCGTCCAATCCAGACCGGGATCGGACGATCCTTTACACTATGAGCTCAGCAGATGTAGTTGTTAGACCTTATCTAAAATAAAATAAAACCATGTAACTCGACTTCTATTTCTGCAAAACTGTTAACAACCCAAAAAAAGGAGGGCAAGTTGCTTCTGAAATACAAGTGCAAAACAGTGTACAATGAAATATCTAGTCAACATCATAAGTGTACAAAGTGAACGCCACACAGACACGGGCGAGGTGAGGATGTGAGATGGTCATTCTATGAAAGAATAATATATGTAGCGTTTCACAATCATATAAATAATCCTTAATTTTTCCAACTTCAGGAGCTTGCCAATAATTTTTAATTACAACTATAAAGGCTTAACTATATTTTTTTATCATTGAAGTATGATGTATATATGTTATATCGTAAAGGGGGAAAAAGCCCTCTGTACATGCAAGGTATACGCCAAGCCAGTTAATAAAAAGACTAGTCCACTAAACAGAACATAGCCAAAGCCTTGGTTACCAAATTCACCTACATAAGGAAGCATTCTCACGTTCAAAACTTGGATTCTCGACCTGAAAGCAAAAAAGTTAGATACCCACGCTCTGGAAAAGTAAACCATGATTTTACTTGAATAGATCCATTAAAAAAAATTTACCCTACTTTATTTGTTCCTTCAACATTAACATTTCCTTTGTTTACATGTTTTTGCCTTACAAATTACACAAGTATACTATCTCTCTCATGTTTCATCTTTAAGGCACCGTTGTCTTAATACCAGTCTGACCACCACCACCCCGACTTATAAGTATATATAATTATACATTATGCGTGTCTACGTGAATAGATTCATGCAAAAACTTTTTACCCTACTTTATTTGTTCCTTCAATATTAACATTTCCTTTGTTTACACGTTTTCGTCTTACAAATTGCACAAGTATACGATCTCTCTCATGTCTCATCTTTAAGGCACCGTTGTCTTAATACGAGTCTGACCACTCCCCCTGACTTATAAGTATATATATATATATAATTATACACTATGTGTGTCTATATATATATTTTGATCGGTAATGATTATATATATATTGTGTTTATATATATATATATAAATAATCAAACGCTTTGAACGAACTTTGGACCATGTTGAAACAGTAATGTTTCTAAAAAAAATTGTCCTTTATGGACGGTTTCTCAGGTTACAACCAGACCACGCTCTTATGCTCTCGATTTCGCTCTTGCACCCACTCTACACTCTGGTAACTTAGGTCAAAGCTTTACCTGAAAGGCATAAAGGCTTAACTATAATTGAACCATAACAATTTTGAATATATTATAATCAAAGCCATTCTCTTCCAAAAGATTAAAAAACATACATAATTTGCAAGCATAAGTGAAACCAGATGATCCTGACATATTTCAGCAAGAGAGATACCTGATCAGGAGCTCGTTTGAACGAAACTGGAAGAAGATCATCCCTGAGTACAATATCATTATCATATCCAAATTTTCTAAGCACCGTCCATGTAGTCTCAAGACGCCCTTTTTCTATAAAAAGTGCATGAAGAAAAAGAAAACCAGTCAACGTAAGACCACGGTCATTAACTCCCTCAGGCAATTTCTCTTGCACAACCCTCTTAACACCCATTATCTCAGAAGGCTGTAATGGAGCATTGAAACACTTGACCTGTTTGAAGCATATATATATCATTTCAATCAAATGTTACACGGTGCAACACAAAAATATATATATATATATATATATATAGGAAAGAAAAACTTCTGAATAAATTTAAAAACAGATAAGTGAATTTTTTCCAAGGAATCTAAAATACAAACCTGAAACTCATTCAACTCAGCATCACTGAGAGCACCATCTCTGTCATGATCACAAAGAATAAATATACGTTTCAAAGCCCTCACACATCGTGGCTTTAAAGTTTGTGTTTCTTGATCGAATAGCGGGGCTGTCGGATGAAGCACTGCTTTTTGAGCATAATAAAAAACCTCAGGAACCTGAAAAAATCAGAAATTTAACAATTCAGTTTATAGAAATAGGTGTGAGAATACCAGTGTCAAAAGAACTCCTTGGAAATTCCCAATCGGAATGATCCAATAAGGAATATATGCCGGAAACTTCAGAATAATGAAATGAATACCCACAAATTGAAATTTGCAACTCAGCTACACGATGCGTGAAATTGATAATGTTACATAGAAATATACTGCATGGATATAAAAATAAAAAAGAGAAAATGAAGGCACGGAAGTCAAGTAATAAGCTCTTAGTTGGAAGGAATGCCGTAAAACATTGATATTAGTGGCGTTTACAGAAACAAATGCCATCAACAGCAATGAAAGGAATCAATAGATATTCTACAAAAGGGATCAAAACTCAAATGAAGCAACATTGTAAGGCATTACAAATTACCTGAATTTGGCTAACTGACGAACACTCTACACATGTCTCAATTTCCCGAAACTGCTGCATTATTGGAGACATCACCTGCTCCAGGCTCACCTGCTGCTGTGCATCACGCAAATCCAGCTTGCAACCAACCACAATCACAGGCACGTTCACCTGTCCATTAAATGTTCATGAATATCATATCTAATCAAAGAAACAAACAACAAGAACAACAACAAAATGCCTTATCCCAACTAGTTGGGGTTTTGGGGTTGGCAACAAGAATCATGTTCCTCAATCCCCATCTGGCAAAAAAAAATATCTTCGGTCAGATTATGCAAACCTCTAGTCGACGAAGCTCCGGGAGCCAGAAGGTACTCAATCGATCGAGCGTTGCAGGCTGATCACACGCATAGGTGAGCACCACAACATCAGCTTTCTTCAATTCTTCAGCAACCTTGCCTCTATTCTCCAAGCTAAATAAAGTAATAGAAATCTAGAATTAATTAAATCCAGTATCAAACTAAAACAAAAACCATTACATTTTAGCATTAACAAGCATAGAAAACAAATCAACAAAATGTAAAACCAATACCTTGCAGAAGTATCGATAATCGTAAGCGGCACGCGATCAGGATAATAATCTGCCGGCAGACGCGTCGGCGGTAACACAGGCGAAGGGTTTCCCGGAAAAGTTTCAGTGGCCGCAGTCACGATCAAGCTCGACTTTCCGGTGCTATGGTCTCCGGCAACAACAACACGAACGTTGGTTCGAGCACCTGAGCTTGAACTTGCAGCAGAACCGCCAGCCATTAGAACTGAAAAACGAAAATTAGATTCTATGAAGCCCTGGTTGTGGAGAAACCTCAGTAATCTATTATTATAGAGTAACAATCGATTGAAGAACTGAAACCCTAGTTCTTACTGATGAAAAGTCCGAAGATCGAAACCTAATCTTTTCAGCGTTAACAGCGATTTCTCGACGGCTGGAGAAACCGTCGAAAACCTAATTCAATGCCGTAGTAAAATTGAACTGAGGAAGAAGCCAGAGTTAACTTTTTTTTTTTTTTTCCCTTCCTAAAATTTTGAGGGAAAAAGAAAATATAGTATGTCAGTACAGTTTCCTTCTCAGGAGTACCTATCATTTTAGGACACCTGGACAAACAGGGTGACAACTGGTCAGGCTTAGGTAAATCTGGAGCCTGGTGGGGACGCTAATAGACATTTCCACATCTCAGAGTATGACGTGGAAAATAATATATGGAAGCTCCACGTCACAGCTTTTGTGGGGAGCAGGATCCTCTGTTAACAAACCCAGATAATCTTCCTGCTAATCCCATCAAATGTCGACGACACGTGTTTATGGACCCCATATGCAAGAGAAGGGCTTTCAAACGGACGTTTAATGTCGCACGCTCGCCGTCAGTCATTTTTCTTCTTCTTCCTTACTTACCTGCACCTATCTCTGGCGTCGTTCAGCCTCATGCACCCCCGAGATGAAGCTTAGAGTTATGGGTTTTTGGAAAAGGATTTTTAGATTATGATGTAGGGTTTTAGAGCTTGTTCGAATGGTTTTGAAGAGGGATCTTAATGGGGTTTCTATGGTTTTAATAGGGAAGAACAAGGGCTTTGGAATGAGGGTTGAATAGGAAAAATCTGGTTTTGATTTGGGTTGGACGAATGTCACGACCCAAATCGAAAATTTTCGATTTTTATAGGTTTTCCAGTTTAAGTGCGACCTTCACCTCGTATTCGTACGAGTGTGACTAACAGTAATCATATCATGAGCGGAAGTTTTAACAGTTCTAGTAAGATATAAGTAACTAAATACACTTTGAACCAA
>JAUPMG010000011.1:8153484-8163801 GCA_031762675.1 Pachysandra terminalis
CATCGCATGTTTATTACAGTAATTCACCACAGCTTTTGTAAAAAAAAAAAAAAAAAAATTCATAGAGCATCTGCATTTAGAGATTAAAACATAAATTAATCTTGTAGAAGAGGAGCTCTAGAGTTCAGTTGAACTTTTGAGTTTAGAAACCTTAAAAAGACAAAACCAGGAGATTACCCAGATACAACTATTGTCTTCTCAATCTTCGAAAGCTTCCAAGAGATGCAAATCGAATCCAATCTATGAGATAGAAACAGAAAATCAAATCCAACATATGAAAGTGTGTCATTGAGAAGCTGCAAATGGAATCCAACAAATGGACGGTGTGAGATTGAGAAGGTGGAAATCCAATCCAATCGATCCAACATTTAACCAATCACTAAAGAATCCTTCAATCGGTTTTTTAAACATGAATAATAGAAACCCGTCAACCAAAAAAAAAAAAAGATTTTCCGTTTGCTATGACATTGAGAAGATGTGGCTTGGTTGCAAACTCCGGCAAATTGCTGGACGAGATGAAAAAACAGTTGAAGAAGATGGAGGAGGAAGTAGTAGGTCTCTGTAAAGTGCAAGCCAAGGTCAAGAAGGAACTGGGTTTCGTACAAGATCCTGCCAATGTTGCTGCTACTCAAGCAACTGAAGAAGTAGTTTCTTGATCAGTGTTCGTCGGCACTGTGGATTATTCATGCACCCCATAAATAGTGCAGCAGCAATATTTCCAATCTCGTGGTAAGGTTAATAGGGTCACAATTTTGCCAGATATGTTTGACCAACCAAAGAGGAGGGCCGTGTGTGTATTAGTGTATGAGAGAACAACGGAAGTGAGATAGAGAGGAGGGGTATTTTGGTCTTTTAAGCGGCTGATTTCAGCATTTTCCATCCACCTTTTGAATGGAAACTTAACACAAGGGAGGTGAGTGTGGCCACCTTTCAAACCTCAAGGGAGGAAAGTGTTAATTTTATAGGTGAAGGAAGTAAGTGTAATTTGCACATACTTCAGAGAGATAATTGTAAATTATCCTTAATTTTATAAGACAACTAATGTTATGAACAAAAAGAAAAAAGAAGAATGTTGAGATGGATTTACAAAAGACTAACAAAGATATTTTATATAAAAAAAAGTCTCCAATAAAGATATAATCGAAAAGGTAAGTTAAGATGTTGACACTTGTAAGAAGGGACAAAAGGGTAAAAGATCTAAAACGACTTAGAGAAAGACAAAAATAATTGTATGGAGTTGATCAAACTTAATATACAAACACATATTTCATCTAAAGAGATTTGTTTTTACCTCAACTAAGTTAAGAGAAGGCTATTTTGTTGTATTATCATAAAGCAACTTCTACAAGAAACTACAGAATTTTACAACTAATCTAGATTTGATCATGTCATGTCCACTACTCAGCTATCATGTTGTCCACATAAACACTGGTTACCTTATATATTTTGTCACAAAATAATAAAGTCATGGTTCTCTAATAGGCCGCAATCAACAAATTTTAATCGAAACGGTCTTAGTATAAAAATATAGGTTGCTAGATTTGCTTAAAGATTTCTTATCTAGGCCATTGATAACCATTTCTTACAATCAGCACCCAAAATCAAGGTTAAGGAATTAAATCAAGAAAATGCTTGACAATTAGTTCTCTGGGAATATATATATATATATATATATATATATATATATATTTTTTTTGAATCTAACGCACCTCCCCTATCTCATAGAAATATTCAAGGAAGTTTATCTTTTTCATCTCATGAAGACATTGAAGGAAGGGTAATATCTCATAGAGATATTCAAGGAAGGGTAAGCAAACATGCAACTAAAGATGGAAAGAGAATCGACCCATCTAAATATGGTGATTAAAGCATATTCTACAGTTATCTACAGTTGTAGCTTTTTTTTAGTAGCCTTTTCACACACCTGTTCAAATTCTTTTATGGTATCAGAGTTGCACACGTTTCTGTGTGAAGTCTACATCAACTCTTGCATCCATGGCCTCATCTTCTTCTCCCTCAAACCTGAATACTGTAGTTGTTATTGCGCAAATGCTTTTAGGTGTGCCTATATGTAACGGGAAACCGTCCAAAAATATTTTTAATGATCTTATAGTCAAACTTATCCAAAGATTGGCTAGTTAAAAGGGCCGCCTAGTGACCCCAGCCAGGCAAGCTACCTTGATCAATGCTTCTTTGGCAGTGTTGCCACAATATCTAATGGCTTGTATGAGGCTCCCACCTTCTGTCTTAAAGTCTATCAATCGGGAGCCAGGGGCTTTTTGTGGAATGGGAGCGATCAGAAAAAAAATAAATAGAAGACTCGCACCATTGGTTGGAGACAGATATGATCTTCAAAAAGGGTTCGGTGGCTTAACATTAAAAAGCCATCTGAGTTCAATGAAGTCCTCATCCTCAAAAGAGCTTGGGCACTGGTCTCCAACCAAAACTCCATTTGGTGCCAACTCATAAAGAAAAAGTATTTAAGGAAAACCAACTTTTGGCAGGCCCAGGCCAAATGCTTTGACTCAGTTTTTGAAGGATATTTGCAAGTGTAAGCACAAGCTACACACTGGTCTTGGATGGCAAATTGCAGACGGTTCTAATATCTCCATCTCTGACTTGAGTTGGCTCCTGTCGATGTGCAACGCTGACAATGTAAGTATCCTCAGCCAGTTTTCAAATTTGCTTGTTTCTAACTTGATCGATCACCAGGTTAACTGTTGGAAAATCTTGGAGCCTGATAAGTTGGGTGACGAAGAAACTGTCAAACAAATCGCAGCCTCCCCCTGAACCCCAACTTGAATATGGATAAAATTGTGTGGAAGCTAACCTCCTCAGGTAAGTTCTCTGTATCCTTAGCGTATAATATGTTGGTAAACTCAAGTCAGACCCCCTCTCTACTGGACAATTTTTGGCTTCAGCTTTGGCATTTATCTTGCCCACAAAAGTTAAAACTTTTTTATGTGGAAAGTCTGCTAAAACGGACTCACCACTGGTGACTTCTTCCTCAATTTTGGTTTTCCTGAATCTGGATGCTGGTTTTCCAGTGAACACACAGATAGTAGCAGATAGTAGCCACCACATATTTAGAGAATGTAGTTTCGCCAGGGCTCTTCGGCTCAGTACAACAGGGGGTCAACTGGACAGCAGCCTATCAATCAAAGACCAACTTCGCTTAGCTAGGAAGGATCATTCCAAGCATTTTCCGGAACATATCCATAACCTCTGGGCAGCACTCGTTAACTTTGCCTGGACTATATGGAACACAAGAAAACTTGCCCTAACCTGGAATGCGCGAAATCTCAGTTCACGGCTCTCCAACAGGACACCCACAGCATACTGAAGGCAGGAAACGAAAGTACAAAACTCAAGCAGACAACTACAATATTTATTCGATGGGATTGCCTGCCGAAAGGATGGTTTAAACTTGATTCTGATGGGGCAGAGAAAGGTGGTAATGGCCCGGCCGGGGCAGGCAGGCTCTGTCGAGATGAGATTGGCAGATTCTTCTGTGATTTTGCTATTGACATTGGCTACTGCAATGCCATCATGGCAGAAACGGTTTCCTGCAAAGAAGGTATCACCATGGTTTTCAACAATGGCATCTAAAGACTCATCATAGAGGATGATTCCGAGACTATCATATTTCGGATCAGTAAATTGGACGACGATATTCCCTGGGCTATCGAAGGATTATTCAGAAGCGTTAGACATCGTGCATAAAGTGAGTCCAACCAAGCGGCAGATTGGTTTGCTAACTATGCTTTGACAGACGGCTCATGCTTTTGGCTTTCTAATCCCCGTGGCGGCCTAAACAATTGTAATTTTCTTTTGTTTTAATTTTATTAAAAAAAAAAAAAAACAAATAGAGTTAAGATTGTATAAGTTGATGAGATGTGAACGCTTTGATGAAAAAAAAAAAAAACAGCTCATGAAATTATAGCGTTTTTTTTGTTTTTTGTTTTTTTTTCCCTTAAATCGCCAATACACAATTGGAGAGCGGGCTTGTCTTCCGAAGTAGAAGAATCCAGGTAAATAAGGCTGGCACTACTTGAAGTGTTTATTTTTAACTTTTAAATGATCAATTTTTCAAGTGATAAAGGAGTGTAGTAGCATTGAACATGGGTTAGTAACAACCCAGAAGTGGTAGAGGAACATAGTCCATTAGGAGAAGTTGCTCGCTTATCACTTATCAGTTAAGGGTGTGTTTGGTTGGTTGGAAAGTAATACAGGAAATGAATTTATTGGAAAGTAAAGTTAAGATTAGAAAGGAAAAACCATTTTTCTTAATGCAAAAGCAAAAGTTTGATTGGAAATATAGACAATAGTATTTGAATGATAAAAAAAATAAAAAATCAAATATGGGCGGATCCACATAAGGGCAAGAGAGGGCAACTGCCCCCCTCAATATTTTATAAATTTAAATTTAATCTATTTTTTATAATAGATTATAAATTGTAAAACGAGTAAAACCTTTATATATGAAGTAAGTCTTCAATTTTTTTATGAATTTGAATTTAATCTATTATTTCTATAATAGATTTCAAATTGCCCCCTCTCAAATTTTTTTGCCCCTCTAGAATTTTTAATTAACCTTAAAACTTTTATATATAAGCAAGTCTTTTGCTTAGATGGTTTTTTAACTCTCTAATCTCTTCCAATGCAAGTCACAAGATTTGCCAGTCACAAGATTCGCAACGACGACTTGGTAGTGGGATCAACCATCGGAGCGATTCATTGATTTTTCAACTCGACTTGCTACTAGCTAACAATTCCTCACCCTTCAATCTGATAGTTGTTGAGAAACATATTTCTTATGATATTTTAAAATTGGGGCTTAGATTCAAACGGATTTGATATATTTGTCTTCTACTTTTTGATCTCAAGGTTGTCATCAGGGATTCGATAGAATAATTTCAATCCTTCATAATTAATTGCTTAGTGACCAGTTTATATCATTTCAATTTCAGTAATTTATTCTCAAAGCTTTCTTATTTTCTAGCAACCTGATAAAGCTTTTGCATTCAAATTGAAAGAGAATCGCATGGAAGACACCATAAATGTAACCAGTAAGTATTATAGCAAAATGAATTTCAGTAAGTATAATAACTGTATTAACAAAATAACTAGAGGATGCCATGGCCAGGACATACACAATTCAATCAAATCCAAAATACTGAAAAAGAAACACATCATGTGAAATCAGAGCACTTCCAACCTAACCATCCGTGCCTGGATTATGTACATCCATATCTCTATGAACAAAGACGTTGCATCTGAATTGCAATTTTACCATCAGAATTTCAATGAGAAGACATGCAGTCAACTGCTGATTTTGCCATTACATCTTCATCAGTATCATCAACAAAAAGTGAAATGTCTGAGAAACAGCCCTCCATACCAAAGATGATGATCTTCCCTCGACTAAAAACTCACCAATATCGTCCCTGGATTCTGACTTATCAGATAAGAGTTTCCCAGATGGTTTTGGAAGACAATTGAGCGGGGTTGCAACCTATTTGTTGATTGAGTATCACAACGTATATTTAAACTACTCCCGAAACTGAATGAAAAATCATGTTCCAGATGCGGAGGACAAGGGTCTGCTAGAATCATCTGAATACTATCATCTTCATCGTAATCCCTAATGGAAATAGTAGAATTACCACCTTCTACTTTCTGTTGGCAATTATGCACACTCCAGATGATAGTCCTTTTGTTGGCAATCGATATAGTTCCCCAGTGGCATATTCAAACTTGTGGTGTGCGAGCAATGGATTTGATTTGCAAAAGGCATCTGCCATTACATTGCACCACAGATTAACTGTGGATAAAAGTTTTGACGAGGCAGATTTGAACACCACATTTAAAGGAAGGCTTAGGATTACAAATAATACAGATCTTGGATTAGCATCTCGGAATCCAAACGAGATGTTTTTGCAGGCTCTGAGAGAGTATATTTATGTAAGGCATGGTTTACTGGAAGAAGGTTGGCATGTGGAATTCAGACAATACATGAACCAGTGTGAAACTTTGGCAGTGTACTGTGCCCCAGATGGGAAGAGGTTTGAATCGATGTTTGATGTTGCTTATCATCTTGGATTGGTGTCAAACTGCAGTTCCCTAGAACTCGAGGATAGAAATGATACGTTAGCTTCTGCTTCGAAAGTGTTGCATTTACGAAGAAGACGAAAGGAGTCGGGTCTTTCGAGTGCCAATAGCTCTACAGCAAACCAAGAAATTTTGACAACTATTTGTGGTGGGGAGCTTTCTTCAGATGTTAAAGATCATGGAAACTCATGGTTGTGTTTTTGGAAGTAATGCAAGGATTATTGAGGCAATGCCAGAGGAGAAATTTGCTGACTAGAAAAGTTGGAATACTTGGTGATTGGCCATTGATTTTTAGATGTTGAATGTCTAATGAAAAGGTATGCTAACAAAGATGATTTGTCCATATGGAACCCATACGTGTGGACATGTTAAATCATTTGATATACAATTGTTATGCCGCTATTTAACAACTTGAGCTTTTAAAGTAATTGGTATTTAACATATTATATAGATAACTATAGTTGTGTATTATATATATTAGAATAAATACTATAAGTGATTTATTCAGGACGATGGTTAAGCCATCATTGTATAAAGCGTTTCTAGAACTATATATTTGACTAAAACAAGAAAAAGTTGTAACGAAAATGGCGAGAGAGAGTAGAAAAAGGACACGTTTTTTTCCCTTTTCCCTTTCCGATGTTTAAACATCCCAATCGATTTGAGAGTAAAAAAAATAGTATTTGACCGGAATTTAAGACCATTTGACAAAATAGCTAAATACTTTTCTTTCCCACCCTTTCCCACCAACCAAACATATTCTAAGGAAAACTTGTTACATTATATTTGACCTCCAATCTTTTCAGATAATTTCTATCATTATCTCGACAAACATTACAATTTTTAGAATAAGCAACTTCAATGTTATCGTTGTTAGGTACTCTTATCGAGTCACTTATCTAAAAGTACATACCCAAAAGCACAAGCAGGGGCAAACACAGCCTAAATATCTGCAACTCTAAAGAACTCAAATGATTTAATCATTAGATCAAGAATTCAAATGGGAAGGGAGAGAAGGGGATACACTGATAAAGAATGAAATTTTTGGTACAATTCAAAGCAAAGGGCCAACCCCATTTTTGTCTCCTTTTGTTTTCTCCTTAAACCTTTTCTGATACTCTTGTCATTGAGTTTATAATGCAAAAATGAATGAATACAGGACAGGAATGTCACATGTGAAGAATACTCTAGTAAATGTTGCACAACAGAAAGCCAAAAGACAAAAAAAAAAAAAAAAAATGATCTATTTCTCTGTGATCTAGTTCATACCATGGATGAAGTGAGTCCACCCTCATACTGTAACAGTGAAAAGATATAGCTTAAGTACCACAGCTAGAGCCAGCTGCAATAGGAAGATCCCTGCCACTATCAAGAACCACCTTTCACCTGCTGACTTAATATGGGCCCGGAGATTAAGGGCAACAAAGGTTGCAGACATGAACCCAGCAACACCGGCAACCACCCATCGAAACACTTCAATGGGCACAACAGAGAGACACTGCAAACAAACATATAAAAAATATCAATAAGCAAACATGTTCATGTCTCAAACACACCACTCTTGTTTTAAGCGCCCAAATACAACATGAATTGGTCAGAAAAAACTTTTAGTTGAGAAAATTTACATAAAAATTAATTGACGATAGACTACTTGGTCCACAACAGGACGAAGACATCCTACTTACACACACTAAGGCAATTTAAAATCAGCTGGATAGCTCTCCCCAAGTTCTTTTAGGCCAAAACTTGGACCATATAAATGATTGCCCGTTAAAACCATATAGTGCACAGGTAAGAGCATAGTTTCAAGTATTGCCAGATCCAACTCTGGACCGATTCCTTCTGAGACGAGATATGGATAGTCGGTCAAACTTAGTCAAAATAGGTATGATATGGATCAATCATGGATTGTCAAATCCTGATAGGGATCGCCAATCCAACTCGGGATCGGATGGAAACGATCCTGATCCAATCCCTGAGTTTAAACATTATGGGCCAGAGGAGTCTTCTCCCTATCTCATCTGTGCTTATTAAGAATCAATTTCTTCTATTTTACTTAAACGGTATGTGTATAGAACATAATGACGGTGATTTTCAATAAAATTATTCATATAGATGATGCTCCATAGTGCAACAAGTAAAACAGAAATGGAAAGAACTTACCAAGGCTGGAATAAAGATAAATAGGGAGTAGCCGTAAAGACAAAACAGCTGGACAAGGCCAGATGGGGCTGAGAAGTATTTGAGGATGACATACAAGCAAAGAGGAACAACAGTGACATAGCCATAGAACACACCAGCTGACCATGTCACAAGGTTTATATCATAGTTCCATTCTTTCTTCTGCAGTTTGTGTGCAAGGTACGTGACAAAAGTGCCTATTGATGCTGCCACAAATATTAATGTAGAGCATATCCAGAATGGGCCATACCTGCTCAGATTTTGCAGTTAAGATTATAACACACATGCCTTGATAATAAGGAAAAAAAAAAGACGAAGAAGAAGAAGATGAAGAAGAAGAAAGAATCTAACATGACATTTAGGCTAGAGTTATAAAAATAGATTTCTAATGATTACTAGAAATCAATAAGCCTAGCAAATGGATGCAGTACAGACACATACACAACTTATGGCGAGAAACACATAATTTTCCCTTCCTGATGTGCAAGAAAGCGCAGATTCATTTGCAAACGCCAAGTCTTAACATCCAATTGACTGATCAATGAGATCACATCAGTTTCTTAATCAAGACAACCAAAAGAATTGAACACCAGGTCCTCCTATCAGTAAATACTCAACAAAGAGTGATCACTGAAATAGTGAAATCACATCACAAGAAAACCTTGAAAAGCAAAGAAAATTTCAGAAGAACATGCAGGAGAACCGGGAGAAGAGGAATATTAGCTGATTAATAAACTATGAGGTTTTGACATGCTCAGAGACATCTTTGGAAGCTCAATCTTTAATTGCTCAAAACTAAGTGATCCAGTTAGAAACTTCACTGAGATTTTAAAGCTTCCAAAAAAGCCTCATTCATTGAGTACTTTTTAAGAAATCAAATATCATCATTCACTGAGTACTTTTTTTAAGACATCTTTGGAAGCTCAATCTTTAATTGCTCGAAACTAAGTTATCCAGTTAGAAACTTCACTGAGATTTTAAAGCTTCCAAAAAAGCCTCATTCATTGAATTTTTTTTAAGAAATCAAATATCCAAGCAGTACTGAAATGAGATTTGATCATGATTTGGTAAAGTACATCTCTAGTGTGACTCTTAGTGTGTTGATGAGCTTTGGCAAAAACCTTCTTGTTCAGTACGTAAAAAGGAGGGAGGGGAGGGATCTCTAGTGTGACACTTAGCGTGCTGATCTTTGGCAAAAACCTTCTTGTTCAGTACGGAAAAAGGAAGGAGGGAAAAACCTTCTTGTTCAGTACAGAAAAAGAAGGGAGGAGGAAGGGATCTCTAGTGCGACTCTTAGCGTGTTGATGAGCTTTGGCAAAAACCTTCTTGTTTAGTACGGAAAGAGGGAGGGAGGGAGAGAGAAGGGGAAAACCTTCTTGTTCAGTACGGAAAAAGGAGGGAGGGATCTGTACTGTAACTCTTAGCGTGTTGATGAGCTTTGGCAAAAACCTTCTTGTTCAGCAGAAAAAAGAGAGAGAGAGAGAGAGAGAGAGAGAGAGGGAGGGAGGGAGGGAGGGAAGAAAGAGAGAGAGAGAGAGAGGGAGGGAGGGAGGGAGGTTGTAAAATGAAACACCACCTTTAATTCTCCAGCTGCAGCTATCTTAGACACTTGAGTCTACTTCCACAATGAGGGTATTATTTAAAAATACAATTGTATTATCAAGATCGTATCATACAGACCATTCTCTATATAAAATCCATTAACTAAAAATTAAGAATTCATGCAGAACTTAAGAAATATACGCACCTCAAGCTTATTGCTGCAATTCTTACACTCTTAATTGTGGTTGATGTCAATATATCATATTGAATATCAAATTAACATGTATTCCATTCTATTCCACAAAGTAATAGACTTTTGAAGAAAATGTCCCCCTCCCAAACAATTTATTCCGACTCAAATGATGAATCTGACAACAGTTAGATGGAAACCCCATGTCCCTCACACCCATGGTTCAAAATATCGTATCGAGGTAGCGTATTGGTCGGCTCGAAAACGGATACGTATCGAGTATCGACACGGAT
>JAUPMG010000011.1:8172370-8184288 GCA_031762675.1 Pachysandra terminalis
CACCATGACAACCACCACCCCCACCCCCACCATCACCGCACCACAACAACCACTACCCCCCTTCCCCCCCACCACAACCTCTACCACCATTAATTATAGAGAAATATTATTTAAATTGATAATATAATATAAAAAATCAATTTATTAGCCTACTGCTACCAAACATGTGTTTTTTGCTTTTCAACTGTACATCAAAAGTTTACCAAACAATTTTATTTCATAAAAATATCTTTTCAAAAGCAGAGAATTTGCTTTTGCTTTCTTGCTTCAATAGCAAGAAGGCAAAAGCATTACCAAATGTAGCCATAGTCAATTCCATTTATCCAAAGCAAATTGTTTGTGATAATTTCTTAAGATTTTTCGAAAGATACCCTACCAATTGCATGACGTCAAGGAAGCATTGATAAAACTGGCTACGGATCAATTTAAAATCCTAAGAGCATCTCCATTCTTTTCCTATCTTTTTCCCTATATTCAAATTTGGAGAAAAAAAATTCCTCAAAACCTTCTCCAATCATCCCTTACTCCTCCCTATATTTAGGGAGGAGCTCAAATTTTTCTCAAATTTGGAAAAAATTTTAGGGACCCCTAAAATTCTCCTTATAATTTCAACGGCTATAATTTTTCAATGGTCAAATTTTTTTTTAAACCTTTTCACATCCGACGGTCTCTAAGAGACTTGAGGGATAAAAGTGAAATTTAAAAAAATATTTGAATCAAAATATAAGGAGATAAATTGGAGAGCACTTCCCCAAAGTTGATTTTTGAACCAAACTTATCCCTAAAGTAAGAAAAATTATAAGAGAACGGTTGGAGATGCTCTAATACACAAATCAACTTTAATATGGCCTTCACCTTGATCTGAATAATTTGGTACCCTAAAACATATAGTAGGAAGATATTTCAGACGTTTTTCTTTGCAAAAACCTCTCCATTCCTCTTCTAAATCTCCGGCATCAGTTCCCTCATCATATTCAAGAAAAGTACACGACTTTCGAGCGCCTATAAAAGATTAAATCTGTATACTAATTTCTTAAAGATAGGACGGTTCAGGTTGCTTCACTCACGTACTTCATTACTTTGTCCTGCGCCGCTCACACATGATAGTGCTTTACGATTTTAACGGACCGTGATGCCGCTCATATGTACGGTAGATGCCTGCCAGTAGCAATCTTTTACGATGGCCCCACCGCCAAATACTTGCTCATGTTTAAAACCCGTAGTTCATTTCGGATGAGCAATTCGCTTTGGCTCTTCACTTTTTCGATTATCGCTGCAAAAGCGGAAGCTGGAGCTGAAACTCTTCGCGTGTTTCCTCTCTAATTTCCGCCATGGAAGCAACGCCTTTAAGCTCTCTTTCTTGCAATCCACGTCTGTGTAGAAGAAAGTCTCTCCAAGATCGAGGTAAGTCTTTCTTTGTGCTTTTGTTTATTCTCTTAGGTTTCTCTGCTTCATTCAACAATTTTTACTTTGTATTATTTTAGTTTCAACAATTTTTACTTTGTGTTAGTTCTCTCATTTCTAGTTTAGTGATGTTCGTTTGTTCTTATATGCTTTGTACAGATATATTTTATCCTGAATCATCATTATCTCTACGATAGTTTAATTTCTTTTTCATTTTGGTTCTTTTAAGTTTCAATTTCCGAGTTCTGTTGAGCTTCTATGGTTTGAAGTCATTCCTACACCGTTGCTAGCTTTTCGTGCATGTGAACATATAGGTTGTGTAGGATGTCTTATACCCATTTGATAATTATTGTTTTATTGAAGGGAATGAAATCTTATGATGCCGTTCTGCAAGCTTTGTTCATAATTTTCCTTAAAAATATTTTTAGAACAATTGATTGAATCATATGTGTTTGATTTGTAATTCATATTTCTGATATGCAGGTGGACTGGTTGAATACAATCTCCGACTTTGTCGTCCATTACACGTTGGAACCTTCTTTTTGCTAAAGACTAAATCATCACACCTTTTCAATAGTCACTCTGTATTCATAAATAGAGACAATAGAAGATTTTCTGTTTATTGTTCAGATAGGTCCCAAAGTGATTATTTGGATGTTGGGGCGACATCTATTCGATCTATACAACCTGAATTTCCTCCACTAAGAAATGACAATGAGTCAGATGAGCTCAGTTTAGATGGTGTCAGTGACTTCAAGACCTTGCCATCAAGGCCCAAAATGTTCAAAAATAGATTTTTGAATTTTGTTCGTTTGGGTTCTATTGTAAACAATGCTGCTGAATCATTTTTCAAGAGTGAGATAAGACGGAGGTTATTTGTAACAGCAGTATTACTTGTAATAAGTCGTGTTGGATTTTTCATTCCACTGCCTGGCTTCGATAGACGGTTGATACCCCAGGATTACCTTAGCTTTGTCTCTGGATCTGTCGGTAAGTTTATGTTTCTGGTTAAACCGTAGCATGTGTTTCTCCAATTGATTATTTACATTAACAATGGACCTATCTGAATTACCAAATCCAAAAAAAAAAAAAAAACAATGGACATATCTTTCGTTTGATAATTTTTTTTTTTCTGTTGAACAGTATGATGATTTGTGAATTCTCTCTCTCTCTCTCTCACACACACACACACACACAAACACACACACACACACACACATTAAGTACCAGTAATTTCTATTAATGAAAACCTGCAGGAATTCTAGAAGAAGCATCCAGGTTGTAAAAAGAGACGCCCCAAAAAAACAGAAAACAGCTACAGAAAATAAAACAGAGAAACTGTTACAATCAACATAGAACAAGCAAGAATTCCAAAAAGCAATCGATTGCCCCCTAGTCAGTCACCATGCCAAAGGGAATGAATATACTCTATAATATTCTTTCGATAGCTCTTAATTTATTTTTGCAGGTGGGGGCTTTTTATGGTACATTCATGATAGAATACCGCCGAGGTTTAACAACAATTAAACACCACTTGCTTATCTGTTTCCATATTATTCATCTCAGCCTTCAATACTTTTATCAGTGTGACACAAATGATTTTTTATTGTGACTTAAATAAAGATCCGTGAAGAAAAAAATTCGAGTATGTTAGAAATATGTTTCAGGTGGTTGTACCTTCTGATACTGTGATGGCTAACTAGAATTCTAATACTTAATGTTTTTATCATGTTATTCATCTTTCTTCTATAACGGGTCTCTCTTAGGCACAAAATTATATTTCTTTCATATACATTTTGATTTGGAAGGAGTTTCCCATCGAAAAACAAAAAAAATTCCACTTACTTGCTAAGAGGTCTACCATCTCTCTGTTCACTTGGTATGAAACCCTCAGAATTTTCTTGTGTGTAAATATATACCCTTGTGAACTGCAATCCTTGTTCCATCTAGCAAGATGGACTCCTTTCTTCCTTTTTCACTAACAAGAAATCTTCACTTTTAATATATTAACTCCTTTGGCTTTCAAACTTTATGCATATTCTTTGGAACATTAGGATTGCTTGAACATAGACATGAAGCAAACATTTCAAATAGTACAAACAGGAGAATCTTCATTAGCTGAAATTGGGTTTGCCGAATAGGCGTGTAATGTGTAAGACAGAACAGGAGTTGGTTGCACATTCCCTCATTCATTGCATGTGAGCTTCACTTATGACCATACTTCTTGTGGAAGTTCGATGTGTCTTGGGTGCAGCTGGAATCGGTGAAGGATCTTCTCGACTCTTGGGTTGGAGGAGGGGCAATGAGAGAAGGAAGATTTTACTGGTCACATGTCTGTTTGCGATTTGTTGGTCTATTTGGATGGAGAGAATGAGGAGAATCTTCAAAGAATTCGAGTGGGTTTTGGATGGAATTAGAAGGGCCATCCCATGTACATTATTTAAGTGAATGTCCACTCGGGCAGAATTTAAAGATGCAAATTTCTCTGATTTTGTCGATAGCTGTGGCAGGATATGGATGCCGTAACCCTATGTGGAGGGTTCATCGTCTTTCTTGGCCCTAATGGATGGTTTTCGTGTACATGGACATTTTCTCTTTCTTTTTCCTTGTCAATAAAATCTTTGTACTGATCAAAAAAATAAAAAAAGAAAGAAAAAAGAAAAAAAGCAGTTCAAATAGGCATGGTCACTTCATTTAACACCGTGTGTGCAAGAAACATCCTGCCCAAGTTCGTGTTTCATGTTCTTATCTGAAGAGAATTTTAGTGTTTCACTATCTCCACATCCATTTGGTGTGCAAGACCTCAGCTTTAGGCAAGTCAGGAGCCCTTAGCTTTATATCGTGTTGTACTCATTTTGTTTTGCACCAATGAGAATTCTCTTCATGTTCATTTTAAATCTTTTCTTTTGACCTTTAGATTATCTTCAGTGTACATATAAATTGAACCATTCGATTAGGTCAGTCTTTTTATTCACTACTCCCGTGCTTGAAAGCACTGCCTTTGCAAAAAGCATGGAAATGATTTTGATACCCATATTTTAGCCATTTGAACCATCTGCATAGCCACCTTGCAAGCAAACACATAAATTTGTCTATTCATATGATTAGTTCTCTTTAGGGTGCATTTCTTATGTCATTTTATAGAATTGATTCCTTTCTTCTGGTTTGATCCAACAGGTATCATCTCATCAGCTTTTTTCTGTATTTCATGCATATGTGGAGCTGCATGTGTGCTATCTTGACATAGATGCAAAGTAAACACTTGAAATGGGTAGTGTCCCTTTATTCGCTACTTCATTACATGAAAACAACTTTTGTACAAAGCACAGCAGTTGTTCGTTGAGGAATGCTAGGAAACAACTCAAAAGTGCATTAGCACTCTTGTCACCTCGGTAAAAGGAAAAATGTTTAACTTGTTACCAACCAACCTGTTTTGTTTTTAGTAGTAAAATTTCAATAGTTTTATTTTAATGACTTGTAAAACCATTTACGAGGTCAAGCATGTTATCTTTTAGTGGGACTGCAAAAGGGAAACACTACCATCTGCTCGGTTTGCCTCTTGCAAAAGGGAAACACTACCATCTGCTTGGTTTGCCTCTTGTCCCTTTAGCACATGGTAAAGTAGATTATAGGTTGAAATGGTATAATAGCGGAATCATACTCGTGATCATTATACTATGGACTTCCTCTACTTGTCTCCTACCTATCCCCCTTTGCATTTCTTGTTGACATTCAAATCCTATTAGTTGTCTTTGAAAAACTCATTTAAGAGGTTGAATGAGGAGTAATGAAAATTTATTGAAGAATATGTGAAGGCAAACGTATGGAAACCACAAGTTTTTCACTGTTCTATGTTTATCTACTTCTCCCATAATGGAAAAAAGTATTAAGTTGTTTGACATGACTTCTTTATGCAAAGCAGCAAGTGCTTACAAAGGAGCACTTGCCAATTTAAGTGTCTGATTGGTGTTTTGAGGCATGGAGTCCAAGGTTGTCAAACTGCGAATCAAATGAAAAATTATATGGGGCCACTTAGAATTGAATCATAGTCATAAAATCCATTGAAATTTTAGTACAGGTAGGGTTTGGGGTTTAGTTTTTAGGATTTCTTAGGAAAAGGGATTTCTTTATTTTTTATTTTTAATTCTATTGTTAAAACAGGTAAACTATTTTTCTTTATATATATGTAATCATTTTAGAGTAGTATATTCTATATGAAGAAGGATTAGACAAACTGTGATTTTTTTAATAAAAAAAGGAAATTGGCATTTTTAGTATTGCAAAGTAGAATTGCACAATTAATGGTAAATCATAAGATTCAATGTCTAAAATGTAAAATTCAAAATTGAATTAATTCAATTTGAATCGGCCTAGGGCTGAATCTTGTTGACTGGTACGCTTTTAATAATAGAGGTGTAGGTTTGCTCCTCGAGGCAAGGATCAAGAAAATTGTCTTGAGGCTTAACTTTGAGGGCTCAAACTTCATGATGCTCATGCCTTCAAGTGTCTCACATGAGGTTTTCCTTATGTTTAAGGCTTGAGCTTCATGGATTGAGTAATAGTAGTGATCTTGGCATAAAATGGAGACTGAAATTATTTATTTACTGTTTAAAAAAAATATACTTCATATGTTATGTTCAACTTGTTTGGGGTTTTAAACCTTTTTGAGGTTCCATTTTACATAAAAAATTCCATCATTGGCGTTGAAGGGATATGAGGTAGCTAGCTTACAATACCCTATCGGAATTCCTTTTTGATTGTTGCTTTCAACATTCGCAAGATCTATTTAAGTCGACCTCATGTTCATTAATATTTACATGAGCAAAGTGGTAAACCTTAAATACAGCCGTTCCTTTTTTTCCTCCTCTGATAGGAAAGAAAAAAACCACATAAAAATTGGAAAGTTTACTGGGAGTCTTGAAACTTGAATAAAATCTATGGTATATGCACTTCTTATTTTTTTAATGATAAAAGTTTAATAATTTTTTTTCTATTATTCTTACTCATGTTGATATATTCCTATATTTTACACATTTAGTAATGCAATAAAAAAAATACATGCTCGTGAGGTTCAAGCCTCATGCTTTTGTGCCTTGGCCCTTGCGTCACGCCTTAAAGTTTAGAAACATTGGATCTGACCTAGCTAGATTAGTTGGTGGTTGCTAGGTACAGTAAGCAACAAATAGTTAAGGAGACCTACAAAAAATGTTCTAGGCTTCAATGAATAACTAAACAAGTAGCTGACTTTATGGTCCCATGGCGTTCTTCTAAGCCAGTTGACTCTATGGTTCCATATGCGTTGCGTCTCACACCTTACAGTTTAAAAACATTGGATCTGACCTAGCTAGAATAGTTGGTGGCTGCTAGGTACATCAAGCAACAAATAGTTAAGAAGGCCTACAAAAAATGTTCTAGGCTTCAATGAATAACTAAACAAGTAGCTGACTTTATGGTCCCATGACTTTCTTCTAAGTCGGTCGACTCTGTAGTTAGGCCTATCAACGGATTGGATCTTGATATGAGACTGATCCGGATCCGATTCAATAACTCCGGATTTGGTACAAGATTTATGATCCGAGATCCCAAACCCCTATCCAATCCGATTTAGTATATATATATATATATATATTTATATTCAAAATCTAAAAATAATAAAGGCCAAAGTGCTAAAACCTAAAGCCCTAAACGATATTATTTGTCATTATGTTCAAACTTATTTTTCTTCTAAATATCGTAACAATTAATTGTTCAAGTATTTAAAAACATAAAAGTATAAAAGGCATGTGAAATGGATCTACCCTTCCCACCTCTATTTAAAAGAGATCGTTTATCTCTTTATTGTTTAAGTATTATATTATTGTTATTAAATTATTAATTGTTGCAAGTATTTAAAGACCTAATTCTTGAATGGACATACTTTTTTAATTATTTAATTATTAAATAAGTTAAATATAAATATTTAAAATTTAAAAGTATAAGAAGCTGAAGTGCAAAAGTCAAAAGCTTATCGGACCGGATTGGATTCGAATATTCAGATTTTGTTATCGGAACAGATTTGGATATCTCAGAATTCGATCCAAATCTGACCCGTTGACAGGCCTATTTGTAGTGTCATATTTATAATAGGAAAGAACTGCACCTTAAGGGTGTGTTGTGTCCCTGGTATTTACAATTTTCTTTTTGCAGATGAACTTGGTGATTTTGCGGCAGAGCTTAAACTGTCCCTTTTTCAGCTTGGAATCAGTCCTCAGATAGCAGCATCAATTCTTATGCAGGTTTACCATAATTCTATTGCCAGATGTGTTTATTGGATATAATGATGATTTTCCCTTCATGGATGTTATGTTATTTTCTTGTGATTTTTATGACATCCGATGGTTCGTTGATCGTATTTGCCCTTGACTTGGTTAATATGTCTATTATGCTCCATTTGTTTATTTATAGGCTGATGGAGCTTTCTTCCTTTTCCATGAGATGGAAGTACATGGATTGAAAATCTGCTATGCATATATTGTTGAGTATCAAGCAAATTGGCTTTTATCCATTAATATTTTTTTATCAGTAAAAGTACTATATAAAGAAAGGGTCACACCCTATGTACACGAAAAGTACACATGGGCTAGCGAAAGAAAGCAAGCTAGCTAAAACCGAGCTACTTACAAGCCCCAAAGGAGACCCAATCATTTACAAAAACAGAGAAAGGTACATCTTAGAATTCTGGTTAAGAAGCTGCCAAAAGAAGTGATAAACAAAGAACTTGGTTTTGGCTGACTACATGTCCATGTCTATGCATTACCTCAAAAGAATAGCATCACCTAGTAGACATCAAGATTCCATAAGAAGTACAGCCATAACCTAAAGCTACCTTACAATGAACAAGAAGATGCTCAAATAATCCCGTATTTGTCTATCAAACTGAATGCCGTTAGGAATGGATGATTGCCTGGACATTAGGTGATAAATTGTCAAAATTAGGGAGGCTGACCACATGAAGAACACCACCTTTGAAGGAATGGGGAAGTGCCAAATCTATCACATAGGATCAGAATTATCTGTAGGGAGAAGAGAAAAAAAAAAAGGATCTCGCTGGTAAGGCCCAATCCTTCTCCCAATTTCATTTTCAAGCATTAGAAATCTCCCCAAATTTTACAGACTGAAGAAGAGATAGTAATGACGAAACCAGCTCAAGTTCTCGATCAAATAAGGGCCTTCTATTGGAATCATCAATCCTCATACTCGTCATGTCAATAAAAGCTTGCCAACCTAAACTTCCTTACTTTGAGCCACCAAAGAGATATCATGGGATCTTTGAACCAATGGAGGGTCACCGTGCCCAAATCCTCCCCAAAATATCACTTCCCCAATGTTAATCAAAATTTGAGTCCCTTGTCCAAGCCTGCAAAAAAACCACCTATCGTTTGAGGCTATATGTTGAAGTCCATTTCTTCTAATGTTCGTGATGTTGATGTCGCAAGACATGTCACTACATCTAGGGAAATATGGGAAATGTGGATGAGCATAATTAAGGCCTAATACACCTAAATACATCAAAATATGCAAAAAAAAAAAAAAAAACTCCCTTAATAAATACCATTAGTTGAGGGGAGTTGCATGTTGATGTTGTTGAGTTGTCAGCTCAACTGTACAAAAAGTAATACTAAATCCAATTAAGCAACAAGCACATACATTGTCAATAAATAACAAGTAAACTAGTGCTAATCATTTTTCTATTTTTTTATTTTTAATAATACTTAATAATTTCTTTGATTTTTACAATTTACAAGTCAATGCAAAGAATAGAAGACATATGGCCGACACATGCAATATGCGTCGAGATAAGAATGTTGGCGAAAAATCACGTATATAGCCGTAGATCTGAGAAAAACCTACACTTGAAAGAGAGAAGAATGTGTTTTGGGGAGATGCCTCACGAAATGTGCGGCATCTCACCAAAACAAGCCTTAAATAGAAGAGATATGACCAACATGTGCGACAAGTGGGCCTTTAATTTTTTTTTACCTCATGTCTCACGATATCTCGTGACATGTGGAATTTTGAGAAATTTAATGATTTCCCAGAAATGTCGTGTCGATTCCTCAAGAAATGTCGACATGTCGACGACATTGCAAGCACTGATTTCTCGAAGTGAAACTTATGAGCCCTCCCAACCAAAACAAAAGGAAGTTCTTTTGGATATGTTTAATCTGTTTTGCAAATTGGAACCAGAGCCAGAATCATCAAAATAGATAGGAATAAGTATGAAGATTGGTCAGAATGCTCCTAATGAGAGTGACTTTTCCTCCCTTTGAAAAATACCTACTCTTCTAAGTTCCGAGAAGCCAACTTGTTTCCATGCTCCACAATGGGGTCCGGATAGAAATAGATTGAAAACTAACATCCAAAGCCACAGCTGGATAAGTCCTTGGGAGCTGACCAACCATATCTTGGTGTATGGGATGTTTATTTTTCTCACTTGGCTTTGTATATTAGTTTATTAGATGGGTAATTTTTTTGAGACTACTACATTACAATTCTGGTGTTGTTAAGTGCTCCACTTGGATTCTAATTTTTTTTATCTGAGTAATGTGCGTAAGGCATAAGAATTTCTGCTTTTTCTTTGTCCTTGGAGATTTTGATTATCCATTTGTAGGGTAGGCTATTAGTTTCTATTGAAATCTGCAGATATCTTAATCTTGTTTGTGTGAAATTGTTTAAAAGAAGTAATTTCGCATCCAGCATTAATAGCAACTCCTTCAAGTTGCAAAATGCTTTCTTTAGGGTGCTCTGTCTATCCAATAAAACAAAATACATGTTACATAATACTATTTTTTCCTTGAATCTGAGACTGATGCTTGCAGTGTGAATTAAAGATATTATTACTTGAGTTTGTTTGTAATATCTTATAGGGGTCTAAATTCCAATCTTCCACACTAGAAGAACTGGATTATAAAACATTATATCTGAAAATGCATCACTCTAATGTGCAGGTACTTTGCTATGTTGTTCCTTCACTAGTAAAGCTTCGGAAAGAAGGCTTAGATGGCTACGAGAAGATTAAGAGTTATATGTGTGTCTAGTTATTCATCTGAAGCAGTGAGACAAGTCCTTGCTATACAATATTGTTCTGTATCCGATCTTTTGTCCTAATATTAAAAAGGCTCCAACCATTTGGGTTTGTCTGTCCATTTCAGATGGTGGATATCGCTTGGGTTTGCAATATTGGAGGCAGTGGTCCTTGCTTGTTATTCACTTCCATATTCAATCTATGCAGCTAGTCACAGATAATTAAGTATAGAGAAACTCTTTTCTTCAAATCTTTTCTTCCCTATTTTCAATTGCTTGTTGCAGTTAATTGGATATAACATTGGGCTTTGAGTAACAATTTACGATGCTCGACAAGAGACTGTAGGATAAAAGTGAAGTTACAAATGAGAGTAACACTTTATTACTTTATTTTGGTAATACGGATTATCTAATTGAACATATTGGTAGCATAAAATCATATTAGCGTTTGGGGTAGCTACTTGTGTCTAGATGTAAGGATCCTTCTTCTAACTTATGCACCAAGTGAGGAATCAACCTTCTTTCTTTTGCTCTTCTATTTTTAATTACGGTCTTTCTCTTTTATTTGGTAGTAGGGTGAAGCATTATTTAATAATTGGTGTCAGAATAAATCAGTTTGACCTGCTTTAATGGTGGTCCTTTTCCTATTTTTCATTTCATAACTGTTAAAAACCCTCGATAGATGTTTGTCTGTCCAATCAAAGTTCGTTTCTAAGTGACCATGGTTCAAAATATCTTATCTTATCTATCGATACGGTCGATACGTATCTTGTATCCACAGCATCGGCACGATACACAAGTGTATTTTAAGATACGTTAATTTCTACACTATACAAGTCGATATATGTAACATGTCAACCAAAATGTTCAATACGACCTATATGCTACAATATATCGAGTGTATTCAACCAATATACTCGATACACGTTATGCCTCTACCTTTTTTACATGTAAAAGCGTGAAAAACATACCATTAGTTTGTTGTTCAACTCTCTCTCTCTCTCTCTCTCTCTCTCCCTTTAACCAAAAACCAAACTCCATTGAAATATAGTCAATTTCGTCCAAAGATCTTCTTAGTTTGATTGAAACATCTAATATTTGGAGCTTAAAAAGTATTTTTCCTCTTCATGCATAGCTTTTCGAGATATGCATTGTAAGAATATTTTTTTTCCATTCCAAATTATTCTTTTTATGTTTAAAACGTGTTTTACAGGTCTGTTACACGGATCTACGAATTTCAAGTAAAGATCTAGATGCTTATTTATTTAAGTTTCTTTGCGCCCACTCGCGTACCATTTTATTTTCACATTAAAAAATATTATGTGTATGGGCGTATGATATAAAAAACATGATAATCTATCATATTTTTAACTCATCTTCGCATCTAAATGAGTCTTATTCTAAGTATCCACCATTTTTTATGCATATCTACCGTATCCATAGTTTTTGCA
>JAUPMG010000011.1:8223502-8239594 GCA_031762675.1 Pachysandra terminalis
ATATAAATTCACATCTAGACAGCGTACTTTTCTGTATTGCATATGGCGTTGACTCTAGGGTCAACGTTGATATTATTACCAGTGCCCTTGTATGACACAAGTGGCCTAATTCTCATACCTAATTAAAATCAATGCATTTAGTATAAGGTTACATGACCACTGAGTATTATTCTGTGAGGATGCGAAAGAACTGTATATCTTTCCTTATATATGTATGTTACGACTGTACACATTAGCACACACTTGTATATTACACATTGTTCACTATTACCCACTTCCCAAAATGCTGGAGCATGAGCAATTACACTTCATTGTAGTTATACTGATTCTGGCTTTCAACTTATGCCTATTGTTTTAATATTTTCAGGTTCATGAACATAGTCGTAAAGAGAGAATCCGGAATGGGTAGCGCACTCTGATAGAACATGTACTTAATCTAACTTTAGATGTTAATTTACCTATAACTTGTAAGTTTTTAGTTCAATGTGTATTTAATTACTTATATCTTACTAGAACTAATTGAACTTCCGCTTACGTTTCAATTTGTATAGCCACTCCTGTAGAAATATGGGGTGAAGGTTACGCTCGAACTGGAAAACCTACAAATTAGAAAATTTCCGGTTCGGGACATGACATTAGGTGTCTAGATATTTGGTTCAGTTTTGATTGTGAAATTATAAAATTGAATTTTATAGGTTTGATTTTGGGTTGAAGCCTAAGTTAAATTGAATCAAGCTAATTTAAACCGAATAATAGTTTATATTATATTATATCATAGGTTTAAGTTTAGGATTTTTCATTTCAATTCGATTCCGTTTTTAGTTTGTAGAATATGGCTCTCAATTCGATTTGATTTGATTTTAGGTTAACCTTCACCAAGCTCAATTTGGTTTTAGGTTGACGTCAACCTAACCGAAACGAGTTACGCCCCTAAATTCTATACATTCTCTATATTTTAAGTTTCATATAAGCTGTGTTGGAAAGTAAAAGTTTGAAGAGCTTTTCATTAAAAATGAGATACATTTAGAAAAATGCTTTCTAATGGATATTTTTTAATGAACTAAACGTACAAGTTTAATTAAAAAATGTATAGGACATGTTAACCGTTTTTTTTAGCTTTGCAATACCTATTCTTTTTATAATTAAAATCAGGTAGAAATAATTATTTTGAAAATTTAACCGTCACTTCTTAGAATAAACTAAAAAATAATATTATCTCTAATTATATTAATTAATTTATCAAACTAAAGATTAAGTTTTAAAATTTTAAAAGTTCTTTAATACGCTTTACGATACGTACATTCCCTTAATAATATAAATTCTAACTAACCAAACACAGTCTTTAGAATTTATGAACTTTGACAAGGATGACAATAACATAAGGTTACCAACAACATTCAAGTTGAGTGAAGAAAACATCGAAAACCAGAAAAATCTATAAAGAGCTACCGACGACTGTCCACTAGAACGAACAAATGAAACTTAGAATGAAGACATATTAATATGAAGCACTAAGGTCTCGGGTTTGAGTCCTTGTGGATGCAACAAACTTTTTGGGAAGAGGTTTCCGCCTTGGCGCTCCGTACTTCAAAGGATTAGTCCTGGGTGAAGCCTGGGATAACTTGGGAAACCAAAAAAAAAAAGACCACGTTTATAATAATTATTTCCTTTTCCAGTAGAATCGAGCAAAGGAAAAATTACAGTTTGACCTCTTAAGGTTTCTTACGATTACAGTTAGATTCCTTGAAGTTTTTGAAACCATAATAACACCCCTTGTCAGAAACCTCTCGAGGATCTTCAACTAACAAAACTTTGGACTGTCAACAAGCTGAGCTAGCTCGGCCCAAGCTCATATTATCTAAGATATAATAATAATTATCAATTATAATATTAATATATTTGTACTAATCTAAGCTTTTCAAGTCGAGCTTTTTATAAGCTGAACTTTTTGTGAGCTGCGCTTTTATGAGCCCGAGCCGAGCTAGGCAAAACTCAACTCGGCTAGAAGCCTAAAATTTTTTAACGAGCTTGAGCCAAGTCTGAGTGTCTATAGAGATTTATGAGCTTGAGCAAAACTGGGGAATGCTCGGCTCGACTCGACTCGTTTACAGTCCTAACAAGACTTGGTCATTGACCAGTATACCTCTTATAAAGAACTAAATGACATTTAGAGAAAATGGATAAACCTTAGGTCTAAAATATCCCTTGTAGTCTCTCGACTAATTATGGGTCTTATTGTGAAACCTAACTTACCGTCGAAAACGATTCTCCATTTTCCTCTTTACAGACCCATCTGAATATGACACTGGTCTTTATAAATGGTATATCAGTCAATGACTTGGCATCTTAGTTTATTGATCCCCTTGATGATGAAGAGTGTTATTGTAGTTTCAAAAAAATTAGGAGGTCTGACTGCAAATGTCAGAAACTTCAAGGGTCAAAGTATAATGTTCCCTAAAATAAATTGAAAACAATGTGATCTTTTTCTGAAACGCATGCTCATGCTAATCAAAACAAAAACGCGTTTCGGACAAATGGGTGTCAACCTATCATCACCATGACATCCATCTATCTTATCTCATCTCATCTCATCTTCTTTAAGCATTAGTACAATTAATGGGGCATCCACTTATCATTTGTCCTTTCTATGTCACTTTGGACCTACAACTCCTCATATTATAACTACTTGTATCTCTTTATATAGAACTAACTACATGGATATAACAAAAAGAAACTCCACACTTATGAAATGGAGACACTAAGGCTCCTTTCTTTTGATCATTTTTTGATAAGATAATAGTGCTATCTATCCTTCTTATGAACTTCCACAAAGGAGATGATTAGAGGAACAGCTTCCTTGTTTTTTTGTTTGGATTTTAGGATTCTATATAATCTACCAAACCCACTATTACTATACTATACAGAGAATTGCTTTTTCATGGAAAAGTATATTTTTATCAAGGAGTTTTTAATCCCAGATGGGTATTTCTTAAATAGTAGGAACACCAATAGATTAGAGAGAGAACATGTGAATGAAATGTAGGCATAACCAGGGGAGGGGAGACTCATACCTAATAAAAACCAAAATATACTCTTCTATTAATTACTATAAAGAGAATTGCATTTTCATGGAAAAGTTAGGCAATGAACCATTTTTTTTGTTTTTTCTTTTTTGGTTTTGGTTTTGGTTTTGGTTTTGCAACCCCAGATGGGTATTAGTTTAAGTTAAATAGTAGGAACACCAATAGAGATAGAAGGTGTGAATGAAATGCAGGCATGACCATGGGAAGGGAGACCCATACCTAATAAAAACCAAAATATAGAGATAGAAGGTGTGAATGAAATGCAGGACCATGAGAAGGGAGACCCATACCTAATAAAAACCAAATCATACTGCTTGGATATTAAGGAATTACTCAACTAAGAGAGACAATGGAATGGTGGTTGCTCATCAAAATTGTGTGGATGTTAGTAAGGACATTGTCAAATCATTTGTGCGGGCGGTTGGGGGGAGGACTTCAGAGTTAGAGAGATAATGGAACCCATTTTCCTTCGTACTAAAGGGAGTACAACTACAAGAGGCTGTGAAAAAGCCATGTCACACTATTTCTCTCTTTTTTTTTTTTTGAAACTCTCGAATTCGAATTAGATGATTGGTTTAAACATGACTACACGATAGAAACTTGCAGATGAAGACAAATGGTTACTACACTCACAGGAAGTGGATAGCACTAAAGCATAAAAGGCAGACAAGGCAAAATGATGATAGCATCTGTGGTCGAAAAGAACTTAGGTATGGAACCACCTATGTGTGGCTCAGCTGGGTTCTAGTGGGCGTCTTCGGAGGTAAGTTTAGAGTTTTAATCCCACTAGAAACACTTATGACTAGAGATTTACTATAATTGCTCTCGCCCCGAGCGTGGATTAGTCCCACACCCAAATGGGTGTGGGGACACCACGTGCTTAAAACCAAAAAATAAAAAAAGAATTTAGGAGCGGATTTTTTTTTTTCCGTGGCATGGTCCGTAAGACTAGAGACTTCTTCATCAACTTCTTTTTTTCTCTCTTGGCTTTTTCTCTCTTTAAAAGTAAATTGTATTTTTAAGGATATTTTAGTCTTTTGTTTTTATTAGATCCTCTGTGGGATCGGCCTTGTGATGTGAGACAGTCCCGAAGGGCAAAAATACCTTTTTGCCCCTCGGGCCCCACCAAAACAGCCCCGAAAGGCGAAAAGGTATTTTTGCCCCCGGGAGGCTGTCTCACATCACAGGGTCGACCCCTATGATGTACACCACAGAAGATTCCGACCCCTATTTTGAGTACCTACTTCCTCTAATTTGGATTAAAATATCCTCTATTTTTATCCATCTCTTATTTTTTAGTATCCGAGGTAGACACTACTCTTCCTCTACAACAATATCTATATTATTAATATTAAAATCAAATTTTATCTATACTACCATTAAAAGCAAGTAGTACTTTTAAGGATTTTTCGGTACTTACTTTATTAGAATACCCTTATTTTCAGTACACTACCTCCCTTGTTTGGACTAAAATACCTCCTATTTTTATCAACCTCATAGTATCCTAGTTAGACACCACTACTCTTCCTCTACAACATCTATACTACTATTAAAAGTAAATTCTATTTTTAAATATTTTTTTGGTCTATTTGTTTTTTTACTAAAATACCCTTATTTTTAGTATCCTACTTTATCCTATCTTATCTTTCATTTTACACTTATATTACTATCTTAAAACTTGTCTATGAGTTAATGAGTTTAAATCAAAGATATTTTGTTAACTGTAAAAGCAGCCAAAAAAAACCTACAATAATAATTAAATATAAATATAATAATTTATATTTATACTACAATTAAAAGCACATTTTATATTTATACTACTATTAAAAGCAAATTTTATATATAAATACTTTTCTTTTTTTACTTGACAAAATTCTTGATTTTTATGGTTCAGTTTTTTTGACTAAATTATCCTTTTTGAGTTCTATTAGAACTCTCTCTTTTTTATATATATGTTAAATCTATCAAAAAAAAAAAATACTTAAATATAAAATAATCCTCTTATAATAAAATAACTCCTTTATATATATAATTTAGTAATAAAAAAAGATAATTTTTAAAATTTGTAACTTTTATTTACAACCATAATAAAACCTTTATATAAGCTTATTTATTAATTTTAGGCAAACAAAAATAATCATAACCCATTATACAAACATAAAAAGACCTAAAAACATTAGTAAATACTCAAAATATCATTTATAATAATAATAATAATAATATAATTAATATTAATATTACTAATTATTAAAAACAGCTTTTTGTATTCATAAATATATAAATATCTTAAGTTATTAAAAGTCTTAGAATTTCGATCTAAAGAGATACATAATGCACTAAAAGTAGTATATATTAACAAGCACTATAAAAGATTTAAGAAATGGCTAGCTTACACTAAAATATATTTATTAGATATAAATTGAGAAATCATATTAAATTTAAAACTGAAAGATATGCTATTAAATGTAATAGTTATAATGAAAGAAATAAAAATTAAATTTAACAATTATAAAATATCTTAAAATACAACCATGTATTTTGATATTTTGCATGAACATTCTTATAAGGGACTCTTATGTAGGCGATCTTAGCTTTGATCCTCGATGTTCCATCTCAGAAATCCAAAAGTACTTATTAGATATATAAATTATTTTAATATTACAAATATTAAATTTTTATTTAATGACTAAAGTTAAAAATAATTCAAAAAAAGCTAAACTGCTAAAAATTATGTTAAATATAAATCAATAAATATTATTAAAAGTTATACTTTAAATGCCCTAGATTTTGGAATATAAAGAAGTCAAATATATCAATTATCATCTTAATCAAATGAGTTTTGTAATTCGATATTATGATATTCTTTTAGATATTAGAAAACTATTTCATCTTTTACGATCTTTAAATTAAATTTATAAAAATAATAGAAAATAAAGTAATAAATTTTATATAACTAATTAAAATTATAATACTTCATTAGAATTTAATTAATACAAGAATGATGAACTTATCATTTTTTTTAAACTTATCTATTAGTTCTTTTAGTAACATTTTTATAGATTTTCTCATAAACAACGTCTATTCAACAGTGCACCTTCATTAAATTATAGGAATTAAAAATCTTATTTTATATGTTTATACCCAAAGTTTCACCTTAGTATAAATAAAGTTAGAAGAGATAACTAATACAAAATAAAATAAAGTGCAAATAAATTAGTTAAAAATAAAATTAACAAAATCTAAGTGCTTTTACTGAATGAATGAATTGAATAATACTAAGATTCAAATATTTTATTACTAATTATTTTATTTATTGCGATATTAAAATTTGGGAGTAACATTGTTAAATTTTTATTATCAAATCAATAATATTTTATTTGTGTTATAAAATAAATTAAATAAATTGTATTTTATATATTCACAACTATCGCCCCCATTGACTAATATACATCTATAGAAAAAAGATAACTTTTTAAAACCCTTTTTTCCAATGTTTTAAAACCCAACCCAACCCAACCAGTTGAACCGGTCCGAGTTGTATCACCGAGTCAGTGGGCGTTTAACTCACTAAGTATTGAAAGCCGGTGGGCTCCAACAATTTAACCGGTTTAAATTGTGACCCGGCCGATAATTAACACAAGTTTTACAAATCCAGTCAGGTCATTGATTGGTTAATTTCATTTATGATGATTTGTATTAGGTATTTGGATTATTTATAAATTTCCAAACTTTTTTTTTTGGTATTTGAAATATGATTATATGGTGAATAATTTCTACTTGACATTAAATTTAATATATTATAATAGTAAATTCTTTTTTCAATTATGGTTGATTAGTTGTTTCTTGTTCTTTCTTTCATACTATCACATTTACATTATTAGTACATATGGCATCAATTCAATAGGTTGATCTGAGTTCACCCAACGATTGAAATGGTTTGACTCAACCCACACCCTTTATCGGGTTAACGCCCCGGATGGGTTTTAAAACATTGCTTTTTTCAGAAAGCCCTTCACATCAAAGTCCTTGTGTCTTTAGGAAGTTGTGTGAAACAGATCCAAAACCTGTTAAAAAATGGACAAAATCTGCTAATTCTTATAATTGTCAGCTACATAAAACTCTTGTTCCAAGCCTTGAAATTGGGAAGAGGACAAGAAGCTTTGAACAACAATGAGATGGTGTTGGGATTCAATTAGAGGTGGCAATGGGTCGGGTTGAGGCTTAAAGGGGTTGAATCGGGTTCGATCCGTTTACCAACGAGTCAAGAAAACATCAACCCGAATCCAACCCGCCCATTAACGGGTCGAACCCAAAAATCCGTTTAAAATTTAATTAATTAATTAATTATTTTAAGTTTAAATTAATAAAATCGTAAATCATCCTATTTAACATTATATTTTAAAAAATAAAAATAAAAATAGATAAAATAATAATAAAAAATAATAATAAACGGGTAGGTCAACACGGGTTTGGCGGGTTGTGTTGGGTTCAACCCGTTTAGTCGGGTCGGGTCCTACATTTACAGCTCTAGATTCAATTAACTTAATCAATAACAGTGATTATATGACTAGACTTGATCAAGTTAAAACACCTCGAACGTTAAACAGAATCAGATTTGGTATTATTGGAAAGATTAAAATCCATCAATGTTTCTGGAAATCTTATTAATTTAAAAATAGGCAAAATTTGATAAAAACTGAAGGAGATTAAGGATATAATCAGGTAATAGACAGGACTTGGTGGCCCAACTCACTACACCACACTTTGGTTTGGTGGAGCTGTCTTTTCCTTCAAACCGCACTTTCAATTCAATTCACACTCTTTCTCTTTAATTCTTTAATATTACCAGTTCTACTTATATCTGTTCCTACTTTGACTTCACATGTACAACTTTTTTTTGTACTATTTATACTTCAAAATTAATCCTTAAAATCAACCTAAATAAAGCATCCTATAGGTACACATGCATGCATAACTACTTACATGCACATACAAACATGTATACATACATACATACATACATACATACATACATACATATTTAAATGTGCAAATGTACTGCACAATTTGCTATCTACATCAGTACAGTAAGATTTACTGGTTAAAAGCAATCAAAAAGAAGATTAAATGCAAGTAATAGAAGATAATTTTCTCACTCTAAGTTGATTTGAATCACAAGGGCATACTACATTTCAAGTTTTGGGTACAAAGCTGATACAGAATTCAGATGCTAAGATGAGATTGCATTCCACATTACCAATAGTAACGATGCAACGTACATTCGTGACGGGGACGTGTCATCCACTAGCGTAAATTAAGCTTGTTAATAGGTTCAATTACATATATGTACCTAAATGATTTGTCAGCTATTGTGTTTGTAGTATTTTGAGCAAAATCCCACTTTAGAGCATGTATCATAACTACCATTTTCCCACTTCATAGCTCTTGGAATGGGTATATATATATTTGGTTTCTTTCCAACACAAGTATCCAGAAAACAAGTGAGATTCAGTCCAGGAAAGAAAGAAAGGAATACTTAGCCATGACCTCAACTGTAATATCTATCCCAAATGAAGATGGAACTTCTGTCAATAAGAGCAAGAGTAATACTCAATTTTCTCTTCTTTCTTTTCTTCCAAAGAGAGGCACAACTGAAACCAAAAGGCTGATTCACAGCATCAAAGTTGGCATAGCTCTCGTTTTGGTCTCGCTGCTGTACCTACTCAATCCACTTTACAAACATTTTGGGGACAATGCTATGTGGGCTATCATGACCGTAGTCGTTGTTTTCGAATACTACGCAGGTTCATCTATGTTTTTGTTTTTTCATGATATCAGATTACTAGTAGAGAAAAAGAAGGAACAAAAAGGCAGGACGGGATTACTTGATGTTAGTGCTGATATAAATTCTGGTTTTACTATATATGTCAGGTGCTACACTTGGAAAGGGATTGAATCGCGGTATTGGGACAATGTTAGGTGGTGGGTTGGGGTGTTTAGCAGCAAGTTTAGCTCAAGGTGTTGAAGGCGTAGGCAATCCTATCATCGTTGGCATTTGTGTCTTTATATTTGGTAAGCATGACTTCACTTCCTAGGCTATAAGAATCTCCAATATCTTGGCTTTCCTCTTCCATTTGTTCCTTCAAACTTGGAACTTCTATTATGGATTATTCTTCTCTCTTCATAAGTTTATTACTATTAGTTTTAAGTACTAGTTCACCAACCCTTTCTTATCTTAAAAATTATATTTCTATTGCTCTTGTTAATATTTTGTTTTCTAGTAATCTAAATTGACATTACTTAGAATTTCTATTATGGATTATTCTTCTCTCCTTAAAAGTTTATTACTATAAGTTTTGTTCTCTTATCATCTAAATTGACATGTTGTTCACAAATCTTTCAGGTGCAGCTGCAACATACTCTCGGTTAATCCCAAGCATAAAGCAGAGATATGACTATGGGGCCATGATCTTTATCCTAACCTTCAATCTAATTGTGGTCTCTGGTTTGCGTGCTGAGAAGGTCGCCGAATTAGCACGTGACCGTCTCTCAACAATCGGTATAGGATTTGGCATCTGCGTCTTCACAAGCTTGCTCATCTTCCCAGTGTCAGCCGGTGATGAACTTCACTGCTCTACTGTGTCAAAATTCGAAAACCTTGCCAATTCAGTTGAAGGTGAGCTTTTCTTGAACTGGACTACCTAATTTACTACTAGGCATATTAAAAGGTTTAATATCATCTTAAAAGCCTACAATAAGAACCTGTATACTTATGAAAATGAGTTATAGAATTTCTTAGCAAGAGTACAAAAGTATAATCATCCTAGTTACTTCTAAAATTTCAAGGTAAAGCTGTCAAATTCTATTTCTCAATCTCCTGATAAGCTCTACATCTGCCAATAAGAGGAAAGATAGAAAAAAGAAAGAAAAAAAAAATACACACACACACACACACACATATATATATAGAGAGAGAGGTTTCAATTACTTACTTTGGCTATTTGTTGTAGGATGCTTGGAGGAGTACTTCAAAACAAGCAATGACAAGAAGGAAACTCAGGTTGTTGCTACCTCCAATTGGTACAAAGCAGTGCTGCACTCGAAAGCTAAGGATGAGTCACTGGTATAAGCTTCCTTCCATTAGTAACTAAAATTTTCAAGTTTATACAACAAAAATAATGTTAATCAGTTGTGTTGATGACTTATCTAGAAAAACTATGGCAGTTTATAAGAATAGATTTTGGAAGTGTTTTCTCTCTCAGAGTAACAAGAAGTAGAAAGTCAGGCCAAACTAGCAGTAGCCACCTTTTTCCTTCCATAGAAACAGACAAATAAAAAATAAAAAAGAGGCCAACCATTTTTCACTCTATTTCAGGCAAATTTGGCAAGATGGGAGCCATGGCATGGAAAATTCGGGCTCTTTCGTCAATGGGACAAATACCTACAAATTGGAGAATTGCTTAGGGAGTTGGCTGCAACCATCCTTTCACTAAATGGGTGTCTTCAATCTCCTCGACAGGTTTGCAAATCCATCTCTTTGCTTATTCCAAACAAGTAGTTTGAGATACTTGGTTTTTCCATAATATGAAGCATCTAGTAACTTTATTAAATTGAATTTTTTGAAGTTAAACAAGATCCCAGGTTAAAAATCTATTATAGCTTGCTGTAGCTACCTATTTCTTTCCCCATTACAAATCATATTAGAGTAAGTTCAAAGCAATGGTTGTTAAAGGCTAGGTGGCTTATTTTTTTGGTAATGCTTTTTCTGTCAGTTATCTGTCCCTATGAGGCAATCCGTCAAGGAACCCTGTGAAGCAGTGGCATCATTACTTGTTTGCATGCTGAGGGAGCTTGAACAGAGCATCATGAGCATGAGGAAATGTCGTCCATCAATGCAGATGGTGTTGAAGTTGCAGTCAAGGAGACTAGAGCTAAATGTAGTCTTTTCGTCTTCCAAACTGGGGAAGCTTGAGAATGGTGATGGGCTGGCCATGGCAAGCTTTGTGTTTTTGTTGATGGACATGGTGGACAAGGTCGAAATATTAGCAAAGGAGGTGGAAGAACTAGGAGATATTGCAGGTTTCCAATGTCCATAGCTATTTAAATGTGAGAGAGATTTCAGTAGTGCTCATACCAATGAGTGCCAATTTGGCTCTATCAGAAAATAAAATTAAGACTGAAGTAGAAAAAAAAAAGATAGCCAAGCTTGTGAATACTAACTAGCCAGTGATGAGCAGTTTAAGTGTCACTGTAATCATGTGTTTAGTTTAACATGATAGTAAAACTACATGACCAAAAAGACAACCTTAATATTATAGCTCATCTCACAAAAATCAAAATTAATAAAATCATCTAAAGACAAGATTACATGTGGTCTCTATGGGGAAGTGTGCACCATAAGTATGTTATCTTTTCTTAGCATCTGGATACCTAGAATCTAAACAGAGAGTTAAGATACTTTTCCATAAGATCAATAAAAGAATTTGAAGTTTGGTGTATCAAAAAGAAGAAAAAAAAAACTGTGTGCACCGAGTGTGAAGAGTATGTTGGTAGGTTGCCCGTAAAGTATATCTGAACATCAGTATCAAAAGGTGGAAGTTGGGGTCAAGGGAAAATAGCCTGTGGACCAAACCCTTTCAGTTAGAGAAAGTTTAGCTTCATTTCATGATTTTCTGTTCTTTTTTATAACATGTACGTCATGCCTAGTTGGTCAAAGTCTGCTATCAATCGGCTAACCCTCTTATTCTGTTTAACACATTTACTGTCCGTATTCTGGAGTAAAAAGATGACGGTGATAACATCCAATGAAAGTTGAGTATCCCTAGAGTAAGAAATCTAACGGAAGAGAAATAAAAGTGAAGCAGCTAAAAGGAGTTAATGACCTACCCATAGCTATAATTGCTGCATATCCATCTCCAAAGCAAGATTGCATTTACATTTAAATATATGAAGAAGGCAGAATGACTCTGTGCTCATTGTATATCTTACAAATGGATAGGAAATCACCTTGAAATGTACAAAGTGATCAATTTCAGTAACATGTCTTCTCAACCTCTTCGACTTGATCTTTGAGAGTGCCATAAATGATCTCAACGAGACTAAGTAGAAAACCATCTGCGCCGTGCTTTGCTATCAGAGAAACTGCCACAGGAAGATCATTGTAAAGACCTAGTGGTATGCTCACCTGTGATTTGGAACCAATCTCCACAATAAGCAAATTATATAAATGTCGTTTGATACTAAATTAGGAGATATATCATCATCATTCTGTGACAAACAGATGAAGAAAATACCTGGCAAAATCCAGATACTCCAGCAATGGAGAGCAAGCTAAAAGCTCTAACACGAAAAGTTTCTAGTGTTGTTGCTTGTGTTTGTAGTTTTGGCGGAGGCCCGGGTACTGTAGGGATTGCAAGGATACCAAAATCCTACAAAATCATATAACGGAAGGGTATAAAAAGGATAAGAGAATACCTTAAACACTTCTTCGATTTGGTAATTACAACTATTCCACAAAGTACGTATAACCCGATGAAAATATATTCTCCACAAAATTATTCCATACCCAGAGTGATACATAAGGAGCAGAAAGATATAATAACAAATATATCATTAACTTTTTTCTTGGTGCAGAAGTCGCATCAAGGATAAAAACCAAATACCTTCATAATTTACTGAGAAAAATAACATAAATTCTAAAGAAATTACAGCATTATTGAAACTTATTGATAGTTTTACCATTTTAATTGTAACACTTTTTGTTTTGAAACTGTATGTTAATCCATCTATTTTATGTCCAACTCTTTAAACTAGGAAATGAAAGCAATATTTCATAAGCGAATGATGAATAATTGGAAATACACCTTGCCTCTAAAGAAGTAGATTTAACAAAAGGTAACTTTAAAACAGGCATACAGTTACACAGATTATATGCATACACATCTATTACAATTCAAAGGGAAAATGATTTCTGGTCTGCCTAGTCAAGTTTAATTTCCTGGTGACACATGGATTTTTCAGCCATGTTGCATAATGATATGGCCAGTTCATAACATTCAAGCAGCAAGGGACATCCTAGATAGGCCACACAGACACCCATGAAAACCTTATTCGTAACACTTATTGGCCTTTTTCTCATGTGTAATACCAATAATCAATTTTTAAGATTTAAAGAATTCTTAATAAATGTCAGAATAAGCTGCTGCTTTTGCCACATGTCAGATGTCTTTCTGATGGACCTTGGTATGCGAAGAGGGTCATATGGAGGAGCATGTGGACAAGTGGAGGCTCACCAACTCACATGTCAGGCATGACATCATGACACACCAGGATTCTCTCTATGGTGTGCTTCACAAGTCTTACCATCCTCTAATTCTAAAATCCAAAACTAGAACTGCTGGATTGTTAGGGCATGTTTGGCATTGCTTCTTGGAAGGAGAAGCGATTCCTTTAAAATTGATTCTTATGAAGCGCTTCATAAGAACTGTTTCAGAGGAATAAAAGATGTTTGGTAAACACCTATTGACAAAGCGCTTCCAAGGTAGATTTGTGAGAAGTTAATGTAGAGTAGGAAATCTATATTCAGTAGGAGTTCTGTTCGTGAAGATAACTTGGGTAAAATAGGTATTTTAAAAGTCTTAAAGGGGCATATAAGACCATAAGACATATTTTATTAAAACCTCAAACTGATTCTGCAAACGTGATTTTCTTTTCACTTGAGTTTACCAAACGTTTATTTATTTATTTGACGCGCTTTTGGACTCAAGAATCACATCTAGGACCGAAAGAAGCAATGCCTAACACGCCACCTGACAGAACTAGGCAGTGAAACATGGGAGAAAGATTGTTAAACTCCCACTTGAAAGAAATTCAAGGTAGTGAATATATATATATATATATGTGTGTGTGTGTATATATATATATATAGAGAGAGAGAGAGAAAGAGAGAGAGAGAGAGTACCTCAAGAAGAGCAGTAAGAATAGCACGGAGTTCAGACCTCACTGAGTGACAAAGATTAATGTTTTCATCTGTTGTCCTAAGGGCTTCCCAAACCCGTTCTGATATTCCTGGGCCTAGATCAGGTTTGACAGTACTGACCCATTTGCCGTGATTATTCTTGAATTCATATCTATAATTCAGAATAATATTGCCTTCATCAGTAGTCGACATCTAAAGAAAAAGTCATTCTATTTTTTCTAAAACAAGATATAAAGTATAGCATTTATCTTTCAAATGCAGCAATTGAGAAACCATTTGAAAACTAGGTAGTTCTGTTCATGATTCAGACCTCTGAAGCAATCGCATGGCACTTGAAAGGGCTACCAAGGATGGTATATTATATTCTTGATATTTATCTCCTTTGTCCATAAAATGCTCCAAACTTGAAACTCTATCCTTAATATAATCACCAAGATTTGCATGCTTTATAACTTTATCTGTAATAGAAGAAGAATATAGTGATACTCACTGGATGAGAAACTAATCAATTACTAAGAGAATCAATTAATAGTAACAGAGCCTCCTAATCAATGTAATAGATAGAAAAAAGAAGAAGAAGAACTCATTACCAAGCACTTACCACCAAACAATTTTTCTATGGATTTAATTAGAACTTGAGTCACTCGATCACTTGGAAAATTTAGAAGCTGAAAACAGTCTTCTGGAATGATAATCTGACTAGGCTTCACTGGATATTCATCAGACAATTGCAGTAGAACATGTCCAACGCGTTTCAATATCAGAGGATCCCTAGCAAACCATCCTGGATGTGTAAATGGTGTCAGCAACCACTGTTTCCAAATAATCCAAGATTAATCAAACAATAAGAAAGACCCATACACAAAATAAGTAACATCTCTATGCATAAAATCCCGAAAGAAAAAATAAAAGTAACAGTTTTCCTCATGTGCGTATTTCCCTTCGAGCCGATCTAACTAAATTTAATATCAAGGTCCAAGAAAGGCAGAATGGTATCAACATGCTCACTTGTGCTTCCTATTTTGTTTACATATGAGGGACTAAAGATATTAACAATAAGGCTTCCACTTGTTACTTTAGGGTCTTTTAGGTATGGAGTTGGATTTTCTCAGGCTTCACAAGACTCCAATTTGTTATGTGTGTTACATATATAATTTTGTTCAGTATTTCTATAACTTTTGTGCATTGCTGATCCCAAGCCCATGTGAAGTAGGAGGGCTGCATCAGGTTTGCAGCCAAAAAAAAAAATAATTCCTAAATCCCTTACGGAAGTAACCCGGAACCATCATTTGTACATTGGAACGATGGAACAAGATTTGTGTTGCCGACAAACTAGTTGGGATAAAGCGTTTTGTTGAAACAAATATGATGAAGCTCAGAATGGTGGTGAAGCATCATATCCTAGGATTGAGGTTGTAATTTTGTGATCTTTTGTTATGGGTTCAAACCAAACTTGCCCACCAATTAAGAAATGATACTGGTGGTTCTTACCAACAGTGTCAAAGCTTTGAGCCATAGGAATGACACCAGTAGTAGGAACAATGGCATGTGAAGGCCGAAATCCGAAAATTCCACAGAATGCTGCAGGAACTCTTACACTTCCTCCAGTATCAGTACCTACAAGAAAGTGTCAAAACCAAAAGACCCAAAACATGAGAACCCTTTGTAAGTAAATGACAAGACCAAAGATACGGACAATGTCAAGAAAAAAAACTCACCCAAGGAGAAATCCACAAGGCCTGCAGCAACCGCTACAGCAGATCCACTAGAAGATCCTCCAGGTATCCGGTCAGGAGCACATGGATTAGTAGGAGTCCCATAATGTTTGTTTTCTCCATTTATACTGCCAACACAAAATAATAATAATAATAATAATAATAATAATAATAATAATAATAATAATAATAATAATGATAATAATAATGATGATGATGATGATGATGATGATGATGATGATAATGATAATGATAATAATAATAATAAAAATCATAATAAACAAAGTCAAGAGGAAGACTTTCACATATCAATAAC
>JAUPMG010000011.1:8255385-8274109 GCA_031762675.1 Pachysandra terminalis
TGAACCGTGATATACTCTGTCTCTCTATAAATATATATTTTTAATTTGGAGAGGCTATTCTTGTTATTTAAAAAAAATAAGAAGAAAAAGAATGAAGGAGAGACCATTCTTCTTATTTTTTTTAAAAAAAATTAAGCAGGGGCCATTCTTGTTATTTTTAAGAAATACCAATTCTACAGACAAAAAAAAATCATATAGATACCTACTTTTTTGTTTTAGTTTTTGGAGGGTCAATCTTGCTATTTTTAAGAATGTTTTTTTTCAGAGAAGGGCCAATCTTACTATATACATAAACCTTATAAAATTTTTGGGGAGGGGGGAGGAGCATGGTTTCCCTCTGCCCCTGTCTCCGCCCCTTCTCCCACCTCAATTTGTTATAAAAAATGATGTAATAAAAAACGATTAATATATTCTAGATATTTATCATCGTGCAATAATACATGTATCACCATATAGTAAATTTTAAATTTATTAATAAAAATAAATATATTTGATAAGATTAAAATTATTCATAATTTAAGAAACTTTATAAATTATTTTTTATTTTAATAACAGTATGTTATGATTTAAAGAAGAGGCAGTGTAGACACCAAGCCTAACACTCCGCCCATTTTATTGAATGATTTTGTATTATAATATAATTTTATTGTAAAACATTTTTTTTTGTTTTTCTTTTGCCCTTTTTGATGTTTATTAAAGAGAACAAAGTTTAGTTAACCTGAAGGATCATCGGTGGGGAATTTATGTAATCGAGGATGTTATTAGGATCAGTGTACAATACCCAAAAAAAAAAAAGATTAATGTAAATGATTACTTAATCTACCAAGAACCAGTTCTCTAAATTCATTATAGGAACTAATTTTGAAATCTTTTTGGTCACATTTGATTAGCATGTAACAAAATGAGTTCTGACTTAATATATATGTTTGGTTAACAAGTATTAAAATGAGTTATGACCAAATTTTCTAATTTTTTTTCTTCTTTTGATTATAATTATTTTCATAAAATCTCAAAACCATAAATAATCTTTGCACAATTATATCTTTTTAAATACGATAATAGCACTCAAAAATAATTTGTAATAGAAAGTATGTATTTACAAATTTATTATTGTAAAAACTCAAACTATTCCTAAAATCTAAATTCGAGATTGGAGGTGATTTTGTGATGAAAGGTAGTTTCTCATTTTCATTCTACCTTTGATAACCAAACAAACATTTATCTGTGAGAACTTATTCTACCGACCGATACTCATTTCAAGTCTTGAAATGCATTCCCAAAATGAGACCCAAACATGGCCTAATAAATTTTCTTCTTGGTGACCTTTTTCTTTTCTTTTCATTTTTGTTAATGATAGTATTGTTAGCCTTCTTGCTTGTAGCAGAATAATATTACAAAATACAAGTTAAATTTAGATTATTAAATACTCCAATATTAGGTTTCTCAATTAACCACTCATTTTGACTTAACTTTTGTATAGACATTCTTATAAACCAGACCATTGGATGGTGGGTCCTGATCATTTCATTAGTTTGCCACGTCAGATTGTAGGACTTGTGACACAACTTTCAAAAGTTGATCTTAGAAAAAACCTTAAAACAATAGGAATAAAAGAAAAAACTTCTCAATTCAATTTCAATAAATTTTTAATCTCCTTATATTTTTCTCATAGCATCTATTTATAAAAAATAAAAAAAAAAAGCAATCCTAATAAAAACATGAAGCTGCTAAAAAGCAATCTTAGAAAGAAATATAAAATTGCTAAAAAAAATATGCTAAATGAAATAAGAAATTACTAAAAAATAATTATAAAATAAATAAAAAATTACTAAAAAAACAATCCTAAAAGAAATAAGAAGCTATTAAAAATAATTATAAAAAAAATAAAAATTACTAAAAAGCAATCCTAAAAAAAATTGGAAGCTATTAAAAATAATTCTAAAAAAAATTGCTAAAAAAAGAAGTCCTAATTCAAAAAACATCCTTAAATTCGTCACTTTTCAACAATGAAACTTTAAACCTATTTTAAAGACCAAAATATTAAATTTCAATAAGCTATGAGAAATAACGAACGTAAAAGTCAAAGAGATCTTTCCAACAAACCAATGATCGCCTAAAATGAAAATATGTCTCCTCCTGTATTTTTTGTTGGAAACTACGTCTCCTCCTTAGTCTCGTATGCTGTCTTCTTTTTAATTAATTAATTCATTATTTATTTATTTTTTTCTCAACTTTGAATCGCCGGCGTTGAAGAGTTCATGCATCCCTTGATCTCTTACGATTAATAAGTTAACTATATGCGTGAATATATATATTCTCGTGAATATCAAGAAAATCTTCTTTTGAAAACTAATAAAAGAAAAAACAAATAAAAGAAGAAGAAGACGAAGAAAAGATTGGATGGTCCATAATCCGTTTGACTTGGTGGATTGATGTCCGTTTAATAGAAATCAAACGACGGCAACGGCAAGCGGTGGGACCCATCGATCCTCAATGTAAGCTCGGAAAATATATTGGTTGATTGGTCAATTCAATCACCCAAAAATATTCTACGACACGTGATTTTACAAAATCAAGCTTCAGAATTCGCCTTTTCGTTTGGTATTGGGCTTAGAATTGGAATTGAGGTCTTCCATTGTAATTCTAGTGTTTGGTTGCACTTCAAAGAATTGGAATTCAAAATTCAATCCAATTCCACAGAATTCAGTTTAGACCACATTTTAAAGAAGCCTAATTCACAGGGGATGGATTGCTAATTCCAATTCCACACGCCATGGAATTGGAATTAGCAATGAGTGTTATTTTTTTTGAAAATTTCATATTGTCCACTTTCAACTTTTAAAATTTTTGAAGCATAAGTGTTATTTTTTTTCTGAAAATTTCATATTGCCCCCTTTCAAATTTATTTTGACTCCTAAATATTTTATATTTTATCTTCTCAATAATTTTTTATTTTTTTATCCTTCACTCTATAAAAGAGAAAGTCTTCTTGTTTTCTGATTTGTTTGCTCTTTAGCAAATAGACAAAGAACTCTATTGCTCTCTCGAGACTCCATTCTCGACTCTAGGGTTTAGCAAAACTTACTTGCATGGATGGAGTTACATAGGGGTGAAAGGGGGCAACTTTTTCTTCAATTTTAAAAAAAGAACTAAAATTGTCAATTGCTTTTGTAACATTGCCGCCTGTCAATTTTGTTTTTACCTCGTATAGTTTTTTTTTTGCCCCTCAATTTTTTTTCTTCACTTTTGTACGACTCATTAGGGGTGTCAATTGGTTCGGTCTAAACCGAAAACTGAACAAACAAAACCAAAAAAGTGGATTAGATTTATTTTTCCTTTTTTTTTTTTTGGTTTGATTATGATTTAGAAAATAAAAAAATCGAATAAATTTGATTCGGTTTACTATTAAGGCTTCAACTAAACCGTACCGAAACGGAAAAACAAAATAAATTGTATATATTATTTATATACATATGTGTATATATAAGATAGAAACTAACATTAATTTTATTTTCTTTTTATCAAAAGAATAATATTAATTTTGTCAAACCAAAAATCGATTTTTTTGTCAAATCTTGACCCGCTGTAATAGGATCCAGGCTCCGCCCGGCTGTACATTACCAAAAAGATTTCTGATTGTCTTTGAATATCTCGCAATAACTGCAACTTCCTCTCAAGTCGACGTTGCCAATAATTGCTTCTCTCTCTCTCTGGGACAAGCAATTTCTGACTTGACCATCCAACCTGCTCAAACCCACCCAGCTTTAAGTGGGTTTGGTTTGCGTGGCATGGTTACAGCCCCACCTGAACCCAACTAGACCCATTTCCAGCTCTACAAGCTAGCTGTTGCCATGAATTCAACATAAGTAGATAAGCATGCCTTATAAATTGCTTCCTCGTTATGCATTTATGTTAAGACTTCAATCAAAGAGAGCAGAGATTGGACCGTTTGATATCAGAATTTGATGCTACCAGCCTACTATTAAAATGTCATTTCATGATTTCAGATGGAAAACAAATTCAGATTTTGAATCAAACCTGGACAGATAAATTAAAGGTTAATCTAAAATTGTGATGGGCAACTATCAACATTCTTTTCATTTTTCATTTATTCAAGATTATGTTGCTTCAAGAATTGCTTTGGTTGAATCAATCATGTTGTTCCAGCCAGACTCCTTTATGTATTAAATCAAGGTTTTTCACGTCGATGTTGTCTGGCATGTACAAAACCAAGGTTACAGTCAGACTCTTTTATGTATTAAACCAACGTTTTTCACGTCGATGTTGTCTGGCATGTACAAAATCAAGGTTTTTTATGTCGATGTCATCTCCTGTTGCCAGGCAACCCAAGCGACATGTCAGTGACATAAGGAAAAAAAGGAGGAAACCAAGACAAACGTGGGAAAACCTAAACTCCGTTTGGACGCCAAGAGAATGCTAGAAAGTTCGGTTGGAAAGTAACATGTTAGAAATTAATATATTGGAAAGTGAAATTTAATTTTCTTGAAAGCTGTTTATATCAGATTATATGACTAGATGTTTGGTTAATAAGAATGAATAAGAAAAGTTTTTTATATGCCCATTTTACCCTTCATTATATAAATGCAGGAAGAAGGAAGCATTGGTGATAAAAGATATGTTAGGAAACATTTTCCTCTCCTCACCTTTTTATTTTCTTTTTTCACAAATTTTTTTCTTTTTTATCGGAAAACAAAAAGGGCTTTTTTTCTGCAGTCAAAAAAATTTGACTGAAATATTTTCTATGAGACCCACACTTTCTGAACATCCAAACACATATTATGCAAGAAAGCTATCTTTTCTTTATTTTTTTACAAAATCTGGCTAACCAAACAGAGTCCTAAGGTATCTTATGAATTTTTTTGCCCCAAACTTCAAACAAGCCTAATTAAGGATACACATGATTAACACGAATATGGGTTTTAGTTGGGAGAAGTGAAAATTAATGTTACATTAGATTACTAAAAAAAGTACAGTAATTTAATTCATAGGGTCAACTATTGATCTGCAGAAGCTACGTACCTATACAGACTCGGATATTTTCCACGTTAACACAGTTAGGAAAGTTGAGGACTGCCCATTTCACAAAATGCAGTACCAGAATGTGATGAACGCAGCAATTCCGCTCACGATACACAATCTGTCTAACCGGCTTTCATTTCTCATCTTCTCTTCCTTCAACTCGGTCTGCACCTTCGAGTACAGATGACAAGACTCGAGAACTTCGCTGTAGTTCTTACTCCTATGGCAGCTTAATGCTTCTTTAAGAACAAGCAAGCTGTTCCCCCCATTAACATAAGCTCCTCCCATGTCTTCCAACTGCATGCTCAGCTCTGTTAGTTTGATAATTGTCTGACCACCCTCCTCCTCTGTGTTTATCACCTTGAACTTGGTAACAAGTATGCATTCTACTAGTTGACATGGAAGGATGCCTTTCGCCGGAAGAATTGATCCGAACCGGAGCAAGAAATCCTTTTCCGTCGGCCAATGCCGCTGCCCCCCAAGAGGGCTCCAGCTACCAAGATTAGCAGCTTGCTTTAGCTTTTTATTCACGATAATCCAACTAAGCCTGATTCCGTCACGAAGATCCCGCCAGAGCTTTCCATCTTTTCTTTCCTTCTCTATGGATGCAATCGATGGCAGACCGTCAGCGACCGAGAGGGTGATTTCACCGTCGTGATCATCATCATCCGTATCTGAATAGCTAAGAAGATCAACCCGGAATGGGCAGTTGTAAAACCAACCGTTGAAACCATCGGAATCCGGAATTCCCCAAAGGACATTCGAGTATATTACTTTATCTTTATATCTGATATCCACCATAGAGACAAAATCCGAAGGCGAAACATTTTCATACTCGTATACGTCGCCGTAGTAATCTGCCTCGGCCCATTCTTCTGGGTATTCTATGTAGGGATCCCACTGAACCATAGGAACATCCTTGTTCACGATAAGCGGGAAACAGTCTGCGTAGAACTTTCTGAATCCGCCAATGGATGAAATCAAAGTCCTAACATCTTCTCTGTTTGTCGATGGCCATAAGGAACAACATACATTTTCCCATATTCTTTCTTCTTTTGAGATGGCACAGAATGCTGCACAAGCACATGCTGCATTAGCCAAAGTGGCGCCATCCAGACGCCTTAGAATGTCATAGAAAATGTCGCTACACAGTGATGCCACACTTTCAACTTGCGAAGATGACACGGCCATAGTCTTCTGATCACCTGAAACCAAAACATATATGCAAAGTATGAAGGAAATGCACTAAATGAATAATGAAAACACCAAAATATATCTCAATAAGAATAGAATGTCGGAAACTCCGATTTCAAATAAATCTCAGTAATTTTTCTATTTTCAGTCAAGAATTCTAAGTCAGCAAATAAAAGTAGGGTACCCTGTATGATTGTTTGGAATCGAAAAAGGAGAACATGTCAAACTAAAACCATTGAGGTGAATGATGATAGGAGTAAATTATGTAATCAAGCTAGATACCAAAAAAAAAAGAAAAGAAAAATCTAATCAAGCTTGATCTACAAGTGTTAAAAGGGGATATTTGGAGATAACCAGGGTACCCTGTATGATTGTTTGGAATTTTAGAGTATACAATGCAACTATAATCTATGGAAGATACTCTCTACAAGGGAAGCAATCCCAGGTCCTGAAATATTAAATGTAACCAAAATGAAAAATGTTTTCATCATCTCATATATTCCATATGGTGTCAAAATTGTTGTTATGTGGAGAGACTGATGCTACTAGGGCATTCAGGAAGTACCGATGATCCTGCCATTCACTCCGCCGGTCAGGGAGCAGAGTCCCCCGGCCCGAATTTTCTGGGTTTCGAAGAGTGTAATAGTAATTTCATTCACTGTTAGGTTTAGCCCTAACTACAGGGTATTTATCATACTTTTCATGGCTGCTCTTGTAACACTTTTTTTTTTTTTTTCTGAGCTATGAGAAAAGTAGAACGTGTTGTGCATCGATAGACGTAGGCACTATTTGCCGAACCACGTAAATCACGGTCTTGTGTGTGCTTGATTTCTTCTTGATCTCTGTTTTATCTTTCTTTCTTAACAAAAAATCAGCAAGAGAGTCAAAATAGCTGACACTATGGTTGCAGAAATGATTTCTGAGAATTAGATACAGACCGTTCATAGGATCATTTTTCATTCTCCCTCCTGAAACTAATTTCATACCGATCATCCAAATTCACCGTGTAGGTACTTCTTACGACAATTTCATCACATAAAATACAAGAATACAAATTTGTGGTAGATCTTAAGGGAAACTCAATTTTCACAACCATCTCTAGCAGAAGAACAAATCCATGATAAAGAGGAAGCAAGTTTTGTAATCTTCGTATCCATGTTTGAAGAATGAATATACATAAGCTGCATAACTTAAAGCAAAGTGATTCTTTTATTTTTTTCCCACCAAAAAAAAATGCCTTTTTTATGTTAATTTATTTTGAGAACACTTCTTGGAGGCGGATTCAGTTCATAAATAAAATTATTAATGCACTGTACTGACCATAAATCAAATTTGAAACAAGAAAAAAAAAACCCTTTTATTTAAAGAAGAATTCACAGAAACCCACATCAATAAAATTAATAAACGCATCAAAATTCAGAATAAATAAAGCCAACTAAACTATTAATTCTATTCCCTTGAAGAGGGAAAAAAAAAGAGCCAATACACACAATTCAAGTATCAGTTTGCGTTATAAAATCACAAAAGTAATAAACCCAGGAACACAAAAACTCACCTCATCGATCACCAGAGGTAGCTTCAACGAAGAACGCCGGATTGAAAAACGAAGCTCCCAATCGGCGAATAGCAGAACGCAAAACCCCCATGTATTGTAATCTCGAAACGATGAAAACCCAGAGGCAGGAAAACCATCTAACGATGTTTACATTTACCCAAATCGAAGTTTTATTTATAGGGTGGATCAGCTTATCTGGGTTTCCCTTCCTCTTTTAAGCAGATTTTACGGTCTCTGTGTCGGTGTCTCAATCACTATTAGACGTAACAGAGTATCTGAAAAACGTTCTTGAAGTCGGTTTGAACCTCGGTTTGGGTTGGCTACTAAACCGGACATAACCGGGTGAAACTTGTATGAACCGGTGAAAATCTGATGTGAACTAGTGAAAACTGGAATGAATTGGAGGTTGGAGTTTCTCTATTTATTTTCTTAATTAGTTGTGCTTGTGATGTCTCTCAATTGTCTTGGTTTGAATCCTTAGTTGAACTGGACCAACCACCTCAATGGTTCAATTGATTGGCCATGTTGATTAGGAGATCTCCTATGGAGAACCTATGAATCAAGGTTTCAAGGTTAGTATCGATCCGGTCCGTACCATTCGGTCCCTACCAAGATCGGCCAAGACTGATATGGACCAGCCAATACAATTGGTCCAATCGATCAAATATTTTTTTTTTAATTTATAAATTGAATGATCCAGACCAATATCGATTTGGACTGATCCGACAATCCAAAAAGAAATATTAAAAGAAAATTGAGCGATCCATGTTTTTGTATTGGATCTGGATCTGCCGGTATCACCAATCTCGACCAGTCCGATCGTTGATCTCGAGACGTTAAACCTTGCTATGAATGGCTAAGTCATGCCTTTCTTATAGGTTTGTATTAGGTTCAATGCCCTTGTCATAATTAGACCACATACCAAATTTCAGGTTTCATTTGACAACGATCCCTTCCTACCTTTTGTACAAGTTTTTTAGATGTAACCCATTTTAATCAATTGAAGTCTCTCTCATCTCCATTTAAAAAATAATAATAATAATAATAATAATATGTATTAAAAAATAATAATATGACAACCATTTAGCAATTTTATAAGCGTAACGTCTAATGGGTTGATCGAAAGCCGATTGGCGGTTCAATCTAGTGATGAATATGCTGATGAATTAATCGAAGACGTTGATTGATTTGACCAGTCAAATCATTAAATAGTAAAAACAAATATAGGTGTTATTTTATATTGATGTGAAATTAGAGGTTTAAATTAGTAGAGAGAAGAGGCTTTAGGTGACCTAATTAGTAGTACACTTGAAAGTGACTCTAAGCTTTGGTTAAGTGAAGAGACAAAAATCTGAATTGTTTCTTGCACAGCGAAGGAAGCAAGAAATGGTAGATAACAAAATTATTCCATCGAGTCAATACAGATCTCCTTAGGTGGTGGGACCTAACCTATCTAAGGGTATAATGTATATTAACCACTATCCATAGCTCGTAATCAGGAGGTACTTTCCTTACCAGCAAGGGGAGGAAAGTACCTAGGAAAGGACCTGTCAGTCTGGATCCGGACTGGTGATACATGCCAATCTGGATCCAGTACAAAAATTGGATCGGTCGGATCCATCGTTGGATTGGTAGTACCAGTTCTCGGAATGGCAGCACTATCATGTCTCAAATATGAGATATAAGGAATTGATATTCGGATCTACCACGCGGATACGGACAACCAGTCATATAATTAATCTAATCTCAGTTAAATTAGAGTCAACAATATAGTAATAGCGAAAGTCTTTCATAAAATTAATACCAACCATAGCCCAACTAAAAGTATATTGAGCTAAGAACCCACAAAGTAAAGTAACATAATCTTAATTACAAGTTTTTGCCTACCATGGGGTCAAACCAAAGTAATTAAAAACCAAGTGTACACCATCATAAAAATCAAGAATTTAAAACCGAAGAGATCTCTTCTCCAGACCGGCACATCAAACGAACAAATTACCAGTAGAGTTAAGGATCAGCCAAAGCTTAGTAGAGAAATCCAACGAACTACAATAATTACTTTTACATATGCATAACAATACGATTTATTTCATGCATTTCAATTCATTATATAATATCACAGTCATATATATGTTATGCATATCATCATATTAAATCTCACATAATAGTATGTATATTACAGTCATCATATGAAATCTCTATTCACATGGAAACCATACTATATCATGTCATAACAAGTCAACAGTTTACTATTCTCATAGTCCCATTAGGTCAATATTATCCACATGATCTCATCATGTTTAAACAGATTCTATATGGTCCACCATGTTCCAAAACAAAACATACATGCATACACATGGTCCCACCATGTAACACAGCAACAAAGATCACAACAATCATATAGTCTCGCTATGTTCCACAACAAACACCACATGGTCCCACCATGCTACGGCCAACATTCATATAAACACATATCACATAACAGATACCTAGTATCATTATGTTCACAATTAAACACCACATAAACACATATCAATATCATACACAGTCTCACTATGCTTACACACAATCACATGGTCCCACTCTGTTACGGCCAATCAACCACATGATCCCACAATACTACGACCAATCAACCACAAGGTCCCACCTTGCTACGACCAGTATCCACAAGGTCCTACCTTGCTACGACCAATGCGACTCAATCAATTCAAGTAAGTCACAATGATAATGCACAATAGTCAACTCAACTCAAACAATATGTACAATGCAATGCAAGTGTATAATACAATCATGAAGTGAGATGAAGTGCAATGCAGGTGTAATCAGGCCTAGACCAATCACGTGCTCAATCCAACTCACAACCATACGACCCATCCTTTTAGGGACTTGCACTCACGATAGAAACCATCATTCATATTCCTTAAGAGACTTTCACTCACGGTGGAATACACCAGTAATACACCATCATTTTAGGGACTTTCACCCACAGAGGAAGCCACCTGTACCATTCCTTTAGAGACTTACACCCATGGTGGAAACACACCTGTATCAGTTTCCCATTTTTTTAGGGACTTGCACCCACGGAGGAAAACCACAATTCTTATTCCTTAAGAGACTTGCACTTACGGTAGAATACACCAATATACTCACATTCCGTTTAGGGACTTGCACCCACGGTGAAAGCACACTTGTAACCAGACCTCTTCTTTAGGGACTTTCACCCACGGTGGAAACACACTTGTACAGACCTTTCCTTTAGGGACTTTCACCCACGGTGGAATACACCCATGCCATGCCTTGCTTTTAGGGACTTTTACCCATGGTGGAAGCTCACCTATCCATGATCACAATCCAAGTCATACAACATCAATCACAGACAACATTCACAAATATGGATACTCACTGTACCCTCATTCAACACACAAGTCATTTATTATCATAGTAGTCAAACCTAAGTCAACATTGGATGCCATAAGCATCATTCAACCAATCAAGTCCTACGTGACCATTTCTAATCCTCCTAATCTTATCTTGAGATCCTATAATCATATCCAAATCACTTGAATCGATATCACCTCATATTCCATTTAGGTCAGTCTAATAATCCTTAATTTAAGACCTTCTACACTTTTCAAGATTCAACCAGATCTAGGTCTTTTGCACACAAACCAACTACATAGGCATGTGCACAACTCAACCAAAGACCTTCCCTCAAAATTTGGGTCCATTTGGACCTCAGTAGGAGTTCGGTATCTGCTAAGACTCCTGTCGAGCTCCCCGGTACATCTCCTACCGAGTATCGGTAGAAAGTCCAGAATGTATGTTATTTTGGGAGTTTTCGGTACGATTTCGATAGCTGCCGAGACTCTTACCGAACGTAGACTTCAGCCAATTTTTTGGGTTTTCTTCTAGGGCTTCGTGCCTATACCCAAAACTAATATTTTCTAAGGTTCTAACATTCATTTTTAAGTCTCTATAACACATTAATATGATCATTACTTCACAAACATAAAACCTATTTTATTCTATAGATCTAAAAGTAAATTTATCAACATATAATATTAGATCTAAGAACTTACATACAATCCATATGAACATATAATAATACAGAAAAATACAGCAACACAAGTTAGGCATATGAATCAACCCACAACATCATAGAACTCATTCATTGAAAGATACATAAAGGTAGTTACTGTAGAAACGCATGAATCCCTACCTCTCTTCCTAAGCTTTTCTTCTTAAATCTGTTTCTTGCAGATTTTTTCGACAATGGTAGATCACCACTTCTCTTTTAGCCTTTTTCTCCTTCTTCTTCTTCTTCTTTTCCTTTCATTTTTCCTCCATAACCTTTCTTCCTTCTTTCCTCCTCTTCTTCTTATTTTTCTTTACAACAAAACCCTTTCTCTCTCTCTTGATCGTGTGAAACAACTCCTCACTCTATTGATCGTGTACACCAAGCAAGAGAATAAGTTAATGAATTTTCTCATGCTTACATGTGTCCCTCCCAAATCTATCAATAACTTCCTAATTCAATTTCCAAGGTGAAAGACTAACCTAATCTTAATGAATCGATCAAATGACGCCTCCATCCCCCTTGTCTTACACGTCCAAAGCAACCCTAGCTACCATAAGGTTTTAGAATAACTCAAGTGACCCCATTATTTCTAATATTACACAATGGACCCCATAATTTATTGTATTTATAATTTCTACTAATTCAAATTATTTAGATACACAAACATATACAATCTTTCACGAGGGATTCATTGGTAATTATAGTTATATTAATTATAATTTAAAGACACGGGTCTCTACAAGTACCGATCACTGAAGTGACAGTACTAGTCAGGACCGGTCCATGTCGATACCTGTTGAACCGTTCCATTTATAAATTAAAAAAAAAAAACTTTGGATTGGTTGGACCGGTCCCATCCAAAGCCTCACAATACAATAGTTGTATCGTGGCTTGGGATCAGACCAATCCTGACCGATCCCGATACGGACTGGCCACTACGAATCGGATCGGTCTGATCCTTGAAACCATGAGTATTGGCGCAGAGAATGGAAAACAACCCTGTACAAATCCTTACCAGTGTTCCATGCTTTGTGATATTAGGGGAGGCAAAATTTTACCTGTCTAGATCTGCCCCATTTTAGAGGGTTGAATCCATGGTTTCAAGGATCAGACCAATCCGGTCTGTATTGGCCGGTCCGTATCGAGATCGGTCAGGACCGATCCGATCCCTAGCCACGATACAACTATTGTATCAAGTGGCTTTGAATTGGACCGGTCCAACCGATACGGTACGGACCAGTCGATCCAAAGTTTTTTTTTTTCTTTTTTTTTTAATTTGTAAATGGACAGTCCAACATGTATTGACCTGGGCCGGTCTGGCGACCAGTCTGGCCGATCTATTTTTTTAATAGGCGATCCAACTTTTATATCGAATTTTGGACCGGCCGGTATCGTCGGTTTAGATCGGGATCGGCCGAGACTGGTCGAATCCGTGATCCTGAGACTTAAAACCTTGGTTGAATCAACGTAAAATGGGTTTTCTCAATCGGGTTAACTAGAACCGTCCAAAACATGAACGGGTTGGGTCGGGTTAACAGGTTTGCATTATCAATCCATCAGGTGGTTGAAACCCTGAGTGCTCTTGTTCATTATTTTGGTTGGGTAAGGTAGACCATATTACAACCCGACCCGACCAATTCACTAGATCATATTCACTTGCAATAAGTGGCAAAACTATACAATATCATGAGCGGGCTTGGGCTCCAAAGATAGATCCTGAGCTGGTCTTGGATGGGGGTAGGACCTACTTTTTGCTTGATAAGACTGGAATGAGGCCAAACATGGCCCGGCCCATTGATACCACTAAGCAGTAAGCATAGTAGTAGTAGCATACATCCCACCAAGTGAGCATGGCCATGTCATGCGTCATGCGCTTATGCATGAGTCATCCAAGTACTTGCATTCTTCATTCATGGAGTTCAGTCTCTTGAATGTTCATCGCCATCGCCGATCTCTGTAATTGCTGTGCGAAATCGAAGAGGTAAGGTATTCACGTTTCCTCTTTGATTCTTCTGCATACTCCTTTTCTTAATTTCTATCTCAATCGAGTATTTGCAGTTGAATTTCACTTTCTTTAGATCTTAGAAGAATTTCTGTTTCCCCCTAATAAGTTTGCTTATAATTAGGGATTCATTTGATCCACCTCGTTGATCTTCAGATTGTTTGCTTACATATGTCTGGTTAAAGTAACATGATATGAATCCTTCCTTCACCTTCTTGGATAGTTCAATCAGTTGTATGTTGACTTCCTCTGCTGTTCTTAGAAGACAACACTTCTTGTTAAGATCTCTGGGAGCTTATCAGAACAATCCGATCGGCTCCACGAGAAGAATGCAAGAAACGCAATCTATGAGTTCTTTAGAGGCAGATGCTGAGGATATTTTGAGAAGAATCACTCCATCTCTTGATCCACATCTACATAAAGGACAAGCAGGTAACCCTAATTCCCTTACTAGAGGAAGAATCGTTGTTTATTGTGATCTATAATGGTTTATTCTCTTAATTTTTATAATAACAATGACACAGTCTCTGCAATTAGTGTAGTTTACATTCTAAATCCTTTATCTAAGTTTAAAAAAAATAGTTCAATTTTATTCATAAAAACTTCATCATTCTGATCTCAATGTAGCAGATTCAATCCAGGTTCAAATAATTAACTGTTATTGCTTATACGATTTCACCTTCAACTTAAGTTTCTGATATATGTTCTTACTTCAACTCAAGTTTCTGATATATGTTCTTAATGGGATTCTAGTCACTAAATCATTATCCAGTAGATATATAAATGTAACTGCAATTATAGATACATAAATGTATGTTATAATTTGTTCCTAATCATGAATTTAACCTATTTGGGTATAACAATTTTTGCTTCCATGTCACTCAACGTTACTCCGAAAAGTTCCTTGTAATCTTTTTCTTCTTCTTCTTCTTCCCTTTTTTTTTAATTGTTTTTCATGATAAATAGTTATTAACTGGCAGCATGCCTTTTACAATTGCTGCTACTGGAATTAGAATGCAATAAAAACTTCCTTCACATGTGGCTTCTCAGTCGCTATCCTAGTCTCAATGACAAAGCATTCAAATCACAGTGCTAAATACCCAAGTCTAGTGATCCTAGATGACATTTTGCTGACAGACCAGAATACCAGATATAGTAGTTCATATGTAAAAGAAAAAATGACGGACCAGATTAAACTCATTATGACATATACCCTGCAGGTCATACTGTTTCACCTTATGATTTGTATCTCCAAATTGTTTAGACTCTATTGTTGTGCCGCGTGACGAACAAAACAAGTGCAATAGCTAAAAAGCTTAGCAATGCACACCGAAATATTAGCAAAAGTTAAATCTTACCATTTTGGTTCTCATTTTTGTGTGTGTGTGCGCCCGTGTGTCTTACCATTTTGGTTCTCATTTTTCTTTTTCTTTTGTGTGTGTACGTGTGTGTGTCTTACTATGTCTTATAGCCATGTTAGTTATTTTAAGCAGCATAGGACTTTCCAAAGAAAAAGGTATGTTTGCCTAAAGAGATTTAGATTTACGGTATAAGCATAGGTAAACCAGTCGAAGATTTAGACCCCCCCCCCCCCCCAAAAAAAAAGGCAATAGAAGATGATAAATAAACATTATATTGAATTGAAATTGAGTTAGCTCCTGAACCTTGACATTAGTGCTCCTGGGATTAGTAAATTTGTTCCATCTTTAATGTTACAACTGGCTGTTTGTTTTGTTTCTGTTACCACCCTCATATTGTTTCTTGTTTTCTTCCTCAAATAACCTACAATTTGCCTTCTTGCTGACCCATTAATCACTAATATTTATCAGGGAAGGTCGCTGTTATTGGTGGGTGCCGTGAATACACAGGTGCTCCATATTTTGCAGCTATTTCAGCGTTAAAAATTGTTAGTACTCGGTCCCTTTTCTTTTTCCTTTATTTTCTAAATCTAGTCTTTGCCAAACACACAGTTTGTGTATAACCGAGGAGGCAAGGATGGCCTCTACAGTTGTTAGTCATTGTAATCATGTTTGTCTTGTCGATTTGAGCTATTGCGTTTTTTTTTTATTATTATTATTTCTTTTATCAGTGTGCAGATTTATATCTTTCTTTATTTTCACAAATAATGAGATTTGTCTCATGTTTCTATCTTTCTGTCTACAATTATTTATTATTTTCATCATATTTGTCTTCTGTAGTATGTCAGTTTGATATTTGCTATTTTATTGTTCACACAGGGGGCAGATCTGTCCCATGTTTTCTGTACGAAGGATGCTGCTCCAGTCATAAAAAGCTACAGTCCGGAGTTGATTGTGCATCCTATTTTAGAGGAATCTTACAGTGTAAGGTGAATGTTCTTTACTAATCCATTGATCCTTTTCAATATGTGAATTTGATTGTATAATAGGGAGCTTATTTCTGCGAAATGGTGTGTTTAGGGATGAGGACAGAGGATCTATCTCAAGGAAGGTTCTTGCCGAGGTTGATAAGTGGATGGAAAGATTTGACTGCCTTGTTATTGGTCCAGGCCTTGGAAGGGATCCATTTCTTCTGGTCTGCTTCTATGACTTAGTTCTTTAGAGTTTAGACCAAAATATATTTTATGGATGTAGATGTAGGATCAGTAATATACTACATTTTCTGTATGCATTTCTTTTATTTGTATCCACATACTCTGGGGTATGTTAAGTAATTTGATCTTTTCCACTTGCAACTTATCTTGCCTTTTTTTTTTTTTTTTGTTAAAGCTCCTATTCTTCTAACAGTGTTTCCTATGTATATATATATATATATTCTTTTTTGTTTTCTCTCAGGAGTCTAAATTTTGTTTATTTTAACTTATATCCTGTCATATCTTCTTAAAGATATTAACCTGGAACACATGCATGACATGTTCAGGATTGCGTGAGTGAAATCATGAAGCATGCAAGACAATCAAATGTCCCAATGGTCATAGATGGGGTATGCTATAGGAAGCGTATAATTTCACCACGTTAATAAATGCAATTAATAATTCTCCATTTTAATTGCATCTGATGCATTCTTTTACATTGCCACGTTGACTTTGTTTACTGATGATATGGGTCTTTCGCAGGATGGACTCTTTCTTGTTACAAACAGTCTAAATCTGGTTAGTGGGTATCGCCTAGCTGTTCTAACTCCAAATGTTAATGAATATATGCGCCTTGTTCAGAAGGTTTTGAATAGTGAAGTGAATGATCAAGATGCTTCTGAGCAGTTACTATCACTTGCCAGAAGGTAATTTTCCTTCCTGTTGCATCCTGGATTGCTAGTGTTAAAACATGTAATGAGCATCCCGAAAAACGATCAAAAAAATAAAAAAAAAATGAGCATCCTGAAAAACCAATGTGTCTCATTTTGTATGATACTTATTTATGAAAGAATATGATATGATAAAAGCACTGGAAATGGTAAGTAATTAGTAGTTGTGATGACATGTATGTATAGCCTTACACAACACAGACATACACATGGATCACTTGGGATGTGTTGGTGGATGCTGTAAGTCCATTCAGTATCAAACACAAGGGCAGCTGTAAAAGGTCTGATGACTTTGATCAGATACTTATCTGATGGGGCTTATTGGCTTATTTTTGGAATAGCAGACTCCTAGGTCCGGGACAGCATAATAAAGTTTCATGTATACCGGACAAGTCAGACTGCCAGACTAATACCGTGTTTCCTTCTGAGTTCCTTTTACAAATTAATGAACAACATTGATGATGTGTATGGAGTACTCTGATTATGCTACAAATACATGTATAATACATAAAATTGTAGAAATCTGTCAATACAAACTGTGCAGTTCACAGGGAGCGTGTGCTCAAGTGTACAATCAGATGGTTAGGACATCTGAATGGGTTCATTTTGACCTATACATTCTTATAGGTTGTTCCATTTAGTAGATCTTTAATTGTTCTGTTGCGCATTCATAAGGAATAGGGCAGATTGATGGATATAGAATTTTCTAGATTTCCATCTTTCCTTAATAAAACACACACACACACACACACACACACAAATTGGCCTCCTGAGTCTAACAAATGGATAGATCTCTGCCTGGACAGGATTGGTGGAATAACAATCCTTCGGAAGGGAGAATCCGACCTCATTAGTGATGGCGTGACAGGTACAAAATTAGTAGATCAAATAATTATATAAATGGTTGTTCAATGTTCTCGTATGGGTTATTTTAAGGCTGACAAATCCGTTTGCATAATTTTTCACTTGAATGCACACATAAATAATTATATATCTTTGTTATGAATATTCAAATATAATTTTTGTTTATCAGATAATTAGAATGACCCTGTAATATCTACTCTGATATAATTTTATTAACTGTTCCTGCTATTACATTATTCTAACTTCCTGAAATGTTAGGGAAGTATTCCCGAAGAAATTGTCAAAAAATATGATTCATTTTTATGAGGGGTAAAGTAATCATGGGGAAATTTTTATTTATAGATTGCCAATGATCACTTTTTCGATTAGCAGAGGTCCTTATTGCACCCTTCTTATTTACTGTGTCGCATTCGTGCACAATTAAAGCATTATTTCAAATGTTATAATCGTCTACAGGTAGTTTCAAGTTCCTTATTAGATGCATGCTTATATTCCTTATATGTGCAATGCCTTATATAGTCAATTCTGTGAGCATCTATGGATCTCCCCGGCGCTGTGGTGGCCAGGGTGATATACTTTCTGGAAGGTGAGTTACTGCTGGCTTTCTTTCTTGTTATTTTTTCCTATGTATGTAGCATGGAAGATGGTCACGAGTCATTTTTAGGACCTTAAATTTCCATTGTTAACATTGTATTGGCCACCAAAATAT
>JAUPMG010000011.1:8332864-8346980 GCA_031762675.1 Pachysandra terminalis
TACATGGAATACAATGAACATCTCATTCATATGGGGATGAAGGAAGTAAGAAAGAAATGAGGGAGAGGAAGAGAGAGGAAAGGAAAGAGATGCTTCATTCTATAGTGTTCTTCCATTTTTTCTGATGTACAGAGCCTTCTCCTCCAGATTTTTTCCCTCTTTTTCCATCATTTTTCATCATTCTTCTCCTGGGCTGAAGTGGTCCTCATATAGCCTTGTCTTTACTTGGTCTCTAAGTAAACTTAGCTTCCAAGTCTTGAGTGAGAGTGTGACATGTGGATGGTGAGTCACCGTAAAGATATTTTATGAGAAATATCTGAAAGATATCTAATGGAAGGTGAGTCACATATAGATAGAATATAACAGTCGGGTCGGACCAGTTAGACCGGCTTGGTCTGGGTCAAACCCAATTAGACCGAGTTGGACCGATTGGGAGTCGGGTCGAACCGAATTAAATCAAGTTGGGTCAGGTTTGGACCGGTTGGACCGGTTTGACCGGGTCGAATGACCCATTAGACACATGGTTCATAGGTCAAGCAGGTTAAGCAGGTGACACGTGGTCAAGCAAGTGACACGTGGCTGCTTAATTAGGTCACTGGATCAACAATATCCAACCTAAATGGTAACATTGTGGGCTAATGATTAGGGATTGTTGAGCCGAGCTAGCTCAACTTGTGTTCGGGCAGAGCTTGAACTCTATAATTTAGCTCGCGAGCCAAAAATAAACCCAATAAGGCCCATTATATATCTTAATGAGTTTTAGCAATACTTGGGTAGGCTCCGCTCGGTTAAAGATCAACTCAATTTGTATATGAGGTTATACATCCATATTTCTAAATCTTATATTATATTAATATATTATGTTATATATAATAATAATCACCTATTATAATATTAATGCATTTTTTTTTTCGAGCCAAGCCTGGATCCAAAATATCTTAAGGAGCCTTAACAGTGTCTGATCCTAAAATATTTTAATAAATTTGAGCCAAACCTAAACCTTGCTCAAGGTTTACAATGCCAAATCGAGTTGGGCAAAGCCCTAGCTACTAATAATGCAACTCAAAAAGTGTCAAATTAAAAAATAAAATAAAAAATCATACGAAACAGAAGTAGAAAGGGGAAGTGTTTAAAAAAATGTTTGTCAAAGGTTATTCAAAATATGCATGTCAATATCTTTCAATTCCAACTGTTAAAATCATTTTTTTCTTTTTCCAAGCAAACAGGAAATAAATGAAACACCATACTCTCCACCGCATATATATATATATATATATATCTATATATATATATATGTGTATGTGTGGATGGAAGGAGACGTGCACTAATTGTCAAGTCAGTGAAAAGCACTTCTTCACGCTAAATTAGGTGACGGTTGAAAAAGATTCATATGCCATATGAAGGGGACATGTTTTACCAAAAACTAACCTTTTAACCAAAGAAATATTCTTCCACACTTAAAATATTTACTTATCCCTTAAAACTTTCAGTACATTAAAACATTTGATAATCCTGTTGCTAATCAAGAAGGTGACATATTGAACCAAGATGTTAAATAGGAGATGTTTTTTTATTTATATATATGGTAAATTGGAAGTAACTTGTATGTTCCAATTGAATACCGTCGTGTAGGCAATACTAAAACGGATGACCGATTATTTCTAAAACCGCAAGAATCATATCAACCTCAAATCAGCTTGAACGATTTTTTTTCGACAAATATATTTGTGACTGAAACTTAATATGTAAAGTGAATTTAACCGAAAGTACACATAGACAAATAAGGTTTTAAAATTAAACAACCTCTCCTCATTAATCAATCACATCTCTTTATTATTCACTTGATTATCGTATCTGGAGTTGCGGTCATATAGCCCAAAATGGAAACAAATGCTTACAGTGACATATGTTGAAAAGAAAACTTCTTCAAATGGTGAACATGATATCCTTTTTTTCCTTATCACAATATAGAAGTGCCTTTAACCTCTACTAAAATATAATGAGCTTAGACTCCATTTATTTTGATGTAAAATAAGATACAGAAAACATTTCCAATTAAACAAAAAGCCAAAATTACTGTATAGTAAAAGTATCCATATATATATATATATATATATACAAACATCATCATTATGCACCATGCATTGGCTTTTGACTAACATAAGTTATAGTGGGCATGCCAGAATCTCAAGACCATCAACTATAAGATTTTGAGAAAATTTTCAAGATACTTAGGACTCAAGTCATTTACACCATCACTATACCCATCGTTAATTCTAAGTGGCCCACTTGGAAACCCTAGCAGCTGGTCTTATTGCTTATAACCAAGCCCTAGTTATAGTGTCATTGACTAAAGGCAAGATTTTGGTGTAGTGAGAGAGAGAGAGAGTTTATGAAAAGAGACACCACTACCACAAAACAAAACAAGTGTTGTGGGGTACGCACTGACAATTACAAAACATTTGGGTCGATGTTGAAAACAAAAAAAGAAAAAAACATCTCGAGACTGTTGCTCACGATAAGAACGTGGGCGTAGGATAATAGGTGTAGATAAAGAGGAAGGGGAAGAGGACTTCACTTACGCGGCGTTCGAAGGATGGTGGGCGATTTGTTTTTTCCTTCCTTCAAATTTCAATGGAACTGTAAACTATAGCACGAGACTCTTACGACACGATTCCCTGATTTATTTATCGTATTTTTATTTTTAAAACGTCTTTTTTTTATTGACTGTATTTTCAAGGTTAACGGCGTTTGCCTCCTCCGTTAATAGCGTTTTTGTTCTCTTTTGTATTTTTCGCTTGTGCTTTTGCGACTTGGTGTGGGCCCATATCACATGGAGCATCTACTGAGGACACCAAACAAAGAAACTGGTGGGACCTATGTCTCTTATTGGCTTTGGCTTCGATCTTTAGTGAGCTCTTTTTGTTATTTTACTAAAACACCCTCTTTCAAGAAATAGATATTTATCATACCAGTCTCAGGCACGTGCTGTGCACATGGCAATTTAAGCTTTTTTTTTTTTTTTTTGAGAAAATAAATGATGATTTAAATGCAAATATCAGCTAAAATAATTATTTTTAAATATTATATAATATTGTTTTCTTTTTAATGGTTTTTTTTCTCTTCAAAAAAATTAAGGAATTGCTTAGTAACCCTCTTTTCTAAATGATTGATTATTACTTAGTCCAACTCGATGTATACATCTATATTCATATATCAAATAATTATATTAATATTAAGCATACATGTTATATATTATATTGTATATAATAATATTCATTAATTATAATACTAATATATTTAAGTCTAAGTAAAATGCCCGAGCCAAAGCCTAAATAAATAACAAGCTTAAGCTTGAGCCAAGTCTTAGCCCAAAATACTGTTACATGAACTTTGCTCCCTAGGAGTCCAAGTTAAAGCCAAACTTGGTTCGACTCGACTCGTAAGCCCTACATATAATAAATTTGAAAAATAATTTTATATCCAAACAGGATACTTATTAAGTATCCCAACATCATTTAAATCAGGATATATCTATTTTGCATATGTGGATCCCACCAATGATGCATACATGTCATTTGATGAATGGTGTTTGATATAAAATTAATTTTCAATAAATTCATTCAAAATTGTGAAAATTTTAAAGGGTATATTTGTCATCATAAAAAAATGGGTTATAAAAATGATTTAAACTAAAGGAAGGGCCCACATAAGATTTTGAATTTCAGTTAAGTCAAAATTAAGGGGCCAAAAAGATAGAAAAGGAGGGGGGACAAGACTTAAGGTGTCGTGATCATATTAGCCCCATGCCTCATGGCCATCTTTTGATTCAACTCTTTCTAATAATTAGGGTGCAACACATATAGTAACAATAATAACGCCAAGGATTGACGAAATACGAACAGCAGTTCAGACACAAACGTACACAAATACACTCTTCGTTGTTAGGTTTATGTGAGTTTGCGCCTCCCACATATGCATCCAAGCAAACACCGCAGTCCCTCATCCCAAGGCAATGCCTCCATGTGATTCTTCACGCTTGCAACTAAATTTATTTTGTCCAAGTTGGAGTGTTTAGTTGCACCAATATATCGGAAGAGAATCGTCTGCCATATTTTCCTACAATTTATTTTGATTGAATTAGTAACTGGTTTAGAATTGATTTGTGTTTTAGGATTTCAGATTGATTGATAATCGATTTTGTTGATGATTCTATGACATGCAATTGATATTACCGAAAATAATCATAGGAAAATATCGTAGAAAATTCGCTTCCTTAAACCTATCCTTTTTTTTTCTTGTTTGTACATCTAATGGTCCGGCTTTCCCTGCCTAGACACCACATTTACTCATGCCCATTCACAAACACACACGTCTATCCATCTCCGGAAGCTCGGTATCAAGCAGAATACAAGAGGCCAGAGCAATGACATACACAATCATTATTGAAGCAGGAGGTTAGTATGCTAACTCCCTTTATTCATTAAAGCGAATTTTGAACCCAAGCTTGTCAAGGGACAAGGATCTTCTGTGAACCTGGGATGTTTGAACCTAGTGTGAACCTCACACGAGATCGACACTTATCCTTGAGTAGGCCCTACTAAGAAAGGGTTAACATTTTTAAAACCCGAAGAAACCTAATGAACCTAAAACCGGCTTCTACCTTAACTAGTTTCAATTTTAACCGGTGATTACCATCACTCTTCTTAGTAGGTCTACTTGGGACAGATGTTAACCTTGTGTGAGGTTCACGAGTTTCACATAACCCAGGTTTACAGAAGATCCTCGTCCCTTGACAGAGAGACTGCCACCATCCTTTTAAAAAATCAATAAACCTACTCATATTTATTTAAATTTTAATCAACAACACAAATTATCAAGTAGTTTCGAGTTGAATCAAAATAACTCTATTCAAATAAGTTGGTTTTTGTAAACAAACAACCCTCAAAAAAACTAAATTTGAACTTTTTTCAAATCACAATAATTTCTGCAACACATGGCAAGGGAACGTAGATCGAGAAGCACACTGGCACCATCTGCCAATTACGTGGCCCCATACACCAATCACCTGTTCCATTAGATTAGATTAGGTTGGATCAATGACGTATAGTATCCAAGCACCTTAGATACCATGCCCAATCCCATAAAAACTTCAGTTTCTGATAGGACTAGTAGAGACTTGGGGACTAGACTCTTTACCTGAATTCCCGTCCAGTGTCAACGCCATTCGATCTTGGAAAAACAATTAAGCAGTTAGCCCGTCTCTCTCACAAAAATTCTAGGGGTTAGCCACTTTGGCTTCTAGTGACTAAGTGAGCCTATTTGATTCAAAGGTAAGAGTCTACATCTGTTTACTGTATTAGTGGCATTACTTAAAAAGCAAAGAAACAAAACTCTCACGACAGTTATCTCTTTAATTATAAATAGAAACTTGTGGGTCATAACTCATTACCTAATACACATTTAAGCTATAGTGGTGGGGCCATAAACTCAATCACTTGATATACCTTTCACCCAATGAGAGATGATGGATGCAAATGATGGTGATAGAGGTGAGCCCCACCCCACCCATAGTATTAAGTATCCGCGGATCTACAATTCGCGATCGGTTCAAGAGAGTCACGATTCCAAGCCAATCCAAAAAAATTGTTAAAGTTCTGTGATTCAGTCGCAAAGTCGAGTAACGATTCCAAGACAATTCCAAAAGTTGTTAGACTTCTCTGATTCGTTTCAAAAACAAGTTAGTTCAAACGATCAAAATTATGATTTCTTTTTTTAAAAAGAAAAATTGGGTCGATCCCAAATTGGATCGCCGATCCAACTCAGTATCAGACCAAGACGATCTCCAATCCGATATCGTGTTTAAACACTATGATCCCACCATTTAATTTTCTTTGTTTGAGTTATGTAATGTTACAAGCAAGTCCAATACAAATATGTAATGAAGATGAAGAGAAAGAATAGAGGAAACATTGGAATGGATGGGCTTTGCTTCCCATTTTTCTCTTTTTCTTATTTTGTTTTCCAACTTATGAACATATATAAACACAACATCCCATACATCCACTCTTGTCTTTTTTTTGAAAGTCTCATCATACAGAATCATGAGAGTTCAACATCCCCAATTCCTTTCAAAGTCCCTACTAAGAAGCTTTAGCTTATATAATCTATAAATACTATCGATATATTTATATATTATTATAATTAAGCACTAAGCCTCATCTTAGGAGAAAATATAACAAAAACAACCCATCTACCATGTATTAGTCTAAACCTTTATAGCTGACCAAGCACCACCACCACCACCACCACAAACTAAAGCCAAAACAGAAAGGACGATCTCACTCACATAACATTGCAACTGTTGGTGTTCTCATCACTGAAGAAGTGAGTGTAAGGAGGATCATGTGCAGGTGGGTATGGGGCATATGGCATCTGAGGCATGTAATTCACTGCCGGCGGCGGTCGTGCATACATCATCGGATGGAACTGCTCGTTCCCGTTGGCTCGCTGCTGGTTCATTTGATTCATCATCATTAAGTACTGCTGCTGTTGCTGTTGCTGTTGCTGCTGGAGGTAGGGATTACCTGCAAGGACTTCAGGCCTTACCCCTTGGAAATATCCTCCACCACCAGCGTTCATCTGCGCTGCTGCTGCTGCTGCTGCCGTCGCCGGCAATCCTTGTACTGCCGGAATATTACCCATCTGAGCCATGGGGATGTTCCCCATCTGACCCACCGGTCCCACATTCCGACCTTGATGAGTGAGATCAATGTTATGGAACCCCCCTTGGTGCATGTTCACTGCAGGCCCCCCATCATTCGTTCCCCCACCCTTCTTACCCCCATTAGCATTGTTGCTGTTGGCACCACCACCACCAGCTTGGCCATTATTAGCAGCCTTGTTATTTCCAACCCCACCTCCATTGTTTCCATTTTTAGCTTCCGGTGCTAACCCACCACCATTCTTGCCACCATTTTTGGCGGCTCCACCACCTTGATTTTGATTTTGATTCCCACCATTCCCTTTCTTTCCTCCATTCCCATTCTTTCCATCACCATTTCCATCCATACCCTTGACTTGTACCGGCACATCACCACCTTTCTTTCCATTCGCACCACCACCAGCAGCAGCACCACCACCCTTCTTGTCATTCATGGGATGGCCATGCATGACCTGTGGTGGAAATTGACCATTCATGAGCTGTGGTGGAAATTGACCGTTCACCTTACTATTCATCATCCCATGAGGCCCTTGAGGTCCAAGGCCATTACTACCCATGATGGGTTTCATCTTGTTGGGAGGAGGCTGATGTACATCATCAAAACCATCATCATCAAACTCAAACTCATCATCCTCAGAGCCATCAAAATCATCAAAGTCATCAAATTCATCATCACTCATATCATCCTCCTCAGGCAGGTTGAACTTGATAGATTTAGGGTCCTTGAGGGGCATCATCATGCCCTTCAATTGATTCAGATTCAACCCTTTCATCTGTTGTTGAATCTGTTGAAGCTGTTGTTGGGCTTGTTGTTGTTGACCACCACCCTTCTGTTGTTGGTCCTTTCCACCTTTCTGAGACTTGTTGTCTTTCCCACCTTTGCCATTCTGAATTTGGGGGTTCATGTTATTTTGAGGGTTGTTGAAGGCCTTTTGAGCTCCCCATAGCTCTGCATGCTTCCCTGCTTTGACAAGCTTCTTTATGAGTTTGTCTGGATCAACATTACCTGAGACTGTTACCTTCCCCTGTTCTGCATCTATGGTTGTAGTGTACACCCCTAGCCCAAAAAAAAAATCACAAAAAAAAAAAAAAAAAAGTTAAAAAGAGTAATATAATCCAATGCCCACTGAGCAATCATAGAAAAATTGCTACACATAATCTATGAGGAAAAAAAATCAAAAAGAGCAATATAATCCAATACCCAATTAATAATCATAGAAAAATTGCTACCCATAATCTATCAGGGAAATTTAAATTAAAAAAAAAAAAAGTTAAAGAGAGCAATATAATCCAAAACCCACTTAACAATCATAGAAAAATTGCAACTCATAATCTATCAGGAAAATTAAAAAAAAAAATCTTTCTAAAAAAAAAGGAGGTTTCATAGAATGTGAAAATACCATCAATCTTCTGTAACAGCTTTTTCACCTTCTGCTTACAGCCATCACAGTGGATGTTCACTTTCAGAGCACAAGTCTGCAAGGACAAGTAATCCAAACAACAAAAACAGAGTAAATAAAAATAATCAAACAGAAGTGAAGGGAAAAAGAGAGAGAGAGAGAGAGAGAAAGAGAGAGAGAGAGAGAATTTGGGGGGATTAGCAGCTTTATTTACAAATAAAAGAAGAATATTTTGCATGGGAAGAAAGAAAGAACTAAAGAAAAAAGACCCTCAAGATCTTGAGTTCAGAACAAGCAAAGCCTATGGAATAAACAAAACAGGGTACCTTGATCTTCATGAACTCCTCTTTACTCATTTCTTCCACTCAAATACAACCACTACAGAATGACAATGAGAAGCAGGAAAATGGAAGAGAAAACTGATAGATCTGTGTAAAACAGAAACAGCTGAAACAGAGAATGTGAATTACAAAAAGAACTACAAAAGTTCCAATCTGTTCTTCCTTTTGGGTGTTTTCCCAACCAAACAACACAGATTAAATAAGAGAATGAAAATGGGGTCTGAGTCTTTGAGCAAAGAAGAAGAAGAAAGAAAACAAAGTTCAGTTTTTCTAGTGAACAGAGAGAGAGAGAGAAAGCTCAGAGTCGGTGGGTAAGCATTAAACTCCTCTTCATCCCTGTTTCCTCCATTTCAGGGTTCTGTCCTATTTTGTGAGAGAGTGAGAGAGAGGAAGGCTTAAGCAAGGCTGAGACACTTCACGGCTCTTGTCTTTCCATTACCCTTAATTTATTGATTATTCACATTCTATTTTTAGGGTTTTAATTTCTATAAATATCCAGGTTGGAAGATATAGTCAGGATTCCCATCAGCTCGGCTTGGCTTCACCAATGGCTATGGAATCTTCTTGAACACGCCACTTGATTGCGGAGCACAAGATCATGACAGTAGGTCCCACATAAATAGCCTATAAGACGACGAGTACAGAGATCTTCTTGAACGCGCTGTGCTTCCCTAGCAATCTCCAAAATTAATTTTCACCAGAGGGTGCATGAATTTTGTCAGATACGTTACCTATTTAGTTTGTCCCTTATAGATAAGGCCATTTATTTTTGCCATATCTGGTTTTTTTTTTTGGTGAGATCCATATCTGGTCTAATTACTAAAATCCTCTATGTAAGGTATGTAGTTGGCATACAAATTGACCAAATTAGCCTCCTCCTCCCACCGACCACCTTCTCTCTTTAATTAAGATTATTTAGAAAATTCAGTTAACTATAAGAATTATTTATTCAACCGATCGATCGAGCCGAGTTTAACAAGAAAAAATGGAAATTATAACTAGTTTATTAAATTAATTCAGCCATTTTTTGCTAACTTTCATCAATCAAACATAAAGAGTATATAAAAAAAAAGCTTTTTATTTTCAATCGAAATTGTCGGAGTATTGATTTATTCGGTAAAATTAATCCGTCATCGTAAAATTAGAAATATTAGGATAAATTAGTGTTTAACTAAGTGTATGAACAAATTTGAGCACTGATTAAGTTGAATAAATCAGTACATAATTCATGGGATTATCAAAGAATCTACCAATAAGAGAAACTAATTATTATTTTATAATTTGCTTTTCTTTTTCTTTTTTTGGAGGATGGTGAGTACAAATTTTTTGGATAATTTACATGGACACCCCCTTAGGTTTGGCATAATAGCAATAAGTACCCCTCAAATTTTGGTCATTACAATCAATCTCCTTTATTGGCCCAAACTAGAGGAGGTCTATACTGATTGTTTCACCATAATACCCCTCTATCAATCGTTACCTTTAAATATGCTAAAAAAGAATAAAAAATTAAATTAATAATTTATTCTGTAATTATAAGAGATAATTGAGGTTTTCACAATTTTCAATATTATGAAATTTCGTTGTTCCTCCATATAGGCACCTAAGATCATTAAACAAGGTACATAAGAGTATTTTCGTCATTAAAATATATTATAAGCAAAATAAAAAAAGTAAATATTCCATTACATTATTGACCGTTAATAACATAAGGGATTGTTGTAACATATTTTCAAACTATAAGTGAAGTGTTTGTAATGACCAAGGGGTGTAAATATAATTTATCTTACTTTTTAGAGTAAATTGCACTTACACCCCCTCAGTTATCTGACACGGGCAGATAGACTTCTTGTGTTTTCAAAAATAGCATATGACACTCCTGAGTTTTGAACTTAATGGCAGAGACAACCCTTCCAGCCAAAATAATTGATAATAAGACAATTTTACCCTTTAAAACACAAAATAACTTTTACCACCCCACCACCGCCACTCCACCATCACCCTTACCACCACCACCACTGCCACCCCACCACCACCACCACTCTCACTCCACCACCACCACGACCATCACCACCCTCACCCCACCACCACCACCTAAGTGTGCATCCCTTGCACACTTAGGTGGTGGTGGTGGTTGGGGTGGTGATAGTGGTGGTGGTGGTGGTTGGGGTTGGGGTTGGGGTTGGGGGTGGTGGTGGTGGTGGTGGGATGGTAGTGGTGGTGGTGGTGGAGTGGTAAATGTCATTTTGTGTCTAAAGGGTAATATCGTCTTTTATTAATTATTTTGGCTGAAAGGGGTATCATTGTCATTTCAAAAAATACAAGATGTCTGTCTACCAGATAACTAAGAGGGTGTAAGTGCAATTTATCCGACTTTTTAGTTAAAAATTGAGGAAGATAATGAGGAGGTGTAAGTGCAATTTACCCTATTTTTTAATCTAAGGTGTCTAAGTTGAATTTACGTTATCTTTTAATTGAAAATTGAGGAAGATAATTGAAGAGATGTAAGTGCAATTTACCCTATTTTTTAATTAAAATTTGAGGAACTGGGTTATTAAGGAAGTAGGTCCTCAGATATGTAATTTAAAAAAAGTTATTGAATTATTTCTTTGAAGTTTGGAGTTTGAGCCCCCCTTTTTAAACCAAATTATATGATTTTGTCGTTCTTAAAAGCCTCACCCGTGAAGAAAATCTTGTCCTTTGATCTTGTTTGCCTGCCAAAGGTGTTGTGTAAGGGTGACAAACCCAAAAACTCACTTCACAAAACTGCTTTCCAAGTTTGTGATTGAGGATGGGTAGGTTACAAAAATGGCTTTTGTGCTTTAAGTTTTAGTCTTCAGACTAATTTAGCTTTGTCTGCACTCTACCTATCTACCCCCAAAGATAAAAATGGCTAAAGTAACTCGTGGGTGGGGTCACAATGATCAAAGTTTGGGGCTTTCTATACATTATTATTAAATTTCGATATTTTATTTATTTATTTATTTATTTTTAGAATTATTTTAGAACTTAGGCTGCGTTTGACCTGGCATGTGCTTTTGGATAAGCACTTATTGGATAATAGGCTACATTTGGCCTAGCTTGTGCTTTTGGATAAGCACTTATTGGATAAGTGGCTCAATGGGAGCGTTTATCCACACCAACAATAAACTGCTTACTTGAAAAAATTAGCATTTGGTAAATACATTTATTTAAGTGTTTATGAAAGTTTAGGGGTAAAATAGGTGTTATAAAAATATTATTAAAGTTTAGAAATAACATTTATTTATGTACTTATGAAAGTTTAGGGGTAAGATAGATATTTTAAAAATATAACTAAAGTTGTGAAATAGCTTAACGCATAAGAGCTTGGGAGTATGGGTAGCCTTTTTCTAGTGCTTATGGTTAAGCACTTACCCATAAGTGCTAACAAACACACATTTAATTTTAAAAAGTCCTTATATAAGCTATAAGCTACAATAAGTACTTATGGAAGACGGGCCAAACGCAGCCTCAATCACCGACCATCTGGACTCATTTCGTTTCAATCAGATTCGGTTTGTGGGCTTTTACCCGCCCCGTCAAAAGTATGTCCGGCCCAACCCAAATAAAAGCCCGAGGACCCTGAACTCGTCAATTAATTTCGGCTTAGGTTCGGCTTGGGATCACTTTTTGAGTCCAAAGTACTTGAGTTCGCTCCAGCTTAGGGCCGAAATTCGGACAGCCCGAAAAGCTCAAGTATAATTTTCTTCTTGTTTCCTTTTCATATTTTAACATCTTTTTTTCTAGCCTTTTAAAGTCGGGCCGGACTAGGGATGCACAAATGGGCTGGGCCGCACATTCCAGCCCAGAGGACACTACTTGGCCCTGGCCCTGGCCCGTGCCCAACACCATAGGGGCCTATGTCATAGCCCACGGCACAGCACAGCCCAGGTATGATTGGACACGAGCCAGAATGGCATTTCAGCAAACTATAAGCAGAGCATCAAGCCTGGCCTGGCCCAGACCGGCCCAATAATAATCGTGCCCTGTGCCACACTGGGGCTAATGGACCTGAAATTAGGCACGGCACGAAGATTACCCACTCTAATGAACAGAGAAGCTTTCTGTTTTGGAAAAGGAAATGAATCCCCACACTCCAATGTAAATGAAGAAATGAATGAGCCATGGATTAGAGTAACCATCTTCAAGGATGAAGACTACTAACAATTTTCAATTTCATAAGCAAAAAACGATCAGAGAAGCCCTGCTAAGGATAAAGGATGAAGTTTCATAAACAGAGAGAACCGACTTAGCTTCATTGTGTAAATTATCCCAAACTGGGTACTCATTTTAAACAATAACATGATCCCATAGTTTCATATCTGAAAGGTGTTGAACAATCTAACATCACTATAAGATTTCATTGTTAGCACAACTGAACATCTTAGTTTTGTCTCCTCTTTTACTAACCCATCATTGCTCTAGACATGCTTTTAAGATTCCAGCCCAGTTTGTTCCCCTTTACAGTTGGACATTCCCATTTCAAAACTCCCCTTTAGACCAGACCAGCTGGCCTAAATACTTTTTGGAAAACACACACACACACACGCAGCAAAGAGACTTACAGACAGTTTTAAATTCAAAAATTCTTCAAGAATTGGAACATTCATCAGTAAGAATCAAGAGTTCTTTTCTTCACAAGGAAACATGATCTCACATTCAAAACAAAGAGAATGGAAAGCTTCTCCCTCTATTCACAAACTTTTGATATCCTAGTATGGAAGCAGATCCCTTGTAGCACAGAATGTCTATTACATCCTAAAGCATGCAGAGGATATGCACTATGTACTTTTGTATTTTACCAGATATAAGATAGTAGTATTACTGTAATCGCATACCTCCAACCTTGTATTGGCCGTCTTCTGTAGCACTGTGTATTGCGAGGTACTGCAGAGATTCAGTGCTACGTTTGATCCCCTCCTGAGTAATGAACAAAACAATAACTTCCTCCACCAACTTCCAAAACCATAAAACTCAACCAAAGCATCATGAGCACAATCGATCAAACGCATGGAGAATGATATAAAGGGGTTGCATTTGTAAATTTCTATGTTCCTAGTCGGGGTCCCACTAAACAACTCTAAACCCCATGATTTTTTTTTGTGTGTGTGTGTGTGACATGGAACCCCGGCACAACTTAGTGGGGACAGGGAAAACCCCATATAGATAACCCCACCCACAAGGACCAAATATCAGGTAAGCCCAGGGACTCGAACCTGGGACTCTCCAGTTCCTGAGCTGGAGAGCCTGCCAGTTGAACTAAACCCCATGTTATCTACTTAAAACTAATTACGTAAAAAAAGGATAGTACTATAGAAAAGGGGACAATGATGTGAATACATAACAAGCGTTGACACCAACATATAATACAAAGTTGTGCCATAGAGGTAGATTCAATATAAAGGAAAGGGTAAATTCAATGATCACCTTTATTGACCTTAATCCCAATCAATTCCTCAATTGTTTGGCGACATATTGGGCACTTGTTTGATTGAAGCGTCAAAGCTTTTGCACAGTCGCTGCACATGCACTGAAATGCAACACATGTTCCAAGTGAGAACAATACAATCGAAGTGGAGAGAGAGAGAGAGAGAGAGAGAGAGAGAGAGAGAGAGAGAGAGAGAGAGCAC
>JAUPMG010000011.1:8387790-8419970 GCA_031762675.1 Pachysandra terminalis
TTCAACACGGCTAAGTTACTTCCAGAGAAAAGAGACCAAATCATTTCAAACCTTAAAAACTGCTCTGCAAAAGGTTGTTTTGGAACTTAAGCAACACAGTTCTGAAGACGTGTGTCACTTTCACACAAGTTCCAATGAGCAACGATATTAAATATAATATATCTATATTATTAATCGGGTTAATTCGGTTTGGGTTTCGGGTTAGGTCGGATTACCCAAAGACCTAACCCAAAATTGACTCAAAGTACTAAAAGAACCTAAACTGATCCAAAGTTAGGTTGGATCGGTTTGGGCTCAGGTTAGCCCGATCCAAGTTGCACTCCTATAGGACTGGTCTCGACTGATCCCGGCCCGGTAAATAAAAATGATCATCCTATTTTTTTTTCAATTAATTTTTTTCTTTTTTTGGATTGGTCGGATCCGTTGTCGAACTAGCTTTACCGATAGTCGGATCGACAATACTGGTACCAAATTGGTGATACCGGTTGGGACCAGTCAATATCGGACCGATCAAGATCAATACCGGTTTGGAGGGTTCAATTTATAAATTGAAAAAAAAAAAAAAAATACATTGGATCGGTTGGAGTGACCAATCCTACCGACCAGTCCATATCTGTGTCAATTGTACTAGTCCAGTCCAAAGCCTCACAATATAATTGTTGTATCTTGGTTTGGGACTGGACCGTTCTTAGCCGATCCTGCTATAAACCAGACGGTACGATCCTTAAAGCCTTGCCTCAAGTAAGTATCCGATAGTGTGAACTCGCGCGTGGGAGGACTGTAGGACTGTAGGAGTGGCAGACCCAACAACTGGATAAGCAAATCAAATGAAATGGACCAGTACCTAAGCGGCTCAGTTAGACATTTGGGTCACTTTGCTCATAAACCGGTGCAAGCTGGTAAAAACTATCATCAAATCGTATGGGTCATTGTTTATGAAGTCTCGGTTTAAACAGTGTTTAATAATCAGCCATGTGGCCGGTCGATGATTGCTCGGTTCTCGGAACTTTGATTTTCTTTTGTTCTAAACTAATTATTAAGAAAATTTTATAATATATACATGTGTGTGCATGAGTGTATATCTACATCATTATTCGTGTATGCACATACATACATGCAGATACATACATATGTTATGTATGTATACCGGGCTGGATCAGGTTGGCTAATGCATTTCGATGGGATTAGTATCTTTCAAAGCCCAATCCAACATTAAAGAACCCCAAGTTACATATGAATATAAAATCCAAGCTTGACCCTAGCCCAAGCCCGCTTTAGCCTACTCCAAACTAATCCCAAGATGGGTTGAAGCTAGTTAGCCCAGCCCTGTAGACAGCTTTCCTAGTGGGGCCCATTGTAGAAGCCTAAGACCGGGCTGGGCCTGTATTCAATTCATCATCTGTCCTATCTCAGATTAGGGTGACCTCGGCTGTAAGGGTGTACAAATGGGTTGCGCGTGCCGTGCCTAATTCCAGGCTCCCAAGCTCGGCAGGATACGGGGCACGATTGTTATTGTGCCGTGCAGAGTCAAGCTTTTGCTTTAACCTTTAGGACATGTTTGACGTTGTTTCTTAGAAGGAGAAGTGATTCCTGTAAAATTGATCTGATGAAGCACTTCATAAGAACTACTTTAAAGATAAAAGATGTTTGGTAAACACCTATTGAAAATAGCGATTCCAAGTTAGATTTGCGAGAAGTTTATGTAGAGTAGGAAATCTATATTCAGTAGGAGTTTTTGTTCGTAAAGATAACATGAGTAAAAAAAGTATTTTAAATGTATTGAAGGGGCATAGAAGACCATAAAACATATTTCATTAAAACCTCAAATTGATTTCTACAAACCTGGTTTCAAGAGAAAGAGATAGTAACTTCAAAAAACAATCACCATTTTGATGAAGCAATTCTTATGGAATCGCTTTTCACTTGGGTTTACCAAACACTTATTTATTTATTTGAAGTGTCGGATATGGGCCATGAACCCATACCCGACACTATAAAACTTATCGTGGTGTGTATGGGTACGGATCAAATTGTGCCCGGCCCATTTGCACTCCCCCATCACAGTGAAAACGTGGTATAGGATCATCCTGATGCGCATGATCAAAGTAGCTTGGATTGCAGCCTTTCGGGTATCGCTATGGTTCCACCACTGGTCAATCAGGTGGACCATCCTAGTCCTTTATAAATCTCTATGACCCGAAGGGCGGCTAAGCTCTAAAATTTCATTCCAGACGATATGGGACCCATGGATCCTAGTTCAGAATTGACTCATAACTAGACTACTTGCACATGTTTCCAAACTGGACATGAAGACTCAACTAAGTTCTCATTTCAAACTAGTGTTGTGTCAATTGGGTATTGAAAGATGGCTAACCCAACATCATACCAACAAATCGGATTGTGGCATATAGCCTTGTACCTCTTGGATATTTATGGCAACAGGCTTGGCTAAAAGCTTATGACAAGGGTCCATTACTATCATTTCTTTCCTGTGGAGCCTTTTGAGTATGTGCAGGTCGAACTAGTCATGATGCTCCGTGGGCCATTAATGAGGCTAACGTTGAGCCTGCGTAGAAACCCAAAAGTACTTTGCCATGATACCATTTACAAGTTGAAACTTATAGTCGTTGAAAGGAATCAATAATTGAAATCTAGTCAAGATGTTGACTTTCCTTGACGTAAAGAAAGAATAATGTACAAAAACATATTCCAAATGCTTTCATCCCTACATGGTAGTGAAAGAGACAGAGTAGTCCTCCCGTCGTTGGGACGTTGAAAGCATTTCGTCTGGTCCACGACGCTGGTCCAGAGGCTGGAGTGCACTTGTAAATGCTTGTATCCCCTTATAATGTATAGAGTACAAATATTTCAACATAAGGTACAAACATTAAAGCATGTGCTCCGGCCTCTGGACTAACTTCGTGGACAAGACGAAATGTTCTCTGGGACATTGATATGACATCCCCTCAAAAAGGTGATTGGGTGGGGAGGATTTGGGGGATTCTATTCTGTGTCTTTTCTATGGGGGAGTGGTAACACGAACATAGCCCTTCCCCAAAAATAGAGACAGAGGTAGGTTTGATATACTGTGGAGTCATTGCACTTGACTGAGCTACATGTTCAAGGTTAGTAATTAGGGATCGCAAAGGAGCGGGTTGAACGGGTAATCTGCTCCGCCTTGCCCCTATTTGATCGATCGATTTGGGTAATGCATGAATTAGGTTATGTTTGGATCTGGTCTAGCTCGACCCTAATCCGTCTCACTGTCACTCAAATATATGTTATCCATACTTCTATTAAAAGCAAATAGTATTTTCAAGAATATTCAATTACATTATTTCTTTTCCTTATTCTTTCGTATTTTTTTTTTATTCCATTTTTTTCTCCCTTCTATCTATCTAAAGGAGAGGATAGAGTCCAACAGCATCATCAGGTTGATCCATAACAGTTATATTCCTTTATTATCACGTGTACTCATGTTCCGTGATCTTAATTGGTAGAAAAAAAAAGAACACTACATTCTTTTTCTTTTTTTAAATTTTATCCAAAGAAAAATATTAATTTTAGTTGAAATCGTATTCGATTTTTAATATAGACTCCTATATAGCATTTTATCTAATGCTATATAAGAGAGCTTCAAATGTGTAGTATATATTACATCTAGCTGCCGTAAAGCTTTGCGAAAAGATTTGTTAACAGTGATAATTTTTCTATCTGGTGAAAGAAGATTCTTGGGAAGCCTTCATTGCAGATACACTGTTTTATGCGATTTCACCAGAAACTTCAATGCCTTTTCTAATATTGCTGTCAACTCATGATGCATCCATTTAAATTAGACAGCTCATGACAAAACACAACTTCTTTGATGAATTTTCAAACCAAACTTCACTATCTCTACCTTGCGTCATTCATCTTCATTGTTGGTTGTTTTCATCAACATGATATTTCTTATCTTTATGTTTTGTTTCATCCAGTGTTTCCATATGGGAGTCGCTTTAACCATTGACTAGTACCACTTGGCTCTCTGTTGCATGGTGGGATTCAGTATTGAAACATTGTTTGTCAGTATTATTTTCTTTTTTTGATTTGTTATACAATATAAAAATGTAACTAAAAAAGGTATATAAAAATATAACTTAAGGTTTTTTATTATTATAATAGATTATAAATATTTGATTTATCTTTTCTAAATAATTTTATAAAAAACATATTTTTTATGAATAATCTTTGAATACTATAACTAATTATTTTTTATATTAATATAAGGTATGGTCTTTTCATAACTTTATTTTTTTAATATTAATTAAAAATTTAATGATTTTTAGTCTACTTTTATGACTAACAAACCCTTATATATTATCTCTTAATAAACAATTTATTTTAAATTTTAATAACTCTTTATATATTATAATTATTATAACAAACCCTTATATATTATCTCTTAATAAACAACTTATTTTAAATTTTAATAACTCTTTATATATTATAATTATTATAATCGGTTACATAACAACTACGTTTTCTATAACAAAATGAAAGTTCATTATTAGTGGTTCGGAGGACAGTTGAGTCTACTTGTGGGATCTCCAAGGGAAAGCTATGCTCCATAAACTTGAAGGCCATACTGATACTGTTATCTCTGTATCATGCCATCCCACTGAAAACAAGGTTGCCTCTACAGACCTTGATAATGATATAGCTGTGAGAATTTAGATTCAAGATGCATGAATGGTTGGGAAATATGATATATGTTAGTTTGTTTTCTCTCTTACAAACCATGTAAATGTTTTAAACAACCCCTCCATATAAGTTAAATACTGTTATTGTAATGCTAATGTAGGCCAATGAGATTGTACAGAAAGTTAATTTTAGTTCGTTTATGATTTTAGTTTATTGCTTTCAGTTTATTGGAAAGTTTGTTGCTTTTACCACATGGACATGGGTTGCATAAATATGTTTCAAATTAACACTTATTAAACTGTTAATAATCCTTGAGCCATATTGTTAGTCCACAACTGATGCAAGACAAATGTGGAGTAGCTAGATCTTGGGGATTAAGTAGTAGGGAATAAAAAAAATGTAAAAATAGAGAGGACTGGAATAAGGTGTAGGTAGTTTTTGTAAAGACCTGAACCTTTATCCTCAATTTGGTTGAATTAGTAATTCAAGTTTAATTTAAAATAATTAAATTAGGCTCACAAGTAAATAATGTTAGTGCCTTTTTAGATCTCTGACCACAAAAAGTTGGGTTAATTAAAAAATTAAATTAATTTAGGTAGCCAATCAAAATGGCCAGCTAAAAAAAAATTATGGGTTAATTAAGATTTAATTAGGTTAATAAGTTAATTAATCACACCCGCTGATTTCTAAGACCCACCCCAGACTCACCGACAAAAGCCCTCTAACAGAGCCCGCATAGGTGACCAGTCGGAAAATGTAGAACCAGAAACCCCGTTTTGCCCTTAGCGTTGGCACTATTCACAACTTGTTTATAAATAGAGCACTTAGCTCATAAAACACATTTTCTTCTTCTCTTCTTATTCCTCTTGGGGTTTTGGAACAAATGGAGAGCATCCAACTCCCAGATAAGCTGTGAATCAACCTCGACTCACAAGGCAACACCCCAAGTTGAGTAACTTCCCTAGAATGTGCTATTTAGTTGTGTTTTTGGTATTTTGACCTAGGAGAAGGATTGTTTGCTGCATACCCACCTTCTCATTGGGATTTAGATCATTTTTTAGTGATGTATGTGGAATCCTAAATACCAGACTATCTTGTTTGACCATGCATGTGGAAAAACTCAACTCTAGGTGAAGAGAAAAAGGGGAAAACCCCAAATGTCCACTGTAGACCAAATAAAAATGGAGTTCGATCATAATCGAACCTTCCTAGGGGTAAAACCAAGCTCCCAGTAAAATTTCAGGTTCAATGGCCCTTTCCCCAGCTTCGACGCACTCTTCGGCACACCAAAGAGGTTGTCGAATCTCAGAGGCCAAAGGAATTTAGGTGCATCGAATAGGTCACTGAAACCCCCTTAGGCGAGCCTAAGAGGTTGCCGAAACATAAAGTGACCAAACCAATTTGACTTCTCGTCTATCGAGAATTTTTTGGACCAAACCCCAAGGTGCCAACTCATTTGGCACACATTACCTCATTTAGGCGCACCGAAAAGTCGCCGAAGATCTCGCCGAACCACTCATTTGGTCCAAATGGAGTGATTCCAATGGGAGCACGTGTATCTTGACTAGTTACACGTGTTTCTCCTATTTTCGGGTTTGGTAGACCTTTCATGTAAAATCCGACCCCTCAACCCGAAAATTTAGAGTTCTTAGTTGGCCAAGCAATAGAGGATTTCAGGAAAATGAGTAAGCATGACACCAAACCTTTTTATTAGCTTAGTACTAACATAATACACGTGCTGAGATGCTAATGAATAATATGATGTTTTACTTGTTTATTAAATTGTGAATTTAGGCATATTGAGATGCCCTTGGTAAATATTTTATGGAAATGAAATGTTTAGGCACTCGGTTGCCTCGCATATATTATATGATGATTTGGATCACGTTGATGATTCCAATGGATATTGTTGATGAGGAGTTTGGTGTCAGTGTGCCCAACTTGCCTTAATTTTTAACTGTAGAATTGTATTATCTTTAGATTTCTGCTAGTAGTATATAGAGGGGTATGTAAGTAGAAATAGATCTATGGTATATATATATATACTCTTAGTAAGTTAGGTTATGTGATTTATATTATGTAATAGGTTAGATAATATATTCTATATTGATTAGTAAGATAGGTTAGGTACTTTATCTTTCTTAGTAAGTTAGTGATGAGACTGTGCCCATATGCTTGATTTTCTGAATATATGCCTATGAAATCTCGTCTGATGCATTTAATAAAAGATTTGAATTGAATGTTGCATATAGACTTTCCGGCTATGATAGCCTGGTCTAATACCCCTCGTGACACCATGGGTTTAGACTGACACTTAGGTTGTTTGACTTGATAACCATTTAGTCCTACGAGAGGACCTTATAATTGGACCCAAGCTGAGAGTGAACCCACATAGGGAACCTCGTCAGTCTTGAAGAATGATGTTGCCCAAGGATCTGCACGTTGGTGTAAGCTTGGAAGATGGTATGCTATCCCAAGGATCTGCACATTGGCTTAAACTTCGAAGACAGCGAGGCCATATATATATACCTTGTGTTGGGTTGTGAAGATATATGAATCCCTGAGGGATACCGCAGGTGGCTGCAAGTCTTGGCTGAATGGCCCGTGATAAAAAATAAGTGGGGGGATTGTGCCTCCTAAGTTGAAAACCCTTAAAACTATGCGGTACACACAGAATTGTCATATCCCTTAGTCCGTTCATACGGGGATGCATTCAGGTTGCTAGGATATCCTGGGGTGCATTTAGGTTGCTGGGACACCCCGGATAGAGATCGAGATCACGTGGGATCATACAATACTTCACCTCTTAGACAACTTAACGTTTCTCTTGCATTGCATTTTTTGCGTTGATATCATTGTCAGAGCCACTTGTATGAAGCACTTGGCCTAATTCTCATACTTAAAATTTATGCATGTAGGTGTAGGATCACAGACCACTGAGTAATACTTTGTGAGGATGGGATAGAACTTATTATTATTGTATGTCACAACTGTACACTACTTGCACATATTATGCTTATTCCACAATTGTACACGTCTGCACTTTTCTCAAATACTGGAACATGAGTGAATACCCTTCATCGAAGGTTTACTCATCCGGGCTTCCAGCTTATTAATGTTGTTAATATTTTAAGTTCAGGAGCTTAGTCGCGACACGAGCAGACTCGGATTGGGTAGCGTACTCTGAGTAGCCACTTGGTATAGTTTAGAATTAGACTTTACTACATTTAGACTTGCTAGATTAACATATCTGTAATAGTTACTTATATCTTACTAGAACTGTTTAGTCTTCCGCTTATGTTTGACCATGTTGATCTACCTCCATAGCGTTATGGGGTGAAGATTGCAACTTAATCCGAAAATTTTAAATTTTTAGGTTGGTTCGTGACAGTTTTGTAGGTTGTTCCAAATCTTTAAATAAGAAGGAAAGAAGGATGTTATTATATCAATGTTGAAAGGGTTAACATTTGATATCAATTGGTCGTGCATGAATATGTCAATTGATTATATATACTTTTGAAAAAGTTTAACCATTGAAAATGTATAAATCGATTATGCCCAAATCTTTACAGTTAAGGAAAAAATATCTATTAATTATACTTAAATTCATCAATTAGAAATTATACTAATCGACAAAACCAATTTACCTCAACTACAAGTTATAGATAATCTAGAAATTAATAAAATTAGAATTAATTAATGATAAAGCAAAAGCATATAGGTTTCTGACATAATAAACAAGCCAGCTAATGGAGAGCAATGAAGGATGCCAATCCATGTAAGAAAAATACTTAGATATTGTCTTTGTACAACACAAAGTGATTTGGCATGGAATTGTGATGACATGACATATGGGAAAATATTAGCAATTATATACTTTGTTTTTGAAAAATAATAGATATGCACTCCAAGCTGAGACTTGTATAGCTGTTCTCCACATGACATGGGTGGATAAGTAAGATTTTGCTTATTCATCCAAAGGATGCATGAAACATCATATGCAATACTATACGTTTAAAAAAAAAAGTAAAAACTTAAACACTTACAACCATCTTTATGGTGCATGATAATCAAGGTCCACCACCATTAACCCCAAAGTTCTTATTATTTAAAACCTTACGTTAAAATCGTACATGATTATAAATCATAGAATGAAGAACTAGAAGAAGCAATATAGTTAATTCAGTTTGGGTTGGGTCGGGGTTAACCGAAGCCCTAACCTAAAATCGAAACAAACAGATTTGGATAGGCTTTTTTCAACTCAAAATCGACCCAAAGTGGTAAAAACCCAACCCAAACCGATCAAAAGTTGGGTTGGGTCGATTTGGGTTCTGGTAGCCTGACTCAAGTTGCACTCCTAGAATGTCTCTGGCTTTTACACCAAGGGACAGATTTTAAAACACTTTAAGAGCATAGGTTAACTATGAAAAAACAAACAATTAATTGCAATCTAATATTTAGTGAATTAATTGAAACAAAATTATTATTCAGATTGAAGAAAAATCTTGTAAAATATGAATACAATTTTTTTTTTTATGGCTAAATTACAAAATATTTGGTACTCGCTGAAGTGCTAAACAAAATTATAACAAGAGTTCAAGATGAAGGGTTGTAAATAAGGCTGGATGAGTAAGCTTCTACTAAATTCAAACATAACCCAAACTAAAATCATTTGACTCGAATCCAGTTTGATCCGAACGGAACCTAAATCTATTCATTCTAAATCCAATTCGAATTCAATTATAATAAAATTTATATATTATTAATATCATAAGATCAATTTTTATAATTAACCATGCAACACACGTGCACTATTGTTAGTACCATATAACAAAGTAAATATGTAAAATTATTGTATATTTTATTAAAAAAAAAACAATATTTTACTTATAGCCAAATCTGTCCTTCCCCGATCACCATGCTCCGATCCAGTTAAGAGTGGGTTTGGTATAAGGTGGATTCCTCTAGGTACGGGTTTAAATTTGTCAAAACCCTACCTGTACCCGCTTCGTTACGATCTCTATCCTTGATATATTACTTTTTTTTTTATCAAATGTATCAATTGAATTGACACTAATTAATTAGGTGATGGCTATCATTCAACCTAACTTATTATTGCCAATAAAACCTCTCTTATTAAGAGCAACTAATCAATCCCTTCGTGGGTCTCAACATCCTGCTTGGATTTTGGATGATTATCTATTATAACATGAGCATATATATATATATATATATATATATATGATCCAAGAAAGAGAGCAAGTTCTTTTAGGTTATGTTTGGCCAGACTTATATAAGTGCTTATTTCAGCTTATAGTTTATTAAAGCACTTTTAAAAATTAAAAGTATGTTTGGTAATATCTAATAGATAAGTGCTTACCCATAAGCAAAAGAGGAAAGCTACTTATAAAGAGAGGCTGCTAAGAGCAACTTCTTTTATTATTTTTGCGGGACGTTATTTCTAAACTTTAGTAATATATTTAAATAAATGTTATTTCTAAGCTTTAATAATACTTTCATAATACTTATTTTACCCCTAAATTTTCATAAATACTTAAAATAAATGTATTTGTTAAACATTTTTTTTCTTCCAATAAGCAGCTTATTGTTGTTGTGGATAAGTGTTCTCAGTGAGTCAATTATCCAATGAGTGCTTATCCAAAAGCACAACCCGGGAGCACTTATCCACAGCAATAATAAGTTGCTTATTTGAAGAAAATAACGTTTGTTAAATACATTTATTTAAGTGTTTATGACAGTTTAGGGGTAAAAAAGGTATTATAAAAATATTATTAAAGTTAAAAAAATAACATTTATTTAAGTACTTATGAAAGTTTAGAGACACAATAAGTATTTTAAAAATATTACTAAAGTTGTGAAATAGCTTAACGCATAAGAGCTTGGGAGAAGCTGTTGAGAGCAGCTTCTCCTTATGGCTAGTGCTTATAAGTAAGCACTTACCTATAAGCGCTACCAAACACATATTTAATTTTAAAAAGTATTTATATAAACTTAAATTGCAATAAATTCTTATAGAAACCGAGCCAAACGCAGTCAAAATTACCTGAAATTGGAGTCAAAAGAGCTTATATTTAAGCAATTTTTTTTAGATGGACAAATGATATGATTTGGGGTCATTTGGAATCAAGAAAAAGGTGGGCCAAAACATCCAAACAGCCCTACAATAAATTAAGATTATGACCTAATATTATAATATATTAAGGGCTTTGCATGTACGGGTCGTATTAAGTTAATTATAAGTTGTTGGGTTGTAAGTATCGATCTATCTCCATTATTGGCTTATGGCTTATGATTGCTTTACTATTGTTTTTGTGTGCGGAGAGGAAGTAAGATTCCTCAGAAGATAGAAACAACTTAAAAATCGAAAAGACAAAAGTTGCTTTTCGTGGAATGTGAAAGGTTATTTTGATTCAATGTATACTATATATTAAGGCGCCTACTCTCCTTAATGATAAGATATAAAAATGGATGCCCTATATAAAGAAAGAGCATTTAGAAAGAAAGAAGAACCAGACATAATTGGCTAAGTATACTTTATCTCTCCTTTTTATCTCTCACAGGGAATTCATCATTAAGTGGTGCTTCCATTTGAATTTAGCTTAAAGAGTGACTTTTCTGTTGCTCATGGGACTTTCTCATCTCAGAAAGGGATTCTCTAATCATGCCACCAAGTGTTGTTTTCATCCACAGTCACTCTAACTCACAAGGTTTAAAGGATCGAACCGATCCGGTCAATATCGGTAGGTCTGTACTGGGATCTGTCAAGACCGGTCCGGTCTCAAGCCAGATACAGCTAATGTATCGTGAGGCTTCTGGATCAGATTGGTACATTCAAAATTGGCTTTGGTTCGGTGGTGTTGTTGTTGATACCTGTTAAACACCAGTTACTCTAAAAGCTCAAGCTGTTAGAAATCGGCACAACAATGTATATCAAATGGTTCAACACCCTCCCCACACATGCAGGCTCCGCACAAGAACAACTCATCCGTGGGAGAATACAAGGCACCAAGGCAAACACACAAACATATCCTCCCAGGATTTGATCAGTCCTAACCGATACCCCCAATCTGGCGACTAGTTCGACCGATCCAAAAAAAAGTTTAATTAAAAAAAGAAAAAAAGAAACAATCAGTCCACTTTTTGTATCGAATTCGGACTTGACGGTATCGCCAATCCTGACCGGGATCGGTTCTCCGATCCCGGAACATTAAACCTTGGTTACTACTGATCATCGGATTGGCAGTACCATTTGGTACCAGTTTGGCCTAAATCAAAACCAGTCTGGACCGTTTAATATAAATTTTTTTAAAAAATAAAAATAAAACAAAAAAATTATTGGATTGGTTGGACCGGTCCGATCTATAATATCGCGATACAAAAGTTTATCTGATAGTTTGGGATTGGACCGTTGAGATCCGATCTTGATACAACAGGTTGGTAAGAATCGGACCGGACCGGTCTGTAGAACCATGATTAATTACTCATCTATGGCTTTATTATTATTATTATTATTATTATTATTATTTTTAACTAAATAATTTCTAATCAAATTTGTTATCACATAGAACTAGCCCTTCAGTATCCAAATGTACAGGAACTTTATTTGTAGATATGGATATTCATTCTTATCAGGAAGAATAGAACTGTGTTTGGAAAGTAAAATTAAAGCAAGCAAGGTTGAATGAAAGACAAGACTGATTCATGAGTTCTATGTATGTGTTCATTATTGTAAGGTTATTTCTGAGACCATAGATACATCTTTTGCAATCCCTGTACGTTTGATGTCCTTCAAACGGCTAATTGGATATGAGAAAGTTTAGTCAAAGCTTCACTTGCATTTTCAACTGCTTAATCATTAAGAGGATGATGATGACAGGAAGAAGAAGCAATGAGTTTTTCAAGTGCTATATATCCATGAAAATTTTGATTTTGATTTTTTATTTTATTTTATTATTATGGGTGAAAATATATATTGATATATTGTATTTTAATATAGTAATAAAACTGCTCCTTTCACCAAAAAATCTTAATTTATTCCAAATGCATTAATATCATATTTAATGATTATTATTATATATAGTATAATATAATAATATTTAAATTTAATATTACCATAAAATATAAAATATAGAAATATAGATGTATAATTTCATATACAAATTGAGTTAGAGTTTTAATCAAGCCGAGCGTACACAAGCTCGGCTCAAACTTGTGAACGTAATGAGGTTTTTTTTTTTTCTTTTTCGTGTGCTCAGGTTTGACTCGCGAGCCTAATTATAGAGCTAAAGCTCTACTCATACAAACTAGCGAACCCATGCCGAGCTAGTTTAGCTCGTAGACAGGCCAACTCCCATTGGATTGGTTTGACTAATGAAGTTTATACTTGTTTGATTTTAAAGTTTTTATTTAAACTTATTTATTTATTTATAAAAATGGCAATAATAAAAATTTTAAGTATTAATATAGTTAGATTAAATTAAAATTTACCGTTAAAAGTTATATTCTCATATATATTATTATTAACTAGTCACTTCAACTTCCAACCCCCCCAAAAAAAAATAGTACCAAAAGGAGAACCTCTTTTGGCCCACACTTCTACCGCACAAAACAACTTGCTTTCCTTCTTGCGAGTCATTCTAGTGAATATCTTGTATGAGGATAAGATTTAACAAAGCCCCAAGGAGAAAATGAAAGCCAGCTACAAGCGAATCTGCTCCTTTGAATCACATCCCTCTACACTTTAGTTGACTCTTTCAGTTTTGACTTTTTCTCCATATATAACGATTCCTCTAAGTGCCTTACTCCTTGTAGCTTCAGCTTTCAGCTTTCAAGAGAGTTAAAGATTATCTATATATATGAGAGGGGGAGATATCTATTCTCACTCTCAAAATACAAGTTTTCACAAACACTTACAAGTTGCAAAAGCCAATTAATTTCTCACTTCTTCCTTTCCTTGAAATCCATTGGATTCCTTCCAATTCCGACTTACTTCTCTCTCTCTGCTCATATCTGGTGATCATAAGCATAGAGGAAACGTTGTATGGATTTGCCTCTCAATTCCCTTTTCAAGTCGCCGCGTCTGAGATATTTAAGCCCACATTACATGCATGTATTGAATAATTGATTACATAATCATAAGCCATCTCTGAGACTCTCTGTGTTTCCCACAGTTTCCATCTTCTCCATTTTTCTCATAGCTAGAATTACATAGAAATCTCAACATGAGAATCTCCTTCTCTGTCTGCAAGCAAGCACAGCCCACCGTGAATTTCCCGCCCGGCGAACTCAAACGGGACTCCTACAACCCCCCGCGGCGTCGAAAGGACAAGGTTGTTTTCGTTATGGGGGTGACTGGAACGGGGAAATCGCGGCTCTCGATCGACCTCGCAACTTGCTTCCCTGCAGAGATAGTTAATTCTGATAAGATTCAAGTGTATGAAGGGCTAGACATAGTAACCAATAAGGTCACCAAGGAAGAACAGTGTGGTATCCCCCATCATTTGTTAGGAATGATAAACCCTGATGCCGATTTCACAGCGGACGATTTTCGTCATCGGGCGACAACCACCGTGGAGTCGATTGTGGGGAGGGACAAGCTTCCGATCATCGTCGGCGGCTCGAATTCGTTCATTGAAGCAATGGTGGATGACAAGGACTTCGAATTCCGGTCCAAGTATGAATGTTGCTTCCTTTGGGTGGATGTGGCATTGCCTGTGCTTCACTCTTTCATTTCGGACCGAGTCGATAGAATGGTCGAATTGGGACTAGTGGAGGAAGTGCGACGAAATTTCGATCCCAAGACGGAAGACTACTCAAGGGGGATCCGGCGAGCGATCGGGGTACCGGAATTTGATCGCTACTTGCGAGCCGAGGATGAAGAAGCCCAAGTGAAACTATTGGAAGAAGCGATCACGCTAATCAAGGTCAATACATGGAAATTAGCGTGTCGTCAATTGCAAAAGATTCATAGGCTACAATCTTTATGGGGGTGGGATATGTACCGTATCGATGCCACCGAAGTGTTCCGACATCATGGTGTCAGAGCGGATGAGGCGTGGAAGAAGCTTGTGGCCGGACCGGGCAGATTGGTGGTGGCGCAATTCCTCCTGGATGCTCACAAGGCCACCCCGACGGCCGCCACCACCATGGCCATTTCAGCAGCCGTCAGGGGCACGGCCGTGGCAGCTGCAACTCGCTAGCTAGACGACAGTGCCCTTCAAATCTAGCCGTAACCCACCATGTGATGCCATGTGTCATATCAACCACGTGTCACACGGATACACCCTCTCTCCCTCTGCTCCCTCTTTTTTTTTTTTTAATTTTGTTCTAAGATTGGGAAAGTGATAAAAGAGAACGGCGGGACTGTGGGGGTTGCTGTCAGGTCGTTAAACACCAATCCTTAGCGTTCGTACAGTTAGGAGCATTTTAGAAATCCGTGCCGCCGGCTGCTAAAGTGCACGCTGCATTTGTTTGTTAGTTTTGTAAGAGACTCTCGTGGGTCCCACCGCGTGTGTAGGTTAGCGGGACGTGAGCTGTCTGTCTTCTTCTCATCGATTATAGACTGATAGTATGTATTTTATTTTACTTATATAAAAGAGATGGGAATTTGATTTCAGTGTATCATAAAATTGGTCCCACATTTATGTGGTGGGATCCACAAAAACCCTGATTAATTTAGTCGGTGGGAAATCTTGGAAGGAAAAACAGAAGGAATGACAGTGGTTTTTGTGGGGTCTATCTATTCCACTGTCTCATCAAGCAACATGATTCCAACTATATAATATGTTGTCCTCCATGCACTCACACCCAATATTTAATAGCCTATGGACCCACATCAAGAAAAAAATATATATATTTTAAATAAATTTAATAAGAGTTCACTAATACAATTGCATCGAACAATAGCTTTATTCAAAGTTTTTCTTTCTAGTTATATCTGTAATACAACAAAGTAGAGAGAAGATAGAAGAGAGGGATTATATTTTAGACTCTTAGGGATATAGAAAGAAATGCATATTACAGAACGAGGGATCCTTAGTAGTGTGTTCGAGGAATAAAAGCTTTCGAGATGATACATGTATGCGTATCTGTCCTTTTTATCGTTTTCTCGATATATGTGTTTTATGCATACATATTTTTGATTGCACTCTCTTCTATTTATAAAAAAAAAATATTCTAAAATATCATTTCTTTACTTGGACAAGTGTCAATGAGAACCACGTCCAAAGAGTTGCTTGAAAATATCTCCCATGCAGTATGCACATTCGTAGTTTACGCTTAATTTACACAGATAAGCGATTTTCAAAATGAGTCTCATGTTGACTCACTTGATCATAAATGATCTTTCTCTGTAGTGAGTTATCTTGTGATTCAAACAAAGAGATCTTGAATCCAAGACTTTACAGGTAATCTCAATCTCATGATTATCACCCTTGCGAGGGAAGTTGTTATAAAACACTAAAAGCTCTAGAGTAAACAACCAACTCGAGTGATATTGAATGAGACTCAGAGAAGTCGGACATAACATGTTTCCTTTGAATATTCCTTTAAACAATTTACTGTAATTGACAGAGTTTGTACAAGAAATATTATCTAAGGGTGTTTTGAGATATGATTTATATTTTCCTTCGGAGGCCTTTTCTGCAGAATTTCCTTCAAAGTTGAAGTTTTTTCACCTAGTTTTTTGAATGAGACAAATCCATAACCATGTCTTTTGAGAAAGACAAAACCCATTGACGATCTGACTATTTCGAGGTGGCTAGTCTGATGAATGACTTGTTATATCATTTGCAGAGATGGCTTCTTAGAAAAGTAACATTTGCAAGATAAAAACGTTAGAGATTAATGAGAAAAAAAATAAAATAGTAATTGGCATTTCTGACGTGCCCTGTAATTTGGTGAACATCACTTACAAATCACACGTGTGATTTCTGTGAAAGGCAAATATATTGTCAATTTTAAAAATTCGAAGCAGTACGTCGTATCCTGTTATATCAATTGCTCTTCAATAAGATTGTGACATGTGTCTGAAGGGATTATTCAGAAGCAGTACGTCGTATCCTGCATAATCTATGAGGACGAAAATAGAAAAAGTGTAATCATTTCGAATTTTTCTTCGGTGCCTTTCAACATCTTGAACGGTGGAGTGTATTTATCAAAATAATAATAATAATAATAAATAAATAAATTGAATGGTGTAGGGCTCTTTTCAATCAAGAACGACAAAAAAGATTTGTTGGTATTGTAAGGTAAGATTATCTAATGAGACAAATAAGGTTGGAACCTAGAATGATAGATTTTTATAACATTATGATGTTTTAAATTTTAAATTATACAAAATATAATTTTTATAAATATAAATAAATTTAAATTTAAAATCTAATATTTTTCTTGTAAAAAAATTAAAAATATTAAATAAATTAACATGATACAGAGTCTCTGCTATCAAGTTAATGGTCTGAATCAAGTTACACAATCCATGTAAATGAGGAGGCATTCTAGCGCTCAGAATGCGAATCCACGTTTTGCTAACCGGTGGATTTGACTTTTCAAATCCGCAGATTAGTGCGAAAACATAAAAACGTGGGGTTTTTTTTTTATAAATATTTGGGGGTTTTTATATAAATATAAAAATATATGAGCTTTATTTTGAAAAAAAAATATTAAAAAACGTAGGTTTTTTTGTAAATTTTTGGGGGTTTTTATAAAATTATAAATATATGAGTTTTATTCTTAAAAAAAAAGATTAAATTAGATTGATAAAAGGTTAAATTGAGATATTTTATTTATATGTCATTTCTCGTATATATGTGGTTGAGCATAATAATGAAAATTGAAATGTCTTTATATATTAAGTATAATTTGTATGTATATATAGAGATGTTCTGTACCACAAGTAATTTTCAAGTTTGACGCTCTTGCTCCCGCTTTCGCTTCTGCACCCGCTCGATGTTCTAGTGACGTAGGTCTAAATCATCCACATTATTAATGCTATTTTATAATATTTACATATTTTTTTTGTTTTTCTTCAAGATAAAAAGGTATTTTATCTATATATATATATATAATTTGTGTGTTGAAACTTGAGAAACTAATAATGACTAATGATCAGTCTTAATTTTGTCTTTTAACTACTAAATGTCATTCAAAACTAATAATGGACTAATGATCAGTCTTAATTTTGTCTTTTAACTAGAAAATATCATTCACAACCTTACTAAAATAATAAAAAAAATGTTTATTTCTGAATTATCCTTTGACCTTTTTCTCCTTTTTTAATGGACAATCTAATTTCGTTGGAGATGAACGTGTGAGGACCGTCGATCTACTTATCAATCAATTGGCCTTGATGAATGGAATTGAAAACAATGTCACATTGACTTATAATCAATCACCATCTAGATTCTTTTGATTATAACTCCGGTCGCTAATCACTCCACAAATCCATGTGAACTGGCAATTTTTGTAATATTCCTAAAGAAATCTCCGGTCATCGTCAGGTACCCATGAAGGACACTATACCGTGCATCGGTGCAGGAATCATCTGCGTCGCATCGATACCCCCATTAACAGATACGACAATCTATCACTACATTTTGGATGCTCACAAGCATTATAATATCAAAAGTATTCATCATCACATTTTATAGATATTCGTTTGTATGTATTATACACTTTTGATCTTTGGGGCATTGGTAAGACATCCTCTCAACAGGCAAGGGTTAAAAGTCATGAACCGGGGACTGATCGGTTTTGGCCGGTCCTGGTTGGTTTTGACAATCTCGTCCGGTCTGAATTCGGTACAAAAAATGATGGACCGGCTATTAAAATTTCAAATTAAAAATATTTGGAACGGCTGTACTGGTTGTCTGACTAGCTGTATTGGTCGTCGGACCGGCAAAACCAGTCGAGATTAGTTGCTACCAAACCGGTCCATATCGAAACCGGTTTGGATGGTCCAATACACAAATAAAAAACAAAAGCAAAATTACCGGACCGGTTGTACCTGCTGGTCCTGACCGATACCGATTGTATCGGTTCGGTTCATAATCCCACGATACTTATGTTTGTATCCCGGTTTGGGATCGGATTGTTGAGGTCCAGTCCAGATACAAACCAGGCGGTTCAAACCAGATCGGTCTGGTCTCTTAAACCTTGTTAAAAGGATACAGTGGAGAAGTCTAGGGTTCGCTTCTGTATCTTTTCTATGTTGTAGGGGTGCAACTTGGTTTGGGCTAACCTGAATCTAAACCCAACCTGACTTTGGGTCAGTTTGAGTTGGGTTTTATATCCCTTTGGGTTGGTATGGGTTGAAAAAAACCGACCCGAATTAATTCAATTCGATTGTAGGTTAGGGCTTTGATGATCCGATCCAATCCAAAACCCCAACCGAATTAACCAGGTTAATAATATATATACATATTAGAAGTATGGTTTGCAAATAGATTTAATAGCTATATGCTTTGTTGCAGTTGAATGTGTTGGGTAAATTAGGTTTAATTTTTTAAGTATTTCCACATTGTTCAGGCTATTTTAAATTCAAATATATGACTCAAGTTATGGCTGTGCTTATCAAACCAAATTAACCAGACCCAAACCAATCCGAATTGTAGTTTGGGTTGGCTGGATTTAGGGTTTACAAAATAAAATTGGTTTGGTGTTTGGGTTTCAAATCAGGTTGGGTTAGGTTTGGGTTGACATTCAAGGAGATCGGTTCGGGGTTGGATTGAGGTCAACCCGACTCAAACCGAACCGATTTGCACACTACTATGTTGAGTGGCTGGTCCGTGGATCACCTGTACGGGTGGCAACACTTGCCGAAAACTTATTGGCCGACGTCAAATAGCCACTTGTCAACCATTTGAGCCACATATCCAATGGACTAATAATGCCCATGCTTTGTTTTGTGTTGTCTTGTGAAGCAAATAATTTGCAGTCAGTTCAGAATCCAGATTTGCAAGCTCAGTACTCTAATCATGTGATGAGATAAGGGGAATCTTTATTAACCTTAATTTAATTAATTGAGCAAAACAGCTTTACCTACTAAATTTTAAAAAAAAAAAGTACGAAATTTGATTAGATTATGCACTAATCAATCATAATTAACAACTAATCGTATTGCCCCACGCGCATACGCAACCTTTTAGGTGCATTAGAAAACAATTGTGGCCTTAGTTATCACAATGCTTATGATTAATTACTTTATCCTATGGTTTGGATATATTACATTATGGGAAGTTAAGCCTACTTTAAACCAATTGACCCTAAAACCACAAGTCTATTAACTCCTTTTAAAAAATAGTAGTTAATGCTTTCCTTCGACATAAACCCTTAAGCATAATTTTAAAAAAAATAATAATAAATATCAAATATGTTACAAATTGAAATGCCTCTTTATCTGGTTTCCTAGCTACTCCACATCTAGAGTAGCAATAATCATTCTTTTTTTGGTAATAATCATTCAATTAGGTTTTTTTTTTTTTTTTTTTTTTTTGGTGTGTTTGAGAACATGCATTAAGATTTATGTTCATGACAATCAATGGGTTACTTACCCAAAAAAAAAAAAAAAAAAAAATAATAATAATAATAATAATAATAAATGGGTTCGAATCATTTGCATCGAGAATTGTCCACTGGTGCGTATACTTAGAGAGGTGATTGGCGCATTTAAAAAAAAAGGGAAAAAAATTAGAAGTTGTTGAATTTTTTTAAAGGGAAATTGACCAATTATGTCCCGGTGCGTGCAGCGGTAGACAGTTTTCGGTGCAAAAGATCCTAAGTTGTAATAAATTATCTTATTTTTTGTATGTGTGTATTTATGAAACTAGGATCGTCTACACCGATGTTGAAATTAGCCAAATCAAAAACTATAAAAATATCTCGACGAGGTCTACAACAAAGTTGTGATTGGATAATTTTTTGACCATAAAAAGATCAATTGGACCTCAGAACCCCTCTTGCATGTATACTTGACTCCACCCCTTCCATTGGAGACACTATTGGTGCATTTTTCATCTCACATGTCGTCTTCTGATTGGTTTCAAATTAACTAACAGGTAATTGAAACTTGAGAGGATCCCGCTCTATTGTCTTATTCCAGCTAATAAGGATGTATACTAAACTGTTTCCTCCTCTAATGTAAAATGTAAATATCTCTTGAGAATGTTAAGAAGCATCACACGTGCAGCTGATTTTAAGAAATTGGACAATTCAGGTGGGTCCCAACATATCTTAGTCGCTCACATTTGAATCAATCAGCGTCGATGTCGTTTTCAAAGATTCTCTACCGAAGCTGCCTTTTTCTTTTTTTATCCTTTTGTTTGTTGCTTTGCGGAAATTATTTAACTGGTTTGGCCTTCATGTTGTCTTGTAATTGAATTTCAGTCCCCATCTTCTAGAGCTTCCAACCCGATCCGTCAACCGGTCCAAATTTTAGCGGGTTTGAGTTTAAGTTTTCAACGCACGAGTCGAGTTTGGATTAGTCCCTCTAACCCGTCGGGTTATTATACTATACTTTTACTTAGTACACCTTAAAAAATATATACTAATTATATATATATGTGTGTGTGTGCACACATATACATGGGATAGAGTATTTTCTTTCCCATTTTCTCTCTTCTTTTTCTCTCTTATATGATCGAGCATGGTTGCTAGAGGCTGGAGCATTAGAGAAGTAAAGAATATAATATTGTATAGTATATTGCATTATTATTGTTTACATGGGATTAAATAAAATTATAGAAAAAAAATGAATACTAAAATACAATATCATTGCAACTTGTAATCAAGTTTATTATATAAGATATTAAATGAGGTATTTAAAAATAAATAATAAAAAAAAAAAGTAAAATTAAACGGGTCAAAACTGGTCAAACGGGTTGGGTGCAGTTTGATTATTTCAACTCGTTTATTAAACTGACAGATTTAGATTAGAGCTAAGCCGTTACTACCCTCTATCAACCCGACCCGGATCCGTTTGAGCCCGCTCAATTTGCCACCTCTATCATCTTCAGTGGAGATGACAAATTAGTCCATTTTATGAGGATAACGTTGTAAATATGAACTTTGAAAAGGTTCATTAGCATAAAAACAGATACGCTCGATGTCACTTCTTAAAAGGACAATATTCTCTCTATATCACAGAAAAGGACCTGAATCATTACCTTGCGACGCCAGTTAATCAGATAAAATATCTATAGGACTAGCTCTTTGTCCTAGTTAGGAAAAATCTTAGGGTAGCAACGGGCCGGGTGACCCGCTCGGACTGACCAGCCCGGTCCTTTGTTTGAACAGGTTTGGGCAAGGATAATTAGCTCTTGGTGCCAGCCCGGGCTGGAATTTAAGGCTTGATCGATTTTTAGGGTCAGGTTTGAGTTGATGTTAGATTGGCTCGGTTTGGCCGGAACATTTCCTACATAGTGTATTTATTTGTTTTTTATAAAAAGATATTATATTATTACATAATTACTAATCATACTACTTACGAAAGCATGTAATATATTTTAAGTTTATTAAATTTTAAATAAATTGACAATTTATCTTTACATAATTATCCTTTTTAAGTAACATGAATTTTTATTATAGTAATTTTATAATAGAAATAGGCCCCGGCCAGGTTCGTATTTGGCAAATGATATCATGGTTGGGTTTGGGCAAGCAATGTTAAATCCGAAGCTCTAGCCGAATCGGGCTTAGACCAACATAAAACATACTTATATTTAGACATCAACCCGATCTGAACCTACCCTATCTTAGGAGCATGGAAGTTACAAACATCAGCTCCAGTGTATCCACACACTATGTTTCCATTGGTTTGCGTAGAGGCGTGTTGCAGCTGATGCTGCAACTTCCATGCTCCAGACGATATGAGACCCGTACCAATAATAAATCTTTCTTTCAAGAAATTGAAAGTTTGAAACCTTATAATTGATGAAGAAAAAGAAAAATAAAGAAGAATAATTTAAAAAAAAAAAAAAGAAGAAGGAACATTGCACTCTTTGAATTATCATATATATGTATTGTCATTTGCACGATCCTATATAGTTCAAATAAATTAGAATTCACATTCTTTCAAAAATTGGTTTTGAATATTTAGAGCTTACTATAGTTTTTCATCTTATACTTTTGAAGTTTGAGTTATATTTTTATTAGGGCTGTAAGTTTAGCCCGGCCCGGCCCAAGTCTGTCCGAACCAACTAGAAAAAGCCTAAACTCATGAGTTAGTTTGAATTTCAGTTCAGGCCGGGCTCAATTTTGAGCCCGTAGTTGAGTTCAGGTTTGGTTTGAGCTGAAGTTTCTAAGCCCAAAAAGCCCGGCCCAAACCAATATATACAAAGAATATAACATAATATATATATTAATTTACAAAAATAAAAGTTTCTTCTTTTTTATTTGATTTTATTTTATTTTGTAACTTTTTTAGCCTTACAACACGATTTATAATATATATATAAATGTATTTTTCTTCTTTTGAATTTTAAAATTTTTTTTTTGGTAGCCTTTTTCATATAATTCGGGCTAGCACCAACCTAGCCCGAACTCAATGAATTGAGTTCTAGTTGGGTTGGGGCTCAATCAGTTTAGTTTGAATTCGGGTCGGGTTGGGTTTGGATTAATTGATTTTAGTTTATGCTGAGACCAAACTGAGTAGAACTAGGTCCAGTCCGCCATATTTATGAATAATTTTTTTTCTGATAACCTGGGTGTCCTGGCCAGATTGTGCGCACCACAACTAATCTCTGGATCCCTGAAATTAACGACCAGGTAAGCCTCCAATGACCCCGAGTGAAACGGAGCCCCGCAAAATCGAACCCGGGACGATTTCGTCTAATTTAACCAAAATTTCAATTGCGTGACATAACAAAGATACTCAAATCAAAATTAAAAATGCTTACTTTAATCTTTCAGACATTCTCCCATCTTTAAACCAACAAAAGTAAAAGCATAAACCAAACCAAGAAATGTAGTACTACTAGGAATAGTAATAAGCTTATATAAGTCTTTCACATTGTCCAAAACTAGAATTCAAATCCAAAGACAATATAACCAAACCAAATTAATCTCCAAAACACTTATCCACATCGGAAAGTGACGCCACATGAGTCGTCGACCATGATGGTATACTCATGCTTAGGCCTTGAGAGGAATGTAGGTAGACGTTGTAGTACCTGACAAACACACATATCATCCAACTCCTTCATCCATCTACAACAATCACTGATGGGTTCTGGCTCATGGTGTCTATGCCTATGCCCGTGGCCGTGACCGTGGCTGCGGCCGTGCTTGCGCTCCTTTCCATGGCTTTGCAGCTCCTCACGCTGATCATCGGGGATTTTCAATGCGGGCAAGGAAGAACACGCGTGGTTCACCAGTGCAAACTGAGTCATACAGAGGGGACGCATACCGCCGGAGGGTATCTGTATGGACTTAATCTCTTGTACTAGGAAAACCATGATCAAGAGGGTCAGCTTTTGCTTATTAATCCGGCGGATTAGTCCTTCCATGCTCGTTAATCTCGACGATTACGGTAAATGGTGATTTGGGATTCTGAGTTTGTAACTGATCAGATTGTTTTCCTAATTGCTTGTACTTATACAAGGTTTATTTTGCTCATCACATTCTTGTTGTTTCACTGAATCTACTCTTCTTGAGTTGTGAAAGAAACTTTGTGTGGGGCTTGTCATTTTTGTTAGGTGATATGCTAGTTTGCCTTCTTATATGTGTTTCACGACCCTTGATACTTGTTACGTACCTGGACATCATTTATAACAGCAAATGTCAATGACATGTATACATGACTGACGGATCTTATACCTACAAAACAAACGTATCCTGACTTAAATGTTAAATGGTATTGGAGTATATACCAAATTCCAATGCTATAAAATTATTTTCTCTATTTATGGGTGCGGTTTGAACTATTGATTTATGTAATTTTGACAAAACCGAAAAATCTATCACTAAGGCTAGGGGTGTACATGGCCATGCTGACACGAGGTACAATTCGTAGGCTGTGTCTTATTGTGCCTGAGTTTGTTGTCCCTGGCCACACCCATTGCATCTCTTAATATAATGTGGATGGTTTAAGTATGGGCATGACATGACACGACACATCACGACTCAATCGTACCATGTCGTGTCGAACCTAAGTTACCAAAATCTAAGCACGACTCGTTGAACAGTTTTAGACTTTAAGATTAGTTATACTAGCGTGTGGTCTTGGATTGGATGCCTACGCCCGTTTACAATTGAATATGGACTTTACCTAGGTGAATGGCTAGCTCTACATATTGAATATGTACTTTACCTAGATGAATGGCAACGGAACGTGTTAAGGGTGGATCGAGTCAAACCCGAACTCGATGCATGGGTTACTAAACCCTAACCATTAGGGGCAAGGCGGGTTACTCATTTAACCCTCTCCATTGCCATCCCTAACTTTACCCATTTGATTTAACTAGGAGTTGCAATGGGCCAGGTGACCCGTCTGGCTTGATTAGTTCGGCTTTATGTTTGGACAGGCTTGGGCAAGAGTTAGTAGCCCGTAAGACCAAACCACGGTTAAATTTAAGGCTCGGACAGTTTTTCAAGCCGGGCTCGAATTCATAATAAATTAGCTCGGCTTGAGATTATTGAGTGATATATAACTTTAACTTAAGCTTGTTATTATCTTCTGGTTGTAGCTTTGTATTGAAAAGTTCATATTCTGTTATTTTCGTCCTATTTGAACAGACATGGGCATACTCGGGCTTGGCAAATGGATACCATGAAGGACTTGGACAAACACCGTTAAGGCTGCGTTTGGCCCGGGTTGTGCTTATGGATAATACCCTCATTGGATAAGTTGCTCAATGAGAGCACTTATCCATAGCAACAATAAACTGCTTATTTGAAGAAACTAGTGTTTGGTAAATATATTTATTTTAAGTACTTTTGAAAGTTTAGGGGTAAAATAGGTATTATAAAAATATTATTAAAGTTTAAAAATCACATTTATTTAAGTGCTTATGAAAATTTAGGGGTAAAATAGGTATTTTAAAAATATTATTAAAGTTGTGAAATAGCTTAACCCATAAGTGCTTGGGATCCTCCTTCTGAGTTGCCTTCCTCTAGTGCTTATGGGTAAGCACTTATCCATACGAGCTACCAAACACATGCTTAATTTTAAGAAGTGCTTATTATAGCAATAAGTACTTATAGAAGCCGGGCCAAACGCAGCCTACAACTGAAGCTCGGGATGGACTGGGCTCAGGCCCACATACTAGTTCTTGTTTGTAGATTGTAGCCCGGCCCGTTTCGACCCCTAGATTTCATTTAACCCACAAAGCATATGGTTCAGAAGTATGAACCGCCGGTCCGCTGGAGTCTTAACCTTTCTGTGATCATAAAATGGGGTTTCTACACCGCGGCGCCAATCGAAGTACCGCATCGGTGGCGCCATCTTCAATTCCTTTTCACAATTCAAAATCTGAAATCCTAAATCCCTAATTTACGCCTTCTCGTTTAATACGTTCCTCCATGATTCGCAAACTAGGGTTTTAAATGGCTTTGCTCTGCTACTGTCCTTCCTCATTTTCATCTGTTCAATCTTCAATTAATTCCGTTATTCCGAAAATCTCGATTTCAAAAGCCCGAATTCGGAAAACGTTTCTCCCTGAGAACTCTCAGACTTCAATCTCTACGTCAGTTAATCGTTTCCGTCCAGTTCTTCACATCGTACGATGTTGCAGGAGCTCTGGTTTTGTAGCTGAAGACGATGAATCTCTTTCGACGAGGATCTTTATAAAAGGTATAATTCGGTATTCATCAAAGTTGCTGCAATCTATTCTTTGTTTTTTCATCTTATTTTAGAGAAAACTTGTTTGGATTGCTTAAATTTGATGATGTTTGATGCTATTCATTCAACAAGAACTGCATCGAGTTTTAGCTACTTGCCTTTTCGTTGATTTCCTAACTCGTTTGATAGTTGCAGAATTTTGGGTTTTCACAGACTCAATTCCTCCAGAACTTAATATAGATCTCGTGCTTCCTATCTATTGCATTACTTGCTGTTTTTTGAGTAATTTCCGGTTGTAGTTTTTTTTTTTTGGCAATTTTTTATTTTTAATTTTGCTGTATTGTAGATTAACCCTAAAATTGGTGGTGGAGATTGAGTTTTAGTTTCTACAATGAACTGTGTTGTCACAATGTCAGAGGTTTTTGCAGACTTTCTTGCACTAGATGTGTTTGAAAGAGTGGTTTTGGCGAATGTTTTGTTTAGTTATAGTGTGATTTGGGACCTTGATTTAACTGGGATATTAAAGTTGGGGAGTTATATAGTTCATTCTTCATGCTCCAGTCTGGTTCATTTGTATGAAATGAACTCCAATGAAGCAGAAGTCTGTGCATTAGGAGAAGATTTAAAGATGTTTTTGGGATTTTTTTTTGGATACCTCGACATTGGCATCCAGATAGAAGGCAGCCTTTTCATAAGATTCACTTATGCTCATATTCTCATGGATGCCAAAGATTTTTTGCCTTTGCTGGAGCATATAAGCTGGCCATCATCATTGATCATATGTATGCAGGCTACCCAAACTTTTATCTACGGATTTTCATACACAACCAAAGTTGATGTCTATACATTGACAAAAGAGTTAGAATTAGAGGTGTCAATGGGTAGCCAATACCCGATAGAACCGAACCCATTTTTAAAAGGATTCGGTTCCGGGTTTATATACCCGGTTCATTATCGGGTCCGGTTCTGGTTCTATACAAATGGACCCATTAAGAGTCGGGTATACCCGACGGATACCCAACGGGTATCGGGTCTCTTGGATTTGTTAAATAAATTATTAATTATTTTTTAAAAATAAGATATTTGGAACTAAATAAAAAATTTAATTTATATTTAAATAATTTAGTAGTTAATTTTTTTTATAATCAATAATTATAATATTAATTAATTAATCTAATCAAAACTAAATGAAATTTAATCTACAAATTTTTTATTTTTAAATGTCCATTTGTATTAGACATTCATTTTATGTTTTAGATGGTGTGTAATATGTGCTGGTGCAAATATTCTATCTAAATTTAGGTGAATCTAAGTTTTTGAAATGAGAAGGTTATCATGATAACCGAATAATATTAATATAGTTGAAATAAGTACTTTTTTATATACATTAGGGTAATAAGTATCGGGTATCCGACGGGTATCCATTGAAAACCATGTATTTGCGGACTCAGTTTTCGGACTAAGGGTGACAACCCCGAATCCAGAACCAACAAGATCCGGAACTGTCCCATATAACAGGATTCGGTTTTGGGACTCGCCGGACCCGGGCCGTCCCGAACCCAACCCGTTGACACCACTAGTTGGAATCAGGCTGTTCTTGTGTAATACGATTTGTTTTCTTCTTAGCTTCTTTTTTCTTTTTCTTTTTTTCCACTTTCCAAATGTGCATCTTTTTTTTCTCTTTTTCCTTCTTTTTTGGCAATGAAATTTACAGATATGCCATGTAACAATCTGTTTCAGCATGTGATCTTCACAGTTGGTTCTAGCAATGATGCATGATCCATTTATTTCTTTCCAAGATCGTTCTTTTCAGTTACAACCCTGCAGACAATAGCCATGTTTCTAAAGCCTTAGGGATGATATATTCAGGATTGCCACAATCAACATCTGAGGGAAGCTTGAACAAGACATTCTCAAGCTTTGGGAAAGTAAGCAGAGGTAAAGTTTATGTTCGTCTAACCTGTTATTGTGCCATAAAGGGAGAGGGTGCCTCGAAAAGTGTGCCAAAATACTAACTCTTTCCCCTGAAACTGACCTCACAATACAAAGATTTGTCAATTATTTAGAGGGACAATTTTGTCTTTTCAAATGTTTTTGAAGATAGGTGTATGGGCAGTTATGGGAGAACTCCAATTAGCAACCAACTCCCTATTTTCAAGGCTTTAGTTACTTGAAAGAGTTCGTCTATAGTGCCGACATTTGCTATTTTGCATAGCGGAGAACTTTATTTACAACCATCAATTTATTTTTATGTAAAATCTCAACCGTTCACAACTGGTCTGTACTATGCCGAGTTTGGCATAGATAGCAGAATTATCCTACTTGAAAACATGAAACTCTTTCATGTTTCATTAACTATTTTTGGAATGAACTCTCGTGCAGTGTTGCACATGCCACCCGCTACTATCTTTGATTGAAGTATTCCCCATTAATGTGAACTGGATAATGTAGTATCCGGAGGATCTTCTCCACTTTCTCTTGATATTTTTGTACTGTTTTTTTTTTTTTTCTCAACTTGCAGTTAAAATAATAAGAGATAAAAGATCTAGACAATCCTTGGGATTCGCATATATTTGGTTCACCAGTGATGAGTTTGCTCGGTTGGCTGCGAAAGAAATGGACGGAAAGGTATACATCCTGCAGTAATGCTAGTCTGAGTAAGTTTAATAACAAAGATTAGCCTTCTATTGACATGGTATGTCTCTGGGTTCTCAGTTTTTTGATGGCAGGTTTGTTTCTGTTACAATCGCAAAACCTGAATCGGGAACTTCTCAGGTAAGGGACACCCGATACCATTTCTGATCTGTCCTTACTTGGATTTCTCTGCCCAGGCTTTCTCCACAAATCAAAATTTGAAACACAGATCATATCTTATCGGCTTCCAGTGATCAAAATTGATTTGGTTCATACTAACATTTGCATTTTAGAGTATTGGTCAATGAAATAGATAATGCGAAACACAAATCAAAATATGAAATACAGATCATATCTTATCGGCTTCCAGTGATCTAAATTGTTTTGGTTCATACTAACATTTGCATTTTAGAGTATTGGTCAATGAAATAGATAATGCGAAAAAAATAAATCGGTTTACAGCAAGAATTGTTCTTCAAGATAATAACATTACGTCTGTTTTTTTTTTTTTTTTTTAAGTTTTCACAAGTAGCTATTAAGTTGTGTATTTTTTTATTTTTGATCCAGCAAAGGCATACCTCAAAGTAGGGGTGTACAGCTGGGCGGGGCTGTGCATGCTGGCTCTGCTCGTCACGATTTGTGTTTTGCGCAGGCACAGCGTGGGTTTAGCTGGGTAAATGGCCAGATTGTAGGCAAAAGCACGGGTTCAGTCCGGTCTGGCCCAATAATAATTGTGACTCGGGCCCGGGTTGAGATTAGGTACGGCACGGCATGGCCTGATTATATTTAGGACATTGGACACCCCCAACTCGAAGTAGGCCATTGATGCCCTGATGAGTTTCCTCTAAACAACAACATAACAGTATATTGAAAGGATTACAGAAAAAGCCTCTTGCAGGTTCTTACAGACAAGCTGCACCAAGAAAAAAAATCTATATTTTCAGACAAACTTTTTACTTTTTTTTTCTGGACAATCAAAATGCACCAAGAAAAGTAGCTTTCCTTTACAAAGAATTCCTTTTTGTGCTACTTTCCTAACAACCAAACACACCCTAAAGATTTGACAGATCTTTTATCTAACTAATTGAATTTGAGTCTGATTATATTTATGGGATCCGTATTTGAATCTGATTAAGATTCAATTATGATAATAAAAACGTTTAAAAATAAAATAATTAACAGATCATTTGAAATACAATGCAAATAGATTGACAAAAATATGTAGACGATCTAATTTAACTTAAATTAAAATATATTCCCAAGAAGAAAAGGGAGACAATCTTAGGTGTTGTTTGGCTTCCATTTTGGATCGGGAACTCATTCCAAGAATGAGTTCTTGGAATGAGTTGTAGGAACTCGTTTTGGAGGTTTCTTAATTGCATTTGGTTAGCATGTTATAGAATGAATTCGAAGGTTTCTCCTTCCTCTATATCATCTTCATCTCCTCTTCTGTTCGTCTTCTTCTTCCCTTGAACATCCCAATTAGAACTGAAGCCAAAACGACGGTTCTGATCATTAGTCCAATTACAATACCGGTAATGGTGCCGGAGCTCAAACCGAAGTTTTTCCTGCAATTTCTAAGGGGAGACCCACAAAGCCCAGGATTGTTTCCTTCAAACGCATCTACCCCAAACTTTGAATCTCCAAAAATTGGTAAAACCCTAGTAAAATTAGTATAGGAAAGGTTTAATCTTGTTAGGCTCTCAGGAATGAACCCAGCGAACAGATTATCACTAAGATCAAGCTCATTAAAATCATTAAACCTAATAATAAATTCAGGAAATTCACCAGAGAACTTGTTACCAAAGTCCAAAACTTGTAAATTCCTGCAAGTCGAGTTCGGTAGTGCTGGTTCAGGAAGAGACCTAGATAGATTGTTTCTGTGAAGCCGAAGTGAAACCAATCGATCACAGAGGTTCCATATCGAAGGAGGAAGAAACCCATTAAAGGAATTCCCTCATAAATTAACATTCGAGAGCGAAGAGTTGTAACCGAGCTCAAGAGGGATGTTTCCTTTGAGCAAGTTAACACCAAGATAAAGACTCTGCAATGAAGACAGCTCACCGATTTCTCTGGGGATTTCTCTAGAGAGATTCCCAGATGGAAGCTGAAGAGAGAGAAGCTGAATAGATGAGTCTTTGAAGAGTGAAATGTTGCTTCTTTAGGAGGAAGAGAGGTCGTTGCAGCGAAGAGGAGAGCCATTAGAGAATACCCATTTGAGTCCTTTCCATTCACAGAGAGAAACAGAGGAGTTCCATGAAGAAAACAGAAGATTCTCTGAACTCCGAAGCTCAACATTGATTTAAAATGAGAGATGCAAAATTTATAAGTTTGTCATTAATGATTTTATTTACAAATTTGCTACGCAAAAATGCAAAACTCGTTCTCAAATTTCAAAAATGGGTCTGAAGTGATTTTGGGTTCATGTGTATTTTCTCATTCTCATTTTGAGAAAACTCATTCTATCTCGACTAACTAAACGCTCAATTTTTTGTCAAAACTCATTACAAGGCTTCGAACTCATTCCAAATCCTGAAATGAGTTCCAAAAATAGGAGCCAAACGACACCTTACCCACATATGTTAATCTAATAGAATTCGGATCTTAATCGGAGATCTAAATCTACTAATAGACGGATCCATTTGGAGGTGTCAAATATTCGATTTAATCAAATTCGGTCTGTATTAGCTCTACATCCGTCGCATTGACATCCCTAGGTCGTAGGGTATCAAAACGTACGAATGAGACAAAAGCTAGATTTTGACACGTGCTATCTGTACACTCTACTGTGTGCTATCCTCCTTCCACACATTTAATAAAGGTCAAAAAAACGAGAAATGCAAAAAACAAATAAGAAAACAGAATCTCTGTCTCTCTCTCTCTGTAAATCGAAGAAGCAATGTTGTTCATTAATGCTGTTACCCTAGCTAGGCTGACGACAACAGACTTCGTTCTGCAAAATGAAGACATCAGATTCGGATCGTTGTACTGGTACGCCTATGCAGGGATTTCATGTCTGCTCGTGATCTTCGCAGGAATCATGTCTGGCCTCACGTTAGGTTTGATGTCT